>CM031240.1:332258963-332703963 GCA_018340775.1 Taxus wallichiana var. yunnanensis | reverse complement strand
CTTACAAGTGTTTCGTAGTTTTTTTAATAATTTCGTTCTATGTGTAACATTCTGATACGAATCAGATTTTGAAACAACATGGCATAAACGGGTCGCATCTCTATCATTTTCTGAAGTTATCTGTATTAGAGAAGGATTCAATCCTTTATGTGCTAGAAGACTCTATTTTCAGACATTTGCATTTATAAGATCCATCAATCACATGTTTCCATTATAGCAGGTCTACCATCTGTGTAGCACATGCCCGCCTGTTTCCATCTACTGCGTATGAGACTCTGCCTTCCCTGCAAATATCAAGGCATTCAACTATATAATTGGTTATTGCATGCACATGGAGTTTTGGTGATTGGTTCTGATTTCTTTGCTTTTTACACATATGTTGATGAGTTCTTGTGAGGTCCAGCTCCCCTGATCACCATCCATCTCTCTATTGGCTCAACGAGTAATCCAAAATAAACTTTTGTAGTTCAAGCATGAAGAACAACCCCAAATTCAAGTAACACTCAGTCATGAACAGATTTTAGTTGAGGTGGTGAAATTAAATCTTGTTGGTACCATTGCAGAGATATTGAAAGCACCTTTCCAACGCATTTTTCGGTTTATAAAACGGAGCTCTGGGTGTCAAATTATCAGCAAATCATTTTGTCACTTCAATGAAGCCCATGAGTTTTTGCAGCCATTTGTGATTGGCTAATTTTTTAATTTTTAGCAAAGACTATAGTTTGGAAAAAATAATTTTACTATATTTTTTGTTTAATAATTGCATTTTAAGGGCAATTATTACTTTTTTAGCCAAATTAATATTTTTCGGACACCATTTTTCTGGGCCTTTGATATTTTTGGAATCCTCATTTCCTCCCGATTCCAACAAGTAGTCACATGATTAATTTTCTCGTCATTTTGAGAAAATATTTAATCATTGTGTCAATTTTATTTAAATTAGGCCATTTTACGGGAAATTGTATCCTCAATAACTTTTGCACGGTATCTCGAAATTGAGTGCCATTTTTGCAAAAGTGCTTAGTTTTTCATTCCCATCGCATTAGTTCTAATTTCATTGAAAAATTCTAAGTTTGGAAAATATCCACTTTTTGTAGTCCTTTTTTGAGCCTTGTTGAGTCATAAATGCCAAAAATAATTTATTTTTGTAAATGACGCATTATCACCTAACGCGACGCGTCTAATTTTGGGGGGTGATTATTGAGCTTCATGTCCATATTCCGCTGAGTTAGCAGCATCATGATATCGGAGGCAGGAGGCATTGGAGGTTGGAGGTCATTCAGCGACCTCTCGTCAGTCGCCAACGACGGGGCCGCATATCAGCTTTGGTGACATGTGTGTGTGCAGTTTGATTTTAGTTCTTCCAGTTACGAGTGGTGTGGTGTGTTCCTGTTTGCAGTTTTCAAGAAGTGGAAATTTCACATTGAGGGGGGGAACATGATTCCAATGTTCCATTTCCAGTATGTCAGCTTTTTCTATGTATGTACGAGCAACATATTTTAACAGAATTTCCTATGTTATTCCCTGCAGTGAGATGTGATGAGGGCTGAGAATAGTACTTGGCATATCATGATGTGGTTGTAGGTAAACCACTTGAAAACCTTCATTTGTGGTTTGTGGTAAACCAATAGCAAAACCACCATTCTTGGTTGTTGGTAATCCATTTACAAAACCATCACTTTGTGGTTTATGGTAAACCAATTGCAAAACCACCATTCTCGGTTTGTGGTCAACTGTTTGCAAAACCATCCCTAAGGTTTGTGATTATCCTGTGAAAATCACCAGATCATGAGCAGGTGCAAGTACAAAGGCAAGTTTTCCCCATGTTCACACTAAGGGGGGGAATGTTAGGAAATTATAATATTAGTGCTCCATTAAGTTTATTGTGCAAATCTTGTCCAGCTCTTATAGCACCATGTGGGTCTCGTTTCTTACCACAAGATAGTTTATACACGAGATAAGAAGGACCTAAAATTTCACCTTTCTCTAAGCACATCACCTTATGGTTACATTTTTACAAACTAATCATACATACAAAATTTTGTTAAGTTTCAAAATTAGCTTCTTAGTATTGCACCATAGAACCCAAACGAAAAATGAGATTGGGTATTGAGTTCATTTATGATCCCAACTCTTAAAGGTGACTTTCAAGGTTAGTTGGCGATCTTCACCACTCAACATGTATGTTGGTCCAAGAGGATTTTATATTATGTTTAATGTAGGTTTCCCAAGGAGTACTACTTAAGAGAACACATTCTCCTTACTACACACATGATTACCAAACCTAGAAGGGGACCACATATTCAAGATAAAGTTTGACCATGTCATTCCTAACCATCGGGTTTATGATGTCACTAAGAAAAATTCTATGACGACAAATCATAAGCTAAAAGGTTTTATTGAGTGTAAATATTAAGTTCATTCTAAGGTCTTAGTTTTCTATGTTGAAAGGAAACACACAAGAAGGGTAGTTATGCACGAATTTTATACTAGGGTTAACTATTTTGGTTAGATTTCTTTATTACATTTTCAAAGTAAGAAACACCACACACCAATTATTTAATCATCAATTGCACACTTGGAATTGCACTATAAACTATTAAAGTCAATTTCATTTAACACATTTATCCCACTTTTACAATACAATTTTTGGAATCAAATAACACCCATGTTTAGATGAACGTTTCCCTTAAACAGTAGCATCTTTAAAATATTACAAAACTTCATTAATAAACCTTTCAATACTTAGCAAATGTTGAACTTATCCTTTACAATATATATATATATATATATATATATATATATATAACCCCCTTTTTTAACCATATGTAAGTCTGAATCAAAAGAACACCTATAGTTAAATGCACTTTTCCCAAAGCACCCTAAACCTAGAATCTCATTCATATTACCAAATTTCAATAATAAGTATTTATTGTAACATATCAATACATAAAAAAATATTTCCATTAACATACATGAGTTACAATAATATACAAAGAATCACAACCATGTCGTTTCACCATCTTACTTGCATCCTGCAAAACCATGTGAGCGTGAAATCAACGATAAATCGTTGGCATGACATCCACCTAGATCTAGCATAATTAACATTTTTAGTTTTCCATTTACATGATAATAATAGTTTTCACTCGAAAAGAGAGGGTTAGAGACATATATATTCATTTCACTTCATTTCTTAACTAAGGAGAGAGAGATAGGGAAGAGAGAGAAACATTGTTTTTCTAAAAGTCAAATTTCACACAATAAGCCACAAGATAAAGTTTCATACAATTATCTATAAGTGTCAAGAGGTTTTCATGCCTATTTGCTAACTTGGTTAGGGTTTTACGGTCATCCTTAACATTTTCCCTCCTAGTTGCGAAACGTCCAATTTTGACTCAGAGACTAAGAAAGTGCGTTCAAAAACTATCTTTGGTAAGCAAATTCACAACAGGTGAATTCCTATGTGTCCACCTATGTACCAAGAATCCACGGGGATGACAAAATTCAGAACTAGTGAGTGGTGTACAATTAGCGAATGGTTTCTCGGAGCCACGGTCATAATCCGCCAAGTTTGAGCTAGTCAAACAATGACCTGGAGGCCTACAAAAGACCTTTTTCAAACTAACCAAAAATGTTCTTTTCCCAAACCGAAGGTTCTAGGAAAATTTCTAGTAAAAACACTAGTGGTTTGTAAAGGTGGACAAACATTTCATTGATTAGGGTCTAAATGGAGAGTTGATACGAAACCTATCTTACCAATTTTAACAACTAATTAACAACACAAAATGGGGAAACATGGCTCTAGAGGAGCGGAGAAGAACGCACAAACAATTGATTGGGGTCAATATATAGCTTGATGTGACTCTCCTCATTACAAGGAAAAGATACAAAACTTGACGTCACTTTTAGGGGGCTCAAACTGTTGTTTTATATGTCTCTATAAATTGTGTTTATCAAACTTTGCAAGGTAGACAGAAATGGTTGTCTTAGTTAACCCATATAGCTCTCGCCAATACTAACAAACACAAGCACCAAAATTTAGAAATCTTGGGTTTATCAATGTTTACCATTGTGGTCGCAACATGGTTGATGGTCAAATTATAATTTGATCGCAAATAAATCATGAGCTGTTGTTTTATTGATTGCACTAGCTATTGGTTAAAATGTTCATTGTTTCAAGCAACTAATAGTTTAATGTTTTTATTTTATTGTAAATGAATAACCAAATTATACAAAAATTATAAAAGATAAAGGTAAGGAGACCATGCCTTGAAATACTAGAATTTGTAGTGTAAGTGGTGCTCCAAGAGGTTTTACCCACGGTCTACAAGGCTCTAACTCTCTTTGGTAATCTTCCAAACAATTCACGTGCATTGAGAACTCCTCTATTTGCATTTTGTTTAAAAGCTTATTTACCCGCTCTCCAAAACAACTCAAGCATTCTCCACCATAATTGTAGCTGTCAAACCAAGTTTGTTTGAGGTGCTCACCCCTTTAAAATTACCATTCCATAACCATTCTTCTAAGCACCCAAAATTTCACACCCTATTTCAAAACTCCCTATTTGGTGCGAGGTTAAGAAGACGCTAAAATATTGTGGGCTCTAGCTTTAAACATGATAATGGCATCTACTTTTATGCCTCTTAGATTCTTTCAACAAAATCATTTTGTGCATATCCATGTAGCCAATGTTGTCCACCAAAAGCACACATTTTCTTTAAAACATTTTTTCAAACATTTCATGTGCTGTCTATGCGTCTATATTTTGCATACATGTCTACCAGGTCCATTGCAACTACAACATCTGAAAATATTCTTGTACCACCATAGTTAGAAGTTGGAAATTACATTTGGATTGTTAAATCATGCCCTGTGACAACTATTGGAGATGTCAAGAACCTCCATGTATGTGTTGCTCGCCGCCACATCTGCAACCAAATTTACCTCAAGATTATTGCAAGACAAATTCTTATAGAGATTATGCACAATGCCCTGTAAAGAAATCTATGAATATAGCTTGACAATACAATGAGGTGCACTGTGTAAGACCAATAGTAATCAATTGCTCGTCAGCGAAAGATCCAGATGTAACTTGTGTGTTTCAAATAGGCTAAGCGAGATGTATTTCCTTGAATTAGATTTTTTAAGGCTTCATTATTACTAACATTGCTACGCTTTATAGAGATGTTTGTAAAATATTCCACATACCCTTCATAAGCTCCAAATTTCACCTTTGGCACGGGTTTGGAGTGTGTAGGAAAATGAATACTTATCAGGTTAGAGACTTGTTTGTTGCATAGGTGATATAGTGTGACTGGTCCATGAGGAAACCCTTGTATTATCACCTTTGTTGTCTTCATGTTCTATGAGAATATACCTCATTCTTGCATTAGTCAAACATTATAACCATGCCTAATTTACGAGAGAGAAGTATGTGTTGGGAACACCAAGCATATTCTCGGTCTAACACCATTTTCAAATCTATACAACCTTTGATTTTCTAATGGGAAAAATTACATTGAGATCCTAAGAGAAGATCCTTCCTTGCATGCCTTCCCATTGGCACCTAACATAGGAACCAAACCTCTATTTTCTGACCAAACATAAGTCTCTCTGTAAGTAAATTGGAACATGGCTAGTAAGATCTCCACCAAGAAATTCATTTTCCTTGACATAAAATAACGCCTCTACATAATTATGTGTAACACCTCTATATTCTCCTTTGTGTGCAAGATTGAATAACCCATAATGGAATTGATTCCAGGATGGATAACAACCGTAGCTCCATTTTACACAATTCCTATCCATTATATATATGCCTGCAACTATCCCATTACGCTAAACTAACAATGTTGAACTCGATTTTAGCATATTGTTATCTATAGAGATCACATTTGGCACAGGTTGGGAGTTCATAGGAAAATGAAACGATCGGGTTGGATACCTACTTGTTGTATAGGTGATACAAGATGACTGGTCCATGAGGAAACCCATGTCTTATCTACATTATTGTCTTCATGTTCTATGAGAATATTCCTTGTTCTTACATTGGTCAAACACCTGTAACCATTCCTAATTTCGAGAGAGAAGTATGTGTTGGGAACACCAACATATTTTGTCTAGCACCATTTCCAAATCTATGCAACATTTGATTTTCTAATGGTAAAAATTACATTGAGAGCCCGAGAGTAGCTCCTTCTTTCTTTGGCCTTCCCGTTGGTACCTAGCACATGGATCCAATCCTTTATTCTCGACCGGACATAAGTCTCTATGAGTATTGGAACATGGATGATAAGATATGCACCAAGAAATTCATTTTCCTTCACATAAAATAATACCTCCGCAACAAGAATGGAGAAATTTTGATTCCACATTGGCAAGATATATTCTCCTTTGTGTGTAGGATTGAATAACCCATAATGAAATTGATTCTAGGATGGCTAACAACTATAGATATGTGTTGTCACCAAATTACGCACCCTTTGAATGGCCGAATGTGGATAGGACATTCGGTGTGATTGCGACACATGGGATCACCTCTCAAGTTGTGGGACTTGGGCTCAAGGTGAACCTCTGGAGAAGGCCGGATTCCTCTTCCTAAACTAAGTGTTGTACTACTCCTAGTGAAATAAAAATGGTTATCTAGACCTATGCTACACTTTCATGGGTTTTACGGAAAGACATCGTAAGAAATGAAACTAAACTAGGGATGGTGATGCACCAAATAAAGGGTGTTTCAGGACTCGGGAAGAGTTGATTTGAAGAGGGTGTGTGCACCACAGGTCAACTTCATCTACTGCAATGTAGAGAGGGTAAAAAAAATACCAAAGGCTAAGAAGCATGCATTCCCTTTGTTAAAATTGATCACGAAAATCAATCTATCAGTCTTCCAGTGAAGAAGGGTGGACTTGAGAAGGGTGAACAAGCACCACAACTCAACTGCATGCAATGCTTCACCACTTGATAAGAACAGAACTCCAAGAACCTACAATAGAAACTTGAACTTGCATAGTGTACCTATTAGCATTATAAAAGGCACAAATAATTATGGAAGGATGAAAGGACCGAGATTAGTCAAAAAACACACACTTTTATTACTTCAAACATGTGCACAATGCATAATACATTCAGAAGAGGAAATGGTTGTCATTACAATCTTGAAGAGGAGGCTTGAAATTTCTCTCAACACACAAGGACAACTTGTAGAAGAGAGAGGACTCTTGAAAAATTGCACTTGCCTAAGATGTCTAACTTTCCAACCTATTTGACCTATTGGAACCCCTTGGAATGAGCTTCCAACTTACATTTATAGAAGAATATGTGAGAGAGAAGAGGAAAGGTCATAATTACATTCCTAAATTGAAGGCACATGATGTATTTATTACAGTTGGTTGAACCACTTTAGAAGGTTCCATCATGTGTCATTAATGTCTGGTTGACCTAGTCTTCTCAATTAATTAAAATAATATTTAAATAAAATATTAATGCATATTGAGGAAATTTCAAGCCTCCTCTTCAAGACTCGTAATGGCAACCATTGCCTCTTACGAATGTATGATGCATTGTGCACGTTATTGAAGCAATAAAAGTTTTTTTTGTGACTAATCTCAGTTCTTTCATCCTTCTATACTTCTTTGTGCATTTTCTCGTGCTTACTGGGTATATCTTGTGCAAGTTCATGTTTCTATTGCATGTTCTTGGAGTTTTGTGCTTATCGAGTGGTGGAGCATTGCATGCAATTGAGTTGTGGTGCTTGTTCACCCTTCTAAAGTTCATCCTTCTTCACTAGAAGACTAATAACTTGTTTTTTTGATTGAGTTTAACAAAGGGAACGCTTGATTCCTAGTCTGTGGTATTTTTTACCCTCACTAAGTTGTAGTAGGTGAAGTTAACCTATGGTGCACATACCCTCTTCAAATTAACCCTTCATGAGTCTGACAACACCCTTTATTTGGTGCATCACCATCCCTAGTATAATTTCATTTCTTCAAATCTATTTCCCTAAAACCCATGAAAATGTTAGCATATAAGCTGGATAGCCATTTTATTACACTAGGAATAGTACAACACTTAGTTTAGGAGGAGGAAGCCGACATTCTCCGGAGGTTCACCTCGAGCCCAAGTCCCATAGATTGAGAGGTTATCCCATGTGTCCCAATCACATCAAACATCATGTTCACATTCTGGCCATTCGAAGGGTGCAATGATTTGGTGACAACACTATGTTTAACACAAATCACCTATCCATTCTATCTATGCTACAACTATCCCATTACTGCTAAACTTACAACTTTGACTTGGATTTTAGTGTGTTTAATGTCTCTGGATCTCAAAGTAATTTTTTGCATTATTATCTAATTAATGGGACATGTCTCGTAGGTCCATCATGTTACCCATGTGCTCTGTTAACCCCTCGCCACACGCCATGCCCGCCCATGTACTCCACCAAACTAATTCAATTCCCCATTTTTAATAACTTAATTTAATTAATTATATATATATATATATATATATATATATATATATATATATATACATATTTTTATACAGGGCACCACATCTCCCTCCCCTTATAAGATCATCATCCTCGATGTGATGCAATTCCAAGGTTAGAAGAGGGTACTCAAAACAAGTAGGAACAATAAATGACTTGTGACACCAGCGAGAGGAGATACTAATTGCAAAAATGCAACCACACGAGAAGAGGAAAGTTTTGATAGTTTCTTAATGTTATGTGATGATTGGTATTTTCATCGACCTTATTACCTAATTACTATTTTACCTTAAAGATATTTATTAATCTCAAGCTCTTAATGTTTCATTGGTTTAAGATTAGAGTTTATTTATTTTTATGGGTGCCCAACAATAACTAACATCACAATACCACACAAATCCAAACCCAAAACTAACTATCCACAAGACATATCTCTACATACTTCTATGATTGTATCACATCACAAGAACTCAACCAAACCATGGAAGGAACATACACGATCCACACAACATAGTACTTATTACACATGCTCCTAACACAAAGGTACTTGTAACATAAGTAGACTACAACAACATGGAATTCCCAACATGTACACATACGGGGTTTCACACAACTTGGGACAATAATTATAGTTACATAGTGTCAAAAGGGGTCAAAGCATACCCTCAATGAGGAGCATCAATCCTCAACATCACAAAACATGACCAGACTCACATGAGTACACATAAATCAAAGTACCAACACCATACACCTCCCAAAACATCACAAAACAACTCCATATACCTCCCAAAGCATCACAGAACAACTCCATATACCTCCCAAGCATTAATCACACACACACACAAATCTCTTATGTCTCCCTCAAGTCTCTTATGCCTCCCTCAATCAATAACATAAAGATTGATTTTCCTTTTCGCTCCCCAAAGAGGTCAGTCACCCTATGGCCCTAGGCACATAGAGTCTAGACACCCCTAACCCAAGTGACATAATAACTCGTGGTTTGGCAACCCAATAGCTATATGCAACTCTTTAGGGCATACCCCATACAACAAAGTGGGTCTATAGGTTCAACCACTCCATGGTGCATCCCATGACCCTATTCCACACATTACGACATTAGAACCAACATAACAATCCATTTCAAATGCCAAGTGGCAACAATCCCAAGCCTTAGGCTAGGCTATAAAAATTTTAAACTTAAAAAGAAAATTTAAATATAAGTAAAACAAATGGCCAAATAGCCATAGTTAGTGAAAAAATCCACATGTTAGTGCAACAACCAAATAAAATTCCCAAAATATAAGAACATATCAATCAAGAAAACTGTTGGTTCTTGCAAGAAAAGAGAAATGTTTAATTTATGAATAAAATACGTATATAGGAATAACACATTACGATAACTATGTGGCCTTATAAGACCACCAAAGGGGTACTCAATGAGTTTCTAGAACTCGGACATAAATCCTCATCTCGTAAAATAACATATCAAATAATACAACTATTATCATCTATGTCTGAGTCATCCCACGGCCGCTTCGACAAAGATCAACATAGTTGTAACTACACTTAGGTTGAATCCATATGATAACCATATAGGGAGAGAGAAAGGAGTACAAGTTTCCATCTACTGAGCCTAAGGTCGGCTCAAGTGATTATTCAATAGTACACATTTCCTCACTCCAAACATACACTTTTACCAATTTCCCTTAGGGTCGGTTAGTGTAAGGTTCACAACATAACACATAACTACATCACTAACACAATGGTGGTTCACACACATTAACCATAACATCTTACGCATGGTACATATACAGGGTATATCACAATCATTACATTCATGGGTTACAATACATCACATTACCACATACTACACCCAAAGTGCAATACTGCACAATAGGGATCATACATTCACCATATGCCCCTAAATCATGACATGAACCATCACATATTACACAAATTATACTTATGATGAACACAATGTCTAACATTACAACATATAGTCAATTGCAATATAACATGGTGATACACATGACTCATCACAATATAGTGATAACATCACGATACAATCCAATTCACTATACACCAGTCTTATCATACAACACATCAGCACATCTACATATCACACAATGACAAAATGCTCCAACATTTCGTAATCCAAAATAACATTACTTTCACACACAACAAGGTGGTACATCACACACAAATTCCTCATTGAATCCACTGAAAAGGAGAAAGAATACTCTCATCTCCAAAGCACATCAACAAGATAACAAATATGCACTAAGTGACATGCACAACATGTGCATTCATAATATCATAATTACAACATTGTTCACATCACACTTATATCACATTACTCTTCCAATATCCACCACCACCACCATGCAAAACCATCACAACTCCAATCTATCCCAGAGGTTCAAGAGCATGAACCTCCACTCTGATACCAAATGTAACGCCCACATTTTACACACACAAAAACAACACTAAAAATACCGAAATAATTTTTTTATGTACATTGTAGTACACATGACGCTACAAGAGATCACTTAGGACTACACACAACACATGATATGTTTGCACAACATTAACCCACATAGATAACGTGAAAACACGTGATGCACTTCAAGGCCACTTTTTTTTTACAAGGCACAACATAACAATTCAACTACAGTATACACTTACATATAGGGTCTTCCCATGACACAATATTTTAGGATTACACATTGATTACAATTACATTTCAATATTTAACTTAAGTTCTAGAAAGACTCAAAATATTTGAATCATACATTCCTTTTCCTCTTGTTATATTTCTTCTATAATTTTTAACATTTAACTTACAAGTGTATCTTGTTGAATAAGGATCATCTACATTATTTTTATTACTTGCTTAATTCATTCATTCATTAGCGGGGTATTTATTTACACATATGGCTCTTTACATACACACACAACTACTAAGTGTTATGCCTAGGATTCACTCCTAAGGGCATGTATTTGATCTTATATCATACCTCCGTTACACAGGGGAACAAGTGCGAGTCTAAAGAAGGAAGGTTCACATATTTTTCAAGGATTTAGGGTCAATTTTCACTCATTTAGTTATAAATTGATAATTGATTTAGTACACAATAATTATTATACACGAAATAGGTTCTTTTATCCATAGCGAGAGGATTTAATCACATTACAAGGAAGATCAAGTTTCAATTTCCTATGGAATAACATCTCATGATTACACTTCCCAATGCCAAACATCAATTGTAAGTTTCTTTGTAGTTATGCTCCAATAATTAGTTAAGGCCCTAAACATGGAAACATAATTATTTTCTTGTTTCGGATTAGGTTTCATGTGTATTGTTTTACGTTTAACTTGAGAGGTTTTATTTCTCCCTAACTAGGTTAATACACTTTTTGTAATGAATTGTGTGTGCTATTTGTTAATACATGCATTTATATCCTCAATGAGACCCCTAGTCCTTGTCTTAGGAGATTTATCTATAAGGACAAGATCACATAGTTTCACATCATACATCTATTACATAATAGGACTAGTGGGAGAGAAAGATGGAGTAGTTCATCATTTTAAGGGGTTAAGGTTCACATTAGAGTTTGCACAACGTGGGTATCATTTCTCACCACAAGATGGTTTATACACGAGATAAGAACAACCTAAAATTTCACCTTTCTCTAAGTGCATCACCTTATAGTTATTTTTTTACAAACTACTCATACATACAAAATGTTGTTAAGTTTCAAAATTAGCTTCATAGCATTGCACCATAGAACCCAAAAAAATGAGATTGGGTATCAAGTTCATTTATGGTCCCAAATATTAAAGGTGAATTTCAAGGTTAGTTGGCCATCTTCGCCACTCAACATGTATGTCGGTCCAAGAGGATTTTATATTATGTTTAATGTAGGTTTCCCAAGGGTACTACTTAAGAGAACACATTCTCCTTACTACACACACAATTACCAATCCTATAAGGGGACCACATACTCAAGATAAAGTTTGACCATGTCATTCCTAACCATCAGGTTTACAACAATGTTGCTAAGTAAAAAGGATGTGATGACGAATCATACTTGGGATATTATTTACCTAAGCTAGAAGGTTTCATTAAGTGTAAATATTTAATTCATTCTAAGGTCTTAGTTTTCTATGTTGAAAGGAAACACACATGAAGGGTAGTTATGCATGAATTTTATACTAAGGCTTATTAGCTAATGGTTTTTGAAGCCACTAATCATAATTGGCCAAGTTTGACCTAGTAAAATAGTGACCAGAAGGCCTACGAAAGCCCTTTTCCAAACTAACTAGAAATGTTCTTTTCCTAAACCGAAGGTTCCATGAAAATATCTAGTAAAAAAGTGGTTTGCAAAGGCAAACAAACATTTCATTGATTAGGGTCTAAACAGTGAGCCAATATGAAACCCAACTTACCAATTTTAAAAACTTCCTAACAATGCAAAATGGGGAAACATGGCTCCTATAGGAGTAGAGAAGAGAGTACAAACAGTTGATTGGCGTCAATCTATAGCTTGATGTGAATATCCTCATAACAAGGAATGGATATGACATTTTATGCCACTTTTAGGGGCTCGGACTATTTTTGCACGTTTCTAGAAATTGTGTTTATCAAACTTTGCAAGGCGAGATGGAAACGGTTATCTTAGTTAACCCATATAGATCTCGCCAATACTAACAAACACAAGCACCAAAATTTAGACATCTTGTGTTTATCAATGCTTAAGTTTGTGGTCACGACATGGTTGATGGTCAAATTGTAAGTCGATCACAAAGAAATCACGTGGTGTTGTTTTATTGATTGCACTAGTTGTCTGGTTAAAATGTTCAATTGTTTGAGTAACTAATAGTTTAATGTTTTTATTTTATTGCAAATGAATAACCAATTTATACAAAAATTATAAAAGATAAAGGTAAGGTGACCATGTCTAGAAATACCAGCATCCGTAGTGCAAGTGGTTCTCCGGGAGGATTTACCCGTATTCTACAAGACTCCAACTCTCTTTGTTAATCTGGCCAAACAATTCACATGCATCAAGAACTCCTCTATTTGCATTTTAAAAAAATATTATTTACCTATTACCCAAAAAAATTCAAGAATTCTTCACCATTATTGTATCCCATCAAACCAAGTTTTTTTTAGGTGCTCACCCCTTTAAAATTACCATTCCATAACCATTCTTCTAAGCACCCACAATTCCCCGCCCTATTTCAAAACTCCCTATTTGGTGCAAGTTAAGAGGAAGCTAAAAGATTGTGGGCTCTAGATTTAAACATGCTAATGGAATTTACTTTTATGTCTCTTAAAGTCTTTCAACAAAATCATTTTTTCCTATCCAATAGTCACTGTTGTCCACCGAAACCACACATTTTCTTTAAAAACAATTTTCAAACAATTCATGTGCTTATCTATGCTTCCACATTTTGCATACATGTCTACCAGGGCCATTGCAACTACAACATCTGACAATATTCCTCTACCACCATAGTGAGAAGTTGGAAATTACATTTGGATTGTTAAATCATGCCCCTGTGATAACTATTGGAGTTGTCAAGAACCTCCATGTATGTGTTGGCTGCCACACTGCAACCAAATTTATCTCCAAGATTATTGCAAGACAAATTGTTGTGGGAGGTGCAGATCAGTTCCATCATTTCAAAAAAAAGGTAATGTTCTTATAGAGATTATGTACAATGCCATGTAAAGAAATCTGTGAATATAGCTTGACAATACAATGAGGTGCATCGTGTCAGACCAACAATAATCAATTTCTCGTGCATAAGATCTAGATGTAACTTGTGTGTTTCAAATGGGCTAAGCAGTCGTATTTCCTTAAATCTGATTTTTAAGGCTTCATTATTACCAACATTGTTATGTTTTATAGAGATGTTTTTCAAATCATTCACATACCCTTCATAAACTCTAGAGCTCGAATTTGGCACAAGTTGGGAGTTCGTAGGCAAATGAAAACTAATCAGGTTAAAGGCCTTCTTATTACATAGGTGATATAGCGTGACTAGTCCGTGAGGAAACCCGTGTCTTATCTACACTATTTTTTGCAATATGTAACTATTCTTGAGTTTTATTAAGAAATTTTGGGAAAGAAACTAGAAGGAAAACAAGGGAAAAAAATGGGTTTTGGTGGTTGCTTTGAAATATGGAAATTTCTTTATTTTAGCTATCAGGGTTGTCATTTGAATGGAAAGAAGTAGCACATTGTTTGTTTTCTTAGAACAGCTCACTAGAGCTTGTTGGAAGTTGATTTAACATTGAGATATGCATTTGAGTCTTTCTTGATTTAAAATATTGATTTTCTCTTAGTTTAGTATGAAACTTTTAGAGGAATGTTTTTGAAAAGAATGGAAAATGATAGATCTGTTATTTTTGTCAATTTAGAATTTTGGGTCTAAGTTATAATGTAAATATATGAGATTTTTTCAAATGGTATTTATTGGATTCAATTGATTGTGGTAGAAGCTCGACATTTTGGTTTATTACATTTCTTTGAGCCAAGGAATAATGTTGATGTTATTTACCTTCACTATTGACGTAAGTTTCAATTGTTTTGGGTCTGAAATATGGTTATTATTGAATGGTAATCTTCAACCCATAAAAGAGCTTAGTTTTTTTAAGTTGTTGTCATCTTGTTCTAATATCACCTTTGTGGTTTAAAAACTTTTCAAAGATCTCGTGGAAATAGCCCAATATTGTGGGTTATTATGTTACTTTGGAAGTTTGATTAAGCTCCTTTTGGCTTGATGTATCCTACGTTCCTTTACATTTTGAATGTGGAAAGGTGTAATTCGACCCTTCTTTATCATTTGAATTATAACTCTATTTTGTTAAACCATGCGAGGCTTGGATATTTGTGGAAATTTGTGCATTAATAATTAATGAGTGAGATTCTTAGGATCTTTGTATTTGTTTTTACCCCCTCATAGAGTAAATGAATATCGATTTGGTTGAATTGACATTATGTGGAAGGATATTTTCCTTTGATTATTGTTTGGGCATGAGTATTTAGAATATTCTTAGTTGAATGATTTGTTGATTGTTTGACTTTTTATTCAAGTAATGATTGTTGACTATTATTAAAATTGTATGATTACTTGTAAAAGAATGAACATGTTCCATTTACTTTGCATTATTTTCATAAAAGGTGGATAAGTTAGTTAAATTCATTCATCAAATATGACTATTATAAATTGATGAAGTTGCTTTGTTGATATTATTATTGAGGGTTACTCTTAAGAATTGAATGATTTTGTTAAGAGATTTTAGTCCTGGTTTGGTAATAACAAATTGCATTGATAAGTTATTTAAATAGTCTAAAGATATAGTTATCAGTTGGAATCTTGGATTGTTTGAGAGATAGATTAATTAAGTAGTATCATTCATTTGAGTAATGATATGCAAACTTAATTAATGAATTAAGAATTTTATAAGTTATTAGTTAAGATAACCTTAACATATTCTTTTATTTCATTCTAAATACAATAAGAATATGAGTTAGATAACTCATGCCAGTTCTTTGAACTAACCCATGTATACATTTTCTCTCTCCTATAGTGTGTAGGACAGAGTGACATTTATGAAGTGATTGATTGGATTGTATACACATGATTTCATCATGTATTATTTTTTTAAAATATGATAAGGATTATTGTATTTAATTGTTAACGTGAAAGTATTATCTTCACAAGATGATTTAAGGCATTTTTCCTATTGTACTATCATGATTAAATGTATATCAATTTTACTGAAAATAAGGACTTATCCTTATTATGTTTAAATAAAATACTTGTTGTTTTGAATCATATTTTGTGAGATATGAAAGTGTTTAAATGTTGTTTTACAGTAGAGTATGAATAAAATTTATTGATATTTTTAATGTAATTAATTCATATTGAATGAACAAATATGTGTTATAATAAACATAATATGATAGGGAAAATAATACAACAAAGACATCTTTATATTGTTATTGTACCTTATTAAATAAAGTACCCAATTCATACCAAATGACTATCAAATGAGATAATTTTAACTATTCATATTAAATGTTGTACTTATGAGATTATGACCAATACTAACTATGAAGTGATTGGATCATATAAATGCGATTCATGGTTAAATTAACATATAGTAAAAAAATTAAGTTGTGATAGTATGATAAGCTATTTTCATAAAAATAGTAACTTGTTAAGTTACTATAATCCTATATCGAGAAACGAATAATGTTTTGTGATACCTAATAACCTATCGTAAAGATGAACTCATTTATTTATCCTAAACAGATAACTAAAATTATAAATGAAATGTGGGCATTATGACCCACCGTTCCTTTCCACATAATCCCAATTGTTTTAGCTTAGGATGGTTACAGGAAGGATATAAGTACATAATGACCGTGGTCACTACCTTTCCTATAGGGATCCTAAGATGGGACTGATAAGATCCTTTTGATTATAAGGGTGAGTTATGGTTCCTACTTCTTCAAAACAAGAAACTTAATTTCTTTTTTTTAAAAATGAAATCCATATAACTATGTAGAGATAGTTGTGCGGGTGATGGAGACGAGTTTCGTTGACTAGTGTGAGTTCATGAAACTAAGATTGGATTACACGCTTGAATATTTTTCCATAGTAGTGTAACTAGATGATTACACTATTTGTTCACCATGCCCCTAACTTGTTGTGTTGAATACCAAATGGATTACTGCTAGTATATTTTCGAGTTGACACTTAGGAGTTAGACATTTTCTCCATACCTATTGAAAGGTTTTACCAAATGTATACAAGTTATACACACTCATTTAGAGTGAATTGAGGGGGGTCATATAGATCTAATTGACCCTTACATATGCACATAGTTTTTTATTTGTTATTATATTTATTGCAAATATTTAATTATATTGGATTTTATTTTCTACAAGCTTAAAATCAATTAAGGCATTAATTGTAATTAAGGGGTTTGTTTAAAAAAAAAAATCCCTTAATTTGGATGATTAATAACATGGGTGCTACATTTTGGTATCAGAGTTCAAGGTTATCACCTCTTGGAATGAATGGGCTCATAATGCTAACTAAACATCATATTCTTGTTTAATAGAATACGATGGATATAACAAGAAAAAATAATGAGGTGAAGGTATAACAATTGAAAAACTAGATGAGATTATAGTTGTTCTTCAGGATACCCAGAAACCAGAAAAGATTCCCGATGCGGTGGCTTATGGGTGAAGAAGAAGAGGAAGAAATGGAAGTAGAAAAACGTTTTTAGCTTAATTAATGGAAATCCTAGTGTTGGAAATCTAAATGTTGGAAATCCAAATGTTGAAAACTCTAATGCTAGACATCAACAAGAAAACAAAATAGCTTGCTTGGAAAAAATTGTCAAGGGATATTAAATGTATCATCCCATCCATGTTTAATGGAACAACCTTAGGAGATGGATTTGAGAATTGGCTAAGTGAAATGAGAAAAAAATTGAGATTAGAGACTTTTATGAAGAAACCAAGGCATTTTGGGGATATTTTCATCTCTCCAATGAATAATCTTCGTGGTGGGACAACCGTAATATGGAGTTGGGTTTTGATCCTGCTAGTATCACATGAGAACAATGTAAATTTTACTTTTGCCAAATTTAGTTACCACAACTATAGTTTGACTAGGAAATGTCTAACTTTTAAAACCTAACTCAAGGTAAACTAAGTGTGGTGAATAGTGGGAACGATTCACCAAGTTTCTTAAATATCAACCATGATATCAAGAAGGTGAAAATTTTAGAATATGTAAGTTTATTATGGGGCTAAACCAAAATATAGGAGGTGAAATAGATGTCCATGGACCTTCTACTATGGAAGTTTTATTCAAAAAATTCATTAGGCAAGAGAAAAGTTGCAAGCAATTTATGCTCATAGAGAATAAAAATGAAAGAAGAGCATCATCTCACCTACACCATTAGCTCCTAGAAAAACATGGTGGAAAATGAAGGTAGCAAACTAAAAACTCTCTCGAGAAATACTACAATAGCTAAACCTGTTGCAAATATAAGGAGAAATGGGAAGAACAATGCTGCAACAAATGATAATAAATTTGAAAATAAAGGACCTTTTGTTAGGTGTTTCAAATGTGGTGGTGACCACTATGCTAATAACTATCCCCGGATGAATCGGGGAACAATCGGTGGTAGAGGGTTCATGTTGCGGTGGATAACTACCAGGATAAGAAATAAGATACTCCTATTAAAGTGTCAGGTAAGTTATATGGACTTCATGTTACTATTTTATTTGACACCGGTGCAATCGAGTGCTTCATTTCTAGTAAATTAGCTAGAAAACTGAATAAGAAAGTTAGTTATATGAAAAATACATGGATTGTACAATATGGGAATGATGTTGTTCAAACTTGTAGACCATTACATGTTTGACACGGCATTGGAATTACCTACCTTTACTACATAACTATACTTGATATGTAGCTCCTTTAGGTTCCTATGACATCATTATAGGTGTAAACTAGTTGTCCAAACATAAAGAAACAATAGACTACTATGAAAAATGAATTAAATGCCTAGATAATATGCGAGAAAATAGCTAGTATTCGGGGTATAAAAAGGGATTTTGAAGTTAGACAAATTTCTGCTATGTAGCTTAACAAATTTAAAAATAAAGGTTGCATGTTTTATGTAATAAAAATTTCTTATTTTAGTGAGGAATGTAAGAATTCCTTAGAGGATTATCCGATGTTATAAGAATATGGGGATATCTTTCAGAGGAATTACATGGACTTCCTCCTAAAAGTGAGTTTGACTTCACCATTGATATCAAACCTAGAACTGAACCGATATCTAAGGCACCATACATAATGACAACAACAAAGTTAGTAGAACTAAAATCTCAACTTCACGAAATTTTGTCTAAAGTAACGATTCGACCGAGTGTGTATCCTTGGGGAGCATCGGTCATCTTCATTAAGAAGAAATATGGAACGTTAAGACTATGCATCGATTATCACATGCTTAACAAGGAAACCATAAAGAATAGGTATCTTTTGCTAAGGATTGATGACCTTTTCAATTAGATGAGAGATGCATCTATTTATTTAAAGATCAATTTATGATTTGGTTATTATTAATTGAGGATAAAAGATGAAGACATTCATAAGACAACATTCAGAACAAGATATGGGCAGTATGAGTTTACAATGTTACTTTTTGGACTCACTTATGCCCCAATCTGCATTCATGAACCTTGTGAACAATATTTTTCAGGAATATCTTGATAAATTTGTGTTAGTTTTCTTAAAATATATTCTTATTTATTAGAATAACATAGAATAACACAATGAACACTTGAGAATAGTGTTAAATGTGCTTAGAAAAAGAAAAAAAAATGTACGAAAGAAATTTAAGATGTTCATTTTATCATAATAAAGTGCATAACCTTGGGAACATAATAAACAAATATGGGGTCTTAGTATACCCATCGAAAACCAAATCCACTACTGATTAGTCAACACCTAAGAATTTACGTGAAGTAAGAAGCTTCATGGGGTTGGCTAGTTATTACGAAAAACTCATGAAATATTTCTCAAGATTGATTAGACCTATAAATTCTTTGTAGAAAAAGGAAAATAATTTTGTGTGGACTAACAAGTGTGAAAATTCATTTACTATATTTAAGGAAAAGTTGACAACACCATTTTTGAAGGTTATGGATCCTAGTGGAAGCTTCATTGTGGTAATTGGTGCCTCACGTGAGGGTCTAGGTGGAATAATTCTACAAAATGATCATGTAATTACTTATGAGAGAAGAAAAAATGAAGGTACATGATCAGAACTATGCTCCTCATGACTTAGAACTCATTTCCATAGTTCATGTCTTACAAATTTTGGAGGCACTACTTGTTAGGAAATGTTTTTGAGTTGAAAACATACAACTTGGGACTGAAATATATCTTTACACATCCTAATTTGAACGGAAGACAATGTAGATGAATGTATTTTTGTCTCAATATGATTTTTACATTAGATACATTAAATGAAAAGAGAACCATGTATTTGATTCCTTGAGTCATAGGAAACATGTTTCCACTATAGTGACCCTCATAACACAATTTAAAGATGACATAAAGAAACAAATGCAAACCTACTTGTGTTATCGTCATGTGAAAATTGTGTTAGCAACAAATCCTAATGTTAGGAGGTACAAAGTGTAGATGAAAGAGATATGTTAGTGCAAAATGCAAACTAGAAACCAAACTGGATAATTTTCTAATCTAACACTCTCTATCACTACCTCAAATTGAGCTAGATGGAAATGGAAATAGAGTGCAATACCTTCACTTACCAAAGCATACCTCCCTTTGATTTATTTGATGTGCTCAAGATGTTGGATTGAATTATCTTGCTTCAGATTTAGTGGAGTAAATTAGGAAGCACCTCCCTTGATTTCCTTGGATTGTTTGATGAAGATGATGATAGATTGAGAGATTAAAGATAAAAATAGATGACTGATGAAACAAATTGGCAGAGATTTATTATGGATTCTATGACTTGGCTCTCATGGAGGAGGAGAGTTATATGTATATATGATGAGTGGAGGATTTAATGGTTAGTTTGAATCCATGTTGGATTTGGATCAATGATGGAGAATGCATGTGAGGATTAGAGGATTCTAGATTAGAAGACTCTAGAATTTAAATTCAAAATTCATGGAGGGAAGAAGCTTCAATTGAATTAAAAATCAATGGAAGGATATATTTAGAAAGGCTTCTAAAAATAGAGACCTCTAGATTTAAAGGTGTGAGGATGTGATTAGGATTATAAATAGATTAGGTTAATAAATGATGATTAGGGTGAGGTTACATGGAAAGGATAGGTGTAGGGATGTGTAGGGTAGGTAGGTAGGTAGATATAGGAATATTAAATTCCTAGAAAATGTTTAATAGGTATTATGATAGGATAATAATGAAATAAAAGTGATTAATGATAATATGGGATAAAATATAACTGATGATAAAAGGATAAATGGTAAATATGATAAAACATGTCAATAATAATAATTAATCTTGCGATTATTTATTATATAGATGATGTTGGGATATTTACGGGATAGATTTATCATAATTAATCATGTCGACATTTTAGATGTCTACATTTTTTCCCTCTTTAAATGGTTATTGTGTAGAAATGATCATTCAAAGTAAAAGAAGAAAATATGATGGTGATATGATGCCGCCTCGAGTGGTTAGGCAGGGAAGAATGAGTCAGGTAACCACTTGAAAAGAGGAGATGCTCAAGTTATTAGATGAAAGAGGATTTAGAGATTGAGAAGATTGAGGATTATAAGATCAAAGTATTTATTGAAGGGATTGGATTATAGGATGCCCCATTCAAGGGGTTGAGATTAAGGATATTGAATTTGAGGATAAGAGAGTAGAAGGATTATTGATGAGGAAGCTAGATTATAGGATTAGAAGATAGGAGAGAGGATTAGAGGAGTAGGAGATTAGATGATTTAGGAGATATTGGATGTGGATGCCCCAATCAATGATGTATGAAAAAGGTAAATATTTAGGATTGGTGGATTAGAGGAAGCCCTAGTCAAGACAAAGGTAAATTTATCTCTTGATATCTATATTCCTTCAAACGTTCATTTTAGAGCTCTCTTGCCTACATAGGATGGCGATCGGTCTCAACCGACATCGGTGTACCCAAGACCGACATTGGTCATGTTTCATGTTACATTTTTAAATGTTAAGCTTATTTTTCAACTTAAATGATATTATTACTTTCTCAGTAAACCCAAATTTAATGTATGTTGTTTGAAATGTCGTTTAGAAAAGTGCAAATCACAAAATACAAAAGATATGCTAAGAATTATAAAAATAGACTCAATTGATATTAATCGGCATCAACAACTAAATCGTCATCGACATTCCTGTGAGTGACATCAATTATTATACACTCGCATAAATTGTAATATTTCAAACTTGAAAGATATTTGTGGTGCTTTGCTTGAATCAGATACCCTTGAGACTATTATGCTATCATGAAATTGAAGAATAAGTTACTCCTAGTACAAATCCAATATCCTTTGCATTTAAAATAATAACCAAAACTATATTGATGCCTCGAAGTCGGTATTTGGTAGTGGAATGGAAATCGGTAGCACGAGAGGATATTGTTGTCGGTTAAGAGACCATCGTCGGTCACACTGCACGTGGACTATTTTTGTTGAAAATGTATTTACGCCAAACCATTGGCTCTTTTGGATCTAAACTTCACCTAAACACAAATCCGACAACAAGGCCTAATGATGTACCCACGTACAACAATCGGGAAAATGGACACCGTAAGGTACCCAAAACCAATAATAACAAAGTAGAGAGAAAAATCCTACTGCAAGATATCCTCGAAGCTCGACTCCAAAACTTGTACAATTTGAAGTAGTGTGGTGCACACTATGGTGCGAATTCACTGCTTGATCATGTAATCAAAAACAACCGACACTTTGGGCTTCACTGCGAGAATAGCTCCATGCAAGGAGAGATTATCAATAGAGTGATGTCGAAAAGTGAAAAACAAACACCAAACATAATTTGATCAACTGCTACAAATAGGTGTGCCACGATCCAAGAAAAACCAAGGCAACAAGGCAAGGACACGAGATCCAAATAAATAGGAGTGCCACGATCCAAGAAAAATCCAAGGTAACAAGGCAAGGGCATGAAACCCAAAGAAGTAGTATCAACACCACACCCTCCCATACTGCAGAATGGGTAGAGTGACACCATAGATCTGTATGAGTTGTCAAAATCAACTACTCGAACACTAACAAACTAACACTGGGCTCCACCAGAATAGCTCCCCCATAAGAGAGACTGTCAACATGCCAAAAAAGTGTTGAAAATACAGATCCAAAATATCTCAACAAACAAGAGAGATATAAATGTATACACCCATAGATACAAGAATGCAATACTAAAAATTTAGGACGTCGGGCTCAACTGAAAATGCATCCACAAGTGATCACAACACCCTCCCGAATTTGACACTTTATAATTAAGTGCATGTAAATATTACAATGAGTAATAATACATTTTCAATTTGAAATATGTGTATAAATATTTCACCATTGCATAGATCTCAAAAAAAAATACACAATTTCAAAACAAAGATCGCCTTAATTTGAGCTACTGGATCAAAAGTTATGAGCTCTACGAGGTTTTTTATTAAAATAATTTTAATGCTGATCTTTTTAAAAGGTACATGTGACACCCAAATATCCAAAGGGTAAAAGAGGGCATCCACACGATACATGCTTGCGACCAAAGGATAAAATCCTGCACCCAAAACCTAAAATGTCCAGAGGGTAAATCATTCCGTCCAGAGGGTACATGCTTATATCCAATGGATAAAATAATGCACCTAGAGGGTACAAATCTACATCCAATGGATAAAAGACTGCATCCAAAACTAAAATACCTAGAGGGTAAAAGAATGCATCTAGAAGGTACACACTTATATCCAATGGATAAAATAATGCACCCATAAGGTACAGATCTACGTCCAGTGGATAAAAGACTACATCCAAAACTGAAATACCCAGAGGGTAAAAGAATGCATCCGGAAGGTACACACTTATATCCAATGGATAAAATAATGCACCCATAGGGTACGAGATATTCGTCAAAGTGGATAAAAGACTACATCCAAAACCAAAATACCCAGAGTGTAAAAGAATGCATTCAAAAGGTACACGCTTATATCCAATTGATAAAAGAATGCACCCAAATTTGACTATCTCAAAACATGGTCGAGTTTACAATCGATTCTATGGTTTTTGCACCTTCCAAATCCAATTCCGCACTCTGTTTTGCATAAAAATGCATGCTGCAGAAAATTGCTAACAAATTCCAAATACATGAAAAAATAAACCCTTGCTTGTAAATAAAAACTTACAAATGGATGTCTACATCATCTACAACTCTGATACTAAGAAAGGAATGAAAAGAATATTGTTCCAAGCCGCGATCTCAGATGATAATAGCACACCACATT
This sequence comes from Taxus wallichiana var. yunnanensis, assembly GCA_018340775.1. Classification (NCBI taxonomy): domain Eukaryota; kingdom Viridiplantae; phylum Streptophyta; class Pinopsida; order Cupressales; family Taxaceae; genus Taxus; species Taxus wallichiana. Next base: position 332,679,363 of record CM031240.1, on the reverse strand, counting down.
AGATTTGTAAAGCAGAAGAGCTAAAATACCATATATGGAAATCCATCATAATCCATAATGCTCAATACATTACAATAGAATGACTTGAATTATTCAATAAGAAAGATGTACATATAGGAGGAGGGAAGTGCAACTACTACCTAAATCAGTGGTGAAGAACTCCCACTAACTAATACTAGTAGTTAAGTTAACTCCAAAAGACTAGTAAGCTAACTTCACATAACTGAGAAGCTAACTCAACACAACTAGTAAGCTAACTCCACACAACTAGTACACCTAAGCAAGCTAACCCAACAAGTGTAGGGCTAACACAAGTGTAAGAATTATCCTAATAAATAAATAAAAGGATAAATAATAACCTACACTAACACATTGGATCCAAGAAGTCTCCTTCATGATTTTCCCTAGATCTATGGCATCCACTCCTTGACACAGACCAAAGAGAAAAAATGAGGAAGCTAGGGAAAGAAAAAGGTTTAATAAAATTTCATAAGGATGGTTAGGGTTAGTTTGGGACCCTTAGATCTAGTGGCCATAATTGATTTGATCCAAGGGTTAAGAATCAACCCTACAATTGTTAGGTAAGGATAATTACTATTGGTTTTCAATAACTTAATGTATGTGTAAATGGGTGAATGGGGTCATTTAATACCCTTGTATGTTAAGTTATTTATTTAGTTCCTAGTATGTTTTAGAAATTATTTAAATGGAATCGAAAGAAAATAAATTAAGATAATTAAAGTAACTAAGGATAAGGGTTTATTAAATGTGGGTTGAATGTTAATTCCCAAGAGGGAAACTACTTAACCTAATAAGAGGAATTAGTGGACATGTCATCACCAATCCGGCACTATGATAATTCTTCACCGGGAACTCCTCGTGCTATGATTATTTACTAATGCACAGCCTTTAGTTTGGTGGATTTAATCTGGAAACAAAACAACAACATAACACAAAAATACCATCGACTATGATAAGACGGAATGATGACAAATCTGAAATATCAAAGTAAATTATAATATTAACATGAAATTGTTACAATCTCACCCATGAGGTACTTCAAGTGTTATTGACTTCACTTGAATTTCACCAAGACTATGGGAGAAACTTTACAATTACACCTCTTAATGGCTTCTTCAACACACCTTTAAACTGATGGCTTCCTTCGCACACTTCCTATAATATTTCTCACTACTTCCTTCTATGCTAAATGAGGGGGGTGGCCTCTCTATTTATAGAACTTCCAGGCTTATCCATCTTATCTCTAAGATAGGATAAGAAATCCACTCTGACGAATCATATTCCATACCTTAACTCTTATCTATACATGTAAGCTTATCTATTAAGATAAGATAAACCTTATCATTTTACATGGGTTCCACATTTTTAGACTTTTTACAAATAAAATACACAAAATATTTATGACCTCACTCCTTGTCTTTATTACCAATATAATATTTCTAATTCCTAATCATGTAGACCCTACTTCTCTAATTACCCAAACTTTGACATTTTAACATTACCGAACCACTTACGACAAATATTTACTTTTTACAACATTCCTATTGTACTTTGACTGTTACCATACTCCACATTATTGGCGGCACCGTACTGACGGTGCCGTTATCTTATATCAGACGCTACTACTAATTACACTTAACAACATCCTATTCCTAATACATACATTAATGAAATAGAAATTACAGAGGAAAATTTTAGTGTCGACATCTTCCCCTTTCTAGCTTCTACTCCGTCCTCGGAGTAGACTATTCAGTGCTTGGAAAATCTTCAACTTGTCGTGGTTGACCCATTTCGTAATGGGAGTGCCATCCAATTCCTCCGGTCAGGATCAGTACGTACCATTTTCATGCACACTTTATTTTGTAGGGCCCCATCCATTTTGGAAGAAATTTTTTGTCTTCTTTTTTTGTATCCGGAATCATATACTAGAACCAAGTCATTCACATGAAATGGAGACCACCGGATGTTTTGATCAAAGTATTCCTTCTCGCTTCATTTTCTTCTTATGGCTTGTATCCTTTGCTATTTCTCTCATTTCCTCCAAGAAATGAAGATGTACCAACCTTTCTTTTTTTGAATCACTTTCATCCATCCTTTCATTTTTCATAACTCTACAAAGTGGGAATATCAAACTCAATAGGAAGAAGCTGGATCAATGTCATAGGCCATTTGAAATGGGAGTATCCGTTGTTGACTTTGATGTTGCCCTATATGCCCACAATGCTGCATGAATCCTTTTATCCCATTTATGTACCTGCAAGGCTGCATCTTTTGCTAGAATTTGACACAACACAAAATTTGTTTGTTCCACCTGTCCATTTGTGCTTGGCTTGTATGTTGTTGCCTTCCTGTGCTTAATAGAAAACTTAGTGACTAGGGCTTCTACCACCTCATTAATGAAGTGGCTTCCTTGATCTATTACAATTTCTAATGGGCAACCAAATCTGGTGACAATGCGTTCATACATGAACCTTGCCACTTCATCCATGGAAGTTGTTTTCAATGGCCTAGCTTCAACCCACTTGGTTAAGTAATCTATGGCAACTACAATATACTTATTTTGGCGTGATGTAGTTGGAAGTGGACCTACAATGTCTATTCCCCACTTTTCAAAGGGACCAAGGGAAGAATAGGACATAATGGAGTGATGAAGTCTTACGGTTACCATGTGTTTGACAAATATCACATGTCTTACAATAATTATAACAATCTTTAAAAAGAGTGGGCTAGTGATAACCTGCATCCAAGATCCTTCTTGCTGTAAGTTGTCGAGAGAAGTGCCCTCCACATGTACCATTGTGGAATTCTTCTAGTGAGTTCCTTCCCTTGATCACGTTCAACCGCCCTCTTGACTTTGTCCATCGAGGTCCTATTCGAAATAATACTCCATGCAAAATAGAATATGGACGATCGGGCTTGAGTAATCTTTCTCTTAGTCTTTGCATTGGCACCATCAGAAACTTGAATTCATTGGATAATTCCAAATATCTATGTATTCACTAGGGATTGTGTCGAGGGAGAACAATCTTTGCATTGGGAAATCATCATCATCACAAGATGATCCTAAACCATCATAGGCTCGAGAGAGTGCATCCGCATTGACATGCTTCTTTCCGGCCTATCTATAATGTCAAATTCAAATTCTTGTAGCAAAATTATCCATCTTGCTATCCTCCTTGATGGGTTAGGCTTATTTACAATATATTTTAGAGCACGATGATCTATTCAACTATAAATTTTTGCCCTAGCAAGTAATTTCTAAACTTCTTTCTGAGAAAAATGATAGCTAGAGCCTCTTTTTTCGATTCATGAGTATAATGTACCTCAAGCTTTGCTCATTTGTCGCTGCTCCCAAAGTAAATTGGATGTTCATTTCCATTTTCATCCTTTTGGCTCAAAGTACTTCCTAGTGCTTTGCATCCGAGGCATCAGTGTACACAATGAATGGCTTGCTCCAATCTGGATTCTTCAAAATAGGTGAAGACACCAGGGCTTCCTTCAGTTGTCCAAAAGCTTCATGCGCCTTATTTCCTGGTTCATAAGTAACATCCTTCTTCAAGAACTAGGTTAGTGGCTATGCAATCTTTGAGAAATTCTTGATGAACCTTCTATAGTAACCCACATGGCCTAAAAATGATCTCAACTTACTTCTATTCATAGGAAATGGTAAATCTTTGATTTTTGAAACTTTATCAGGATCAGTACCAATACCATCTCTGGATACAACATGCCCTAACAAAACACCTTTAGAACATCCAAAGACACACTTTGTAGGGTTTAGTGAGGCTTGTGCTTCATCTAACCTTTGAAATGTTGTCTCCATCTAGTGCAGGTGGTCCAACTTGCTCCCATAGATGCAAAAATCATCCAGAAATACTCTGATGAAGGTCCCAATGTAGGGTTCGAACACCCTATTCATCAAACGCTGGAATGTTGCTGGAGCATTACACAACCCAAAAGGCATAACTCTATAAGCAAACGTTCCCCAAGGAGTGGTGAACGTGGTCTTCAGCTGATCTTTCTCTACTATACGAACTTGGTTGTAGCCGCATTATATCCATCAACAAAACTATAGCACTCCCGCCGCTACTTCGTCAAGATCTGATCGAAAATGGAAGAGGGTAATGATCCTTCTTTGTTGCCTTATTGAGCTTCCTGTAATCAACACAAATGCGTAGCTTCCCATTCTTTTTTATTGAGATCACAATGGGAGAAACCCATTCTGAATTCTCCACAGCAAATATGAATCTTGCATCAAGCAACTTATCTATTTCTTCTTTTACAGTCTTGGAAAAATTAGGATTCATTCTATATGGCATTTGCTTTATGGGCTTAGCACCATCTACCAGCTCAATACAATGTTCTACCCAACTTACTTGATGGAGTTCCTTGTAATCAAAAGTGAATAGGTGTATGTACCTTGAAAAGAGCTGGAGGTAGGATTCCTTCTCACTCTCCATCACAGCATCACCAATCTTTATTTGTTGGAGACGATCATCAACTTCTTCTTCAGATAATTTTATGGGGTCATGAATTGGTGTGATTGGAAGGATATCCATGACTGAAACATCCACCTCACTTTCTTCATCTTCAATGTCCACTTCTTTGGTACTAGAGTAATCGAGAGGATGTCCAATCATCGTTTCATCACTTGAATCCACAAGTTACGCTTTATGATGTCGAGGATCACGTTTATCTTCACCCTCTCTCTACCATGTCCAAGTGTCATGAAACCTTCATTCCAGTAGTTTCTCACATGAACTCTCCTTAGCCATGGTCTTCCCAAAGCAGCATTGGGTACGCAATAGTACCATTTTTCATCACATGAAAGTCTACAACACATACAACACCCATAACAGATATTGCCACATTTGAAACTACACCTTCTAGTTTAGTTTTTCCCTTATTTAATGACCTTAACATAAGTGTTGAAGGGCTATCATTATAGACTCGGTCATTACATTAACTACAAAGCACCTCCATCAACTAAGACATCATGAATTGAAATACCATTACATAATACCTCAGCTTGTGGAGCATAGGGATCCGCCTTTGCCTCCAAAACAGGGACCTCAACCTCCTTCTTTCGTCGAGCATTGAGTCCACTTCGCAACTCCTGCCTCTTCTCGAAGACATAGCCAAGAGTTGACCATATGTAATATTTGCAAGCCTTTTGAAATCAGAAAATCCTGCACACCCAACTTTCTTCTCCTATGTTTCTTACTAGTTTCTTCTTTCATCTTCTTAGGATCATTTCCATCTTGATTATCTTTTTCTTTCTTTCTTTTTGTTACAAACACATCTACTTCATTATTTCTGCTCTTATCTACTACATCAAAAGAATTCTGGTGCTTTTCCTTTATCATTATCTCCTTTACCAGATGTAGAAGCTCTATCTGGACAATTATACTTATAATGACCCTTTTTATAACAACCATAACATACAACTTCAGAAATATTTCTTTTTGGACCTCTATCTCCTCCCTGAGAACTAAATTCCTTTCCTTGAAGAAGATTAATAGTTAAGCTCGACCCATCTTTTTAGTGAGATCTTCATACTCGGTAGATGTACTAGGAGAAATATTTGTGCTCACGGGAGTGGTTGTGGATTCGGACTAAAGGTGCTTTGGTGTAGACTCTACTTTAGCAACAATTTCTTTGGGCTCCTCTTCCATGCTTTCTTCTTGCCTTCTTGCAATCTCCTTTGCTTGTTCAATGGTAGCTAGGCGGTCATACTTCACTCGTTGTCTGATCTCTGGCTTCATCCCAAGAATGAAGTGCTTACAGAGGAGATTATCCATGCCATTCATCAACCCATCCGCTAGTCCTTCCTTCCGGATCTGGGCATCGAGCTTCCTCCTTAGCTCTAGAACACGAGCATGATAATCCCTTATCTTCTCCTTCTCTCCTTGGGATAGCTTTGTGATCTCGATCATGAGATCTGCATATTTCTGTTGTTCACCAAATTCTTCAAGAAAACTTTCAGTTAATAAATCCCATGAATTTTTCACATTATCACCTAGTGTTTGAACCACCAAGTCTTGAACCATCCAAAAAGGTAGGAAAAAATTCAGTCCATTGTTCCCTTCTTATGAGGCCATTACAAATACAAGATCGTTTAAACTCTTGAATGAAAGAAGAAGCATCTTCATTAGATTGAGCTGAAAAAATAGGAATCTTTCCCATTTTCAAAAGTAACCACCGTGAAATACCAACCCACAAGTACAATTAACAAGACTTATGTGCACAAATAATTGGAATCACTATACTAGAAAGTGACTTTACACCTTCTACAAGTAAAATAGAAATGACCACGGTAAACTATGGTAAAACTTGACTTACTACGGTAAAAACTGACTTTACTATGGTAAACACTATTCACGGTAAAAAGTGAAGTTACTATGGTAAATACTATTCACGGTAAAAAGTGAAGTTACTATGGTAAATACTATTTACGGTAAAAATTGACTTTCTTGTGATAAATACTATTCACACAAAGCAAAAATGACTTTATCATGGTAACTACTATTCATGGTAAAAATGACTTTACCATGGTAACTATTATGCACAGTAAAAACAAGGTTACCCTCCAATTGATTTTTGACTAAGTGGGAATATCTCTCCAGAAAATCCACCAACGAGGAATGGTCCGGCAATGGAACCAAAATGTCATCACCAATCCGTCACTATGATAATTCTTCACCGGGAACTCCTCGTCTTTATGATTATTTACTAATGCATGACCTTTAGTTTGGTGGATGTAATCTAGAAACAAAACAACAACATAACACAAAAATACCATCGACTATGATAAGACGGAATGATGACAAATCTGAAATATCAAAGTAAATTATAATATTAACATGAAATTGTTACAATCTCACCCATGAGGTACTTCAAGTGTTATTGACTTCACTTGACTTTCACGAAGACTATGGGAGAAACTTTACAATTATACCTCTTAATGGCTTCTTCAACACACCTTTAAACTGATGGCTTCCTTCGCACACTTCCTACAATATTTCTCACTACTTCCTTCTATGCTAAATGAGGGGGGTGGCCTCTCTATTTATAGAACTTCCGAGCTTATCCATCTTATCTCTAAGATAAGATAAGAAATCCCACTCGACGAATCATATTCCATACCTTAACTCTTATCTATACATGTAAGCTTATCTGTTAAGATAAGATAAACCTTATCATTTTACATGGGTTCCACATTTTTAGACTTTTTACAAATAAAATACACAAAATATTTATGACCTCACTCCTTGTCTTTATTACCAATATAATATTTCTAATTCCTAATCATGTAGACCCTACTTCTCTAATTACCCAAACTTTGACATTTTAACATTACCGGACCACTTACGACAAATATTTACTTTTTACAACATTCCTATTGTACTTTGACTGTTACCGTACTCCACATTATTGGCGGCACCGTACTAACGGCGCCGTTATCTTCTATCAGACGCTACTACTAATTACACTTAACAACATCCTATTCCTAATACATACATTAATGAAATAGAAATTACGGAGGAAAATTTTAGTGTCGATGCAGACACTTATCTAGTGATGATAATTAAATTGACATTTGATCTGGATTAAGAATATTTAATTAATAATCCAAACCTGATCTATCCTTTTTAATGTAACCTTCTTTGGTAGGAATTAATTTAACGTATATTAGGGTTTGACACCCTTGTAACTTAAAACAAAAAAATTGTCACAACCTTCCAGATAATTATTTAAGGGTTAATGTGGTTTTTAGAACGCCAAAATTATGAGTGTTACACTTGGTATCAGAGCCATGGGTTCAACGCTTGGACCCCGGGCATACTTGGAAACATAACACATAATGATAAAAAACATCACAACCATAAACCTAGATCACATAACTTGCATGATATTTTAAATGAAGAAAACCTAAAAAACTGAAAAAAAATCTAGAGTAATAAACTAATTCTCACCTTCATCTATGCGGAGAGGTCCGGACCATACAAGGGTTATTGCACATGGACCTAGACTTACCACCCCTAGATTAGGAAGTAGTCATATTTCCTCGAGATACTTGGATGTAACAAGATGTTAATGGCACTATACGCATAGGATCCTTGGGAGTGAGACATAGCAGTAAAAACGTAGATAGCCATTAGTAGAGGATCGTGCACCTTCTGAAATAGTGATGAGCATAGGGAAGAGAACTCCCACTTGGATTTAGTTAGATAAGAGTAGCCATAGAGAGGTCTTGTAGAAAAGGCTACATGACACAGGGGACAAGTCTAGGAGCCCTAGGCAGCATGATGATCATGTTGAGAGACCTAGAGGTAGACAATCTATAGCGGAAGATCACATCAGAGAGATCATGAAACTCCATCCATCTCATTTTGTTGGGGACACTAGAGGATTTCCCATAAAGGCATGGTTTGTCGGCTTAAGCGGATGCTTCAAGCTATGTCCGTGTACTAACAACATGAAGGATCGTGTTGTCATCCACCTTCTGAGAGATAAATTCAAGGTTTGGTCAAAGACCGAGGAGTAGAAGCTCCATGTGGATTCCACGAAATTCACTTTGGAGCTCTTTAAGGAGTGATTCAAGAGCATATATTTGTCCGGAGGTTCATTCAACGAGAAGATAGACGAGTTCCATGACCTACGCTAGGCATCCATGACAGTGGTAGAATATGAGAGTCATTTCTTGGACCTACTTTAGTATATAGACTATATGCAATACGAGGAGGTGAGCATCCATAAGATCATCGGGGGCTTGAAACACGGGGAAATTGGAGGGTAGTACACATTCATTTCCCACGAGACTCTAATAGAGGTCGTTAAAATGGCCCGTATATACGAGAAGACCAAGGGGAAAGCGTAGTAGGCCAGAGATAAAGTGTGGAGTCATATCTAGTAGATGTGGGATAACAAATCCAAGGGGTCATCTCCTCCTCCTCATAGTGTACATGGTTGTGCATAGTCTTCATTCAGGCCACCACAGTAGCCACCTTAGCAGTAATAGTAGCGAGAAAACTTTCCCTCCATTTAGGCCTCCATAGAGATTCGATGCTCAAAGGGGACACAGTATGGGGCCTCCTCCTAGGGGACCAGTCAGGACTCAGGCACCACCTAGAGCTCAATTTGTAGGATCCTGTTAGGAGTGACCACAACATTCCATAACAAGATCATCAGGATCCATGGCACATACCACTAAAGTTCCTATAGGATCCACTTCTCATTGGAGGTACTTAGTAGTTGTTATGGGTGCGGAGTGCTCAAGAATCATTGGATAGAGTGCCCTCATAACCATAATAACAAGGGTAAGGCACCGGTTTCAGAGCCTATAGTAGGAGATAAGGATAGGAACCACGGGATCTATGCGGTGGTTGAGAACCACCGGGAAGATCGTCAAAGCATGGTGATTGAGACTACAGGTAGCATTGATGACATTTTGATTCCTGTTTTATTTGATTCAGGCTCCTTAGATTCTTTTATTTCCCTATTCATAGTAGAGTGATACAAGATGGTGGCGAGTTAGGCGAGCCATAGTTGGGATGTAGAGATGGCTTACGGATCCAAGCTCACGGTGGAATCCTTGGTTAATGAGTGCATAGTTGACTAGGACCCTATTCCACGACCATGGATCTTCGTATCCTTCCGTTGGGTTCCTATGGGATTATTCAGGCATGGATTGGTTATTTGCACATAGGGCTATGGTTAATTGTTACTGATAAAGTAATATCATGTGCGAGATGATTTGGGAATGGATTCAAAGTGATAGTTGGAGTCAAGATAACCACCTCTATTTACACCATATACATTTATGCAACTTAAATGGTGTGCACGACAAGGTTGTCGGTTATATGCTATCACGGTTAACAAAAATCAGATGATGGGTCTAGCAAGCCATCACTTGATTATCATCATATCTTGAGGGAGTTTTCAGATTTCTTTCTAGGGGAGTTTTTGGGGTTACCTCCCTCACATGAGATAGATTTTCACATTGATTTGATTCCAGGAGAAGAGCCTATCTCACGAGAACCTTATAAGATGACTACCCCTAAGCTCTATGAGCTCAAGTTACAGCTAGAGGGCCTTCTGGAGAAAGGCCTTATTCTTCCTCGTGTATCCCATGGGGTGCATTGGTGATTTTTTTAAGAATAAGGATGGATCTCTGTGATTGTGTATTGATTATCGTCAGTTGAACAAAGTAACGATCAAGAATTGTTACCCCCTTCCACGTATTGATGATTTGTTTGATTAGATGAAGGAGCCACAATATTTTCTAATATAAATCTTAATTCTAGATACCATCAATTGAGGATCATTGAGGAAAATATTATTAAGACAACCTTCCATATGATATATGGCCACTACAAGTTCACAGTAGTGCTTTTTGGTATGATGAATGCCCCCACAATATTCATGAGTTTGATGAATGGGGGTATTCTAGAAATTCTTAGATCACTTCGTTCTCATTTTTCTTGATGAAATTTTGATTTACTCACGTATGTACAAGGATCATGAGGAGCACCCTTGACATATTCTAAAGTATCTTTGTGAGCAATATCTTTATGGAAATCTAGAGAAGCGTGCATTCTTTTAGTCATAGGTGAAGTTCTTAGGTCACATCGTTTCTGGGGAATGTATCACCATTGATCCTTCAAAGATTTGATCTATTATGGATTAGCTCGCACCAACTAGTGTTACTAAGATGCACGGTTTCATGGGGTTGGCAGGTTACTACAGGAGATTTGTTTAGGAATTTTCTTGGATTACGCACCCCATCACTTCCCTTCAGTGGAAAGGGAAGAAGTTTGTTTGGTCTGATGGATGTGAGAAGGCCTTAAGTACCCTAAAGGGATTCCTTACATCAACACCAATTCTTACAGTGTCTAGATCCACATGGAGAGTGCTTGATTTGTAAGGATGCTTCCTTAGTAGGATTAGGTGGGGTATTGATGTAGGAGGGTCATGGGGATTCCTTTGAATCTTGCGCAAACTCAAAGATCATGAACTCAATTATCGACTCGTGACCTTGAGTTTATTGTAGGTGTGCATTATTTGGTTTGATGGAGACATTTCCTTCTATGTAGGAGATTTATTCTCAGGATAGACCATTTGAGCTTACGCCACCACTTCACACAACACAATCTCAATGCTTGTTAGCGGCATTAGATGGAGTTTCTTTGGGAGTACAACATGGAGATAGAGCATGTGAAGGGGAAAGATAATGTGGTTTCTAATGCGCTGAGTAGATGGAGACATTTTGTTATTGCTACTTTAGTGGTACAGATTTGTGGAGTAGAATTTTTTTAACACCTTCCATATGATAGTTTTTACCTTGCGGCGAGATCAGAAATTGAGTCTCGAGATACCCCTTGAGGGAAGTTTGATGGTTTTATAGTAGATTCAGATGGACTTCTCAAACACATAGGCTGGTTCTATGTACCTAGGTATGGAGGTTTGAGATAGGATATCTCAGAGACTCATCATGTACCTTATTTAGCCCATCTAGGAGTGAAGAAGATACACGCCACCTTGAGACAACTATACCATTGGAGAGGCCTTTGGAGAGATGTAGCTAAGTTTTTGCTTTGTGTTTTTAGAGTGTCGAGGGTGAAAGAATAGCATCAACATCTAGTTGGCCTTCTTTACCCACATGTTATCCCAGAGTAGAAATGGGACACCATTTCCATGGATTTCATAGTAGGGCTACCAACATCGAGATACCACCATGATGCCATCATGGTCATGGTGGATAGATTAACGAAAGTGGCTCATTTTTCTCCGGTGAAGACCACCAACACAGCTAAGGCAAAGATAAAGAGTGTACTTAGATGATATTGTTAGAATGCACTAGATTCCGTGGAAGATCATTTGCGACCGCGATCCCTTATACACATCACACTTCTAGACTACCATGCAGCATGCCCTTGGGATGAGTATCAACTTCAGCATAACCTATCATCCAAAGATAGATGGACAGATGAAGCGGGTGAATCAGATTTTAGAGGACATGCTTTGGATGTACGTCATGGATCATCAGTCAAAGTGGGAGGAGTACTTGTATTTGGTGGAGTTTTCTTACAAAAATAGCTTCCAAAGTTCTATTGGGATTGCACATTTTCGGGAATTGTATGGAAGAAGACAGACTGAGACACCATTGAGTTGGGAAAGATTGGAGGATAGAGTATCTCTTAGACCGGCTTTGTTACAGGACATCGAGTAAAGAGTCATTTTGATTTGACAAAGGTTACAGGAGGCACAAGACAAGAAAAGAAGTATGCGAGATCGAGAGGAGAGTTCATCGTAGTTATGATGTGGGCATGAAGATGTTACTTTGTTTCATACCTCATATGATCCCTATCCATTACGGAAAAGGTTCTAAGTTATCTCCGATATTCATGGGTCCATTTGAGATCCTGGTGGATCGGTCCCTTAGCTTATCGTCTAGACTTGCCACCCATATTTTCTCGTGTACATGATGTGTTTCACATATCTATTCTTAGGAGATATATCCACATTTGTCTCATGTGTGGGATTGGACCGCATTGCTGGTGTAGAAGCAGGGAAGATCATGGTAGAGCCCATGCATATTTTATAGCACAAGACCACAGGCCTTCAAGGCCGAGTGATTGATCAGTGTGAGTCCAAAGTGGGATAGGTATGACGAGACTCCGATACATGCGAGGATATTATGTTTCTAGGAGTCCAGTTTCCACACCTATTCCAGTGACTTCCAGGAGGAAGTTGAGTCTAAGGGGAGGGTGATGTAGTGCTCACTTCTCTTCGACACTTATTATATTTTGATTTTGATTCTTGTTTCCTATGGACATGGATATTATTATGTCATTTTGGTTTAACATGGTGCTAGATGATAGAGATATTATGATTATTGATGGATTGTGATTCATAGTTTGATTTTTGTGAATGCTTAGAGACATAGAGAGAGACATGTTTATATTGATGATGATGATGTGTTGTTGGCATATATATTACTGAAATTCAGAATTCTCGTCATGTTGAGTAGGATTTAGCATTTGAACTAATCTTGTGATCATGTTGATATTGATAAAAGATAGTGTTAGTGTAAAATCACAGCACCCCTAAAATATGCAACTTGATGGGTTGAGATCCTCAGTGTGACTACACAACATGGAGCATCTCTCAAAGTGTGGGAATTTTTGAGTCAAGAGAGCTCTCCAGATGAAGGTTAGCTCCTATTCCTTTGTTCAGGTGCACACGTTCAGATTGCAGAGGGTCGTTCTAAATCCTACTCTAACTTGCCAAGGAGACAGGGTTAAGGGAATACAAGAAATGAAACCTAAACTAATAGAGGTGATGCACCAAAGGAATGCTAAACATCGTCTTTGCTATCAAACATAGATCATTAAAATGTAATACAACCACCATGCACATATGACCATAAATTGCAATTAGGGATCAGGAAGAAGAAAATAAACATAAGAGAGGGTTGAAATCATCCACAGACTTATTCTATTTCTATAAGAATTGATACAGTGAATTACAATAGCTAAGAGGTAGAAATTACATTACAATTTAGATGGAGGGGTTTGAGGCCAGGGATAATTTTAGCGGCGAATATTCGTAATATGGCGAAAATTTCATTTTATGAAAATTTGAAAAGGCGGATTATTCGGAGTGGGTCGGTGTCCTGTTCGCCTAAAATATATAGTATATTTTTTTCGGGGTCACTTCGCCTTCATTTGAAAACATCTCCTATAAAAACCTAGCTAATTCACCGGGTAGTATACCTCAAGTAGCTTAACAAATTACCAATACTGTGAAATTTTAACTCGCATACCCTTAAGCACCAGAGATTCGGGGACATCGTTAGCTTGTGATTATTGACACGACAACAACAGTATCTTGCGCGCTGCAGAGGAAGTGTTGACGCGTGACTTGGGCGTGGTGACGACGCACGAGGAAGTGTTGACGCACGATGCATGCACGGTGGACGCGTGACATGACAAAGCGCGTGGTGATGCGCAACATGGGCGAGAGGTGACGCGCGACATGGGCAATGGTGACGCGTGACATGGGCAGTGGTGACGTGCAACATATGCAGAGGTGACGCGCGACATGGGCAATGGTGACGCGTGACATGGGCAGTGGTGACGCGCGACATGGGCAGTGGTGACGCGCGACATGGGCAGTGGTGACGCGCGACATGGGCAGTGGTGACGCGCACATGGCGGTGGTGACGCGCTCGACAGCGTGGGTAGAGGTGACGCCACGACATTTGCGGTGGTGATGCGCGACATGGCGGTGGTGACACGCGACATGTGCAAAGGTGACGCGTGACATGGGCAAAGTGGTGATGCAAGACATGGACAGTGGTGACGCGCGTGACATGGGCAGAGGTGACGCGTGACATGGGCAGTGGTGACGCGTGACATGGGCAAGTGGTGACGCGTGTGAGTATATTCAGATAGTGGATGCGTGACAGGAAATGGGTTGTTAATGCGAGACAAGTGCAGAGTTGACACGTGAAAAAGACCTCAGACATAGAGATTTTTGATGAGAAAGTAGAGGTCAGAGGCTGCAGACGTGCGAAAAGAGATTTATTTGTCGCGCCAAGAAAATGGTGATGATGCGTCAGCGGACCTTAGTGACGCGCTGGCCGGACAACACCCTCCGGTGGCGCTTCGTCAGAGGCGTCGATGGCGGCGTCAACAAAGTTGTTGACGCACGTCACTAAGGTCTGTTGATGTGTGTCACTGCATTTTCTTGACGTGCGACAGTAAAATCTCCTATCGTGTGTTGTAGCCTTCTATCGTGCCACTTGACAATCAGGTGAAATTTTTTCATACAACCCCTAAAAAATTCGCCTTCCCGCGAAACTAGTTCCAGGGATATTCGCCAAGTATTCTCCACCTCTGATTTCCAAGAGGTCTCTTAAAATGAACCCTGTTTGAGGCACCAAAAATTTACCTGCAGAGTAAAGAAAAAGGGAGGCATAAAGAAAGAATGTCCAACCCTTTACAATGAGCCAAGCTCTTACCTTTATAGATGAAGGAAAGACAGGAGAAGAAAAGGAGGTGGGAAATTTGATTTGGAAGCTCAGCTACTAACCATCAATGCCCCTACAAATCTACCTATAATCTATCAAGTCTTCCTCTCCATGTCTATTTGACGTGTTAAAGAAGGAAGAATGATGGATCAAATCAAATCTAATCTAGTTGTTGAAGTAATCAGATCATATATTAATGGAATGAAAGACATTTTCCTATTTTTTACCCACCTAACCTTGTCAAAATTAAATTTTTAGGCTTCCATGGCGTAAGGAGGTCAAGACCTTTCCAATGGTACCAAATTTGTTGAAT
This sequence comes from Taxus wallichiana var. yunnanensis, assembly GCA_018340775.1. NCBI lineage: Eukaryota > Viridiplantae > Streptophyta > Pinopsida > Cupressales > Taxaceae > Taxus > Taxus wallichiana. The sequence continues at coordinate 332,663,992 of CM031240.1, read as the reverse complement.
TTTGAGCATTGGATCAAAAGATATGCCCATTTGAATATTTGAATCGGATCCGTACAAAATGGTGAAAAACTAGTTTTGTAAAATAGGTCAGCAGGCTTGAAATTCACTTTGCACCTTTTGCACAAAAATTAAAAATCAGAAAATTCCCCACAGCCCCGTAAGCCCAAAATTCTCTTTTTCCCAAAATCCCCGCAAGCTTCTCATTTTCCATTTGGTGAAAAAACCTCCTCGGGCTCACAAGGCCCGCACTTGCAAACTGCACTTTTATGAAAGTGGCAAAAGATGCAAAAACTCTATGCGGCCCCAACTTTACATTTCCCAAAAGTCATCTTTGGGCCCATTGGCCCACATTTTCCACTTTGGCAAAAAGTCTTCCCTAGGCCTGTCGGCCCGCTTTTGGCAAAAAATCCTTCCAAGGCCTACCTTCCCGCATGTAATTTAGGCCTGACACGTGGCTTCTCTGGGTGTCGATGAAGGTGCGGCTTACTTTTATACTTTACGCCTTTTGAAACAAAACCTAAAAAAATTCAAACTGCCTCCAAAGCAACCCACCTTCCCACTTTGACTTGAAACATGGCCACGTGTAGAGTTAGCATGCACATTTGGGGACCACTTTTGGTATTTTCTTTTTAAGTTACGCCGAAGAGACACGTGGTTCCTTCTATGGCTTTTCTCTATTTCTTTATGTTTTGGCTAAGTCCCTTTTGTTTGGCAAGGCCATATGTTACACCTAGGACACATGGAAGCTCAATGCGCATTTGGGACCTACCTCCGGATTTTCCCTTTGAAGTTTCGTCAAGCCAACGCGTGGAGGCTTCTATTGATCCTTCAATACTTAGCCAATTCAAGCTTGCTCTGTCCCATTTTTTTACTCTGACCACGTGGCGAACCCGCGCTCATTTGGGAACCCACTCTTGATTCTTCTTTTGAAATTACACCGAGATGAGATGTGAAGAATTCTGCTGGCTCTTCTACACTTAACCGATTTAGGGCCGATTCAACTTTCAAGTTCTTACCACGTGGCGGGTTGGCGCTAGTTCAAGGTCCTTATTTGGGCCGTGCCTTTTGAATTTATGTCATTGAGACACGTGTGGAGGCTTCCGCTGGTTCTCCTTTCCTTAGCCGATTCAATAGCCTATTTTGCCCCCTTTTCAGACCTGGGACACGTGGAAGCTCTGTGCTCATTTGGAGACCTGCTTTTGGATTTACCTTTGAAGTTGTACTGAAGAGACACATGGCATCTTCCATTGGCTCATAGAATTTTCAATGGCCGGTACAACTTTTGGGGGCTCTAGACACATGGAGGGTCAGCACTTGTTTAGGGCTGCCTTTTGGGCTCGACCTTTGGAGATGCACCTATGAGGTAGGTGGAAGCTTCCGCCATCTCTTCCACACGTCACCGATTTGGACCCGCTTGCCATTTGATTTCTATTGGCCCTGACTACGTGGAGAGCATTTAGCACTAGTTTGAGTCTTCACCTTGGGATCTCACTTTTAAAATTACGCTATGAATTTTAAACACATGGTTCTTTCGCTCATTTGGACTTTTCTATGCCTACTCTTTCCTTTTTGAATGGGACATGTGGAAGCTCCATGCTCGCTTTGAGACCCACTTTGATGTTCCCTTTTGGAATTGCACCAAGATGGCTCGTGGTGCCTTCCACGAGTCTATTGTTTGGCCCCGAGTCGACTTGTATGTGACTAAGTGCAAAAACTTTGAGCCTTTCCCCTTTTTGCTTTTGTGAGCCTCTAGCCTCCTTTGACGTTGTTTGATTATTCACCAACCCTGCTCCTCCATTGTAGATCCCGCCTACCCCTTAATTGTTGGATTTAATGTGAGCACGCAGGATGAGCTAAACCTTCGATTTTCTTTTGTGTGGAGTCATGTTTGATCAATTTTTCCAAGGGAAAAATTGGGATAATAGTTTGGCGACTCACAGGACATCTTCCTACTAGATGAAGAGACCAGTTGCCTTGTTGCATCCATTGGGTATGGAGTCATGAATGATATCCTAATACTAATCTTATCCCCAAAACCATGAGCCTGGCTGCTTGTGACCTATGACCCTAAGCTTGCCCCACTGTCCGCACTCTCAATTTTCATAAGAAAATCTTGAAAATGAGGTTCTGAGAGTAGAAAATTGTATTGACCTAGGGCTTTCACCTGCTCTAGAAATGGACTGGAGGCACACTGAACTACACAATGATACAACATGGGAGCAATAGAATCTATGCCAAAGGCACTTAGGGAAATTGAAACCTAAACTACAACAAGACAATGTGCATATGCACTTAGAGGAATTAAAACCTACTGCTACCCTACACTAACGAAAGAGACAAGCAATTTCAAACAAAACCTGATACTGGAAATGCAAAGTAGCTGCCCTTTCTTACAATTTGCAGCCATGAAGATGATTTGGCACTGAATCTGGCTATTGGTATGAGTGAAAAAATGACAATAGGCCAATCCTCCACCCAAATCATCAAGGTGTCAACTAGAAACAAGACAAATACCTCTTTTAGTTTCTTTGTATTTGGATTGAAGAGGCATTGCAGCTGATCCTTGGTATTTTGACACTCATCCTCATGCTTAGAAGTAAGCATGACTGGTTGTGGCTTCTCCCTTGGCTCCAATGAAGCCAAGTATCTGATTGGGCAAGGTCTGGTCTTTGAATTTTCCCACTGCTCGATATTTAACTCCAAAAATGGAGTCTTCTTGTAGATCTTCCTGGATGGATGATGTGAGAGGGATGATAGCCTCATACTCTTTCCCTTCCTCTACAACAGGTGTGGCTTTTGGAAGATCAAAATATTCCAACTTTGATTCAAGAGGCATGTTGCAAACTATAGGTTGTGCTTGCATGTTCTCTTCCATGGCAGCAGGTTCTTGTGGTTGAAGGATGAATGATGGGGAGAAAAGATTGCAATTTTAACTGGCTCCTCCTTATCAAAACATTATTTTAAGTCTGATAGGAAATCAAACTCTTCACTTTTTGCTTGTAACAAGATCTCTCCCTATTACATGGTGATCTCAAAATCTTCATTATTTTCACCATATGAAGCTTCATCTTCAAACATGAAGCTAGTGAGTTCAAATCTTCCAAAAATCAGAATTTTGGAGAGGTTGAATGGGAGAGGGGTATGTAATCTCTTGTGCAACCGGCTCATGATTCAAGTGCCTCTGAATCTATCTTGGTCACCTCCATATGCTCCTCTTCAACTGGACTTGGAGCTGATTGTTCTTCTTCCTTCATGGATTCATCAATCAAATCAGGCCCTTCAAATGAAAGAAAAAAATCTTCAATAATGCTTCCTTCATCAAGTGGCTTCAACTCTGATTTGATCTCTTCCATTTGCTCCTCTTCAATGGGACTTGGAGCTGGTTGTTCTTCCTCTGTCTTAATTGGTTGTGCAGCTTGGATTAGATCAACATTCTCTTCAAAAAGTGCCATCATGGACACTGCATTCAAAGCATACGGACTTGTTGATCTTCTTCCTCTTGTTCTTGTTCTTCTTCTGCTACAAACTCAGCCTTAGCCACCACTAGCTCTTCAACCTTGACCTCTTTTGTTGGCTTAACCATCAAGGGGATCTTTGTAAACCCAAATTTGGCATCCCAACTCTTCATATTTTCTATCATTTCTTCTCTATTGGGTTCCTCTTCTTATTTTCCCTTGGCTGGTTGTCTAATTTTCATCTTCCTAACATGGATTTGGGGATGCAAGAGGAGGGTAGGTTGGGATTCAACCAGTTTTTCTATTGTTTGTGGTGGAGAGGGAAGTGGAACTTCTTGTTTATTTGGAGGGAATGAATTCTTGGGAGGGAAAAGGGTAGAAGAATTAAGATGAGATGGAAGATTAGGAGATGGAGAAGGGAAATCAACACTTGGGGCAGCAAGTGAGGGGCTTGACTCTTGACCATGCTGAAATGATAGAGTTTGAGAAAGAGAAAATGAAGGACAAGGAGCTAGTGATTGACTTACCCATTGACAAGGTTGTCTTGCACTTTTCTCATATGCCTCAATATCCTCAATCCACTGTGTAAGGTGAGGCAACATTTCAACCATGAAGTCAATCTTCTCCTGAGGGCTATAATGTCTTGGCATAGGGCCGACCCATGGACAAGGTGCCCTATAGCCAATTTCTGAACGCTTTCATCTGAGTTGTGGCCCTTGATTGTACCATGTGAGCCTCCATTCTCAGAGTTTCCATGTACAATTAGCTTCTTTAGGTGTGGAACTACCTCCAAAATCTGTATATCCATGCTTTGTAACAATTGTATAGTTTGGAAAATGACCAAACTGATTTGAATCTGGCTCACCTGGATATCCATAGTGCTGATTTTCATTGTGAAACCTTTCTAGAGGTGTGTTGAAGTAACCTAGAGATGGATCTGAATAGCACTGCTACTACAAGTGTGAATTCCAAGATGGAAATGAAGTCATGATTGCACAACTTCATGGGATGGAAGAAAATGGGAGATGTGGAAAGGAAGATGAATGGAGATGGGTGGAAATGGATGGAAGGAAAGTTCTGTAACTCAGAGAATGGGTTGTTGACCAGATGGAGTCACAGATGTGCTTTGCATGTGCCTCAAAGGATGAATCTCACCAAGAACACATCAACCTGATAAAATGAAGTGGTAAGGTGCTTCAAACATGTCCCACTGAGCATGCCAAAATTGTTGTGTGGTCACATGGTGGCTTAATATTTTTTGTTGATAATGAGACACCTCTAAAAGATGAAACTCTAACTTTTGTGATGTCCCACTGGGCATGCCAAAACTGTTAGTGCAAAATCACAAACACTTGAAATATGCAACTTAATGGGTTGAGATCCTAGTGTGACTGCACAACATGGAGCATCTCTCAAAGTGTGGGACTTTGTGAGTCAAGAGAGCTCTTCTGGATGAAGGTCGGATCCTATTCCTCTATTCAGGTGCACACGTTCGGATTATAGAGGGTCATTCTAAATCCTACTCTAACTTGCCAAGGAGATAGGGTTAAGAATAATAAGAAATGAAACCTAAACTAATAGAGGTGATGCACCAAAGGAATGTTGAACACCGACTTTGCTATCAAACACAAACCATTAAAATGTAATACAACCACCATGCAGATGACCCGAAATTACAATGAGGGATCAAGAAGAAGCAAATAAACATAAGAGAGGGTTGAAATCATCCACAGACTTATTCTATTACTCCAAGAATTGATACAGTACATTACAATATCCAAGAGGTAAAAATTACATTACAATTTGGATGGAGGGGTTTGAGCTCCATGAATTCACCTGCAGAGTAGAGAAAAAGGGAGGGCACAAAACAAATGTCCAACCCTTTATAATGATCCAAGCTCTTACCTTTATAGATGAAGAGAAGAGAGGAGAAGAAAAGGAGGTAGGAAATCTGATTTGGAAGCTCAACTACCAGCCATCAATGCCCCTGTAAATCCACCTACAATCTGTCAAGTCTACCTCTCCATGTCTATTTGGCATGTTGAAGAAGGAAGAATGATGGATCAAATCAAATCTGATCTAGTTGTTGAAGCAATTGGATCATACATTAATGGCATGAAATACGTTTTCCTATTTTTTACCCACCTAACCTTATCAAAATTAAAGTTTTAGGATTTCATGGCGTAGATGAGGTCAAGACCTTTCCAATGGTACCAAATTTGTTGAATTTCGAGCACTGGATCGAAAGATATGCCCATTTGAATACTTGAATCGATCCATACAAAAATGGCAAAAACTAGTTTTACAAAATGGATCCGTGGGCCTAAAATTCACTTTGTGCCTTTTGCACAAAAATTACAAAAGTGAAAAAAACTCCCGCAACCCCACAATTCACTTTTGCCCAAAATCCCCCACAAGTTTCTCATTTTCCATTTGGCAAACAAACCTCCTCGGGCTCATGAGACCCGCACTTGCAAACTGGGCTTTCATGAAAGTGGCAAAAGATGTAAAAAAATTCCCGTGGCCCTGTAACTTTACATTTCACAAAATTCATCTTCGAGCCCACCAACCCACATTTTCCACTTTGGCAAAAAGTCTTCCCTAGGCCCGCCGGCCCGCTTTTGGAAAAAAACCTTCCAAGGCCTACCTTCCCGCATGTAATTTAGGCACGACATATGGATTCTCGGGCATCGGCGGAGGTGTGGATTACTTTTATAACTTTACACCTTTTGAAACAAAAGCCAAAAATTCAAACTACCTCTAACGACTCGCCTTCCCGCTTTGACTTAAAACATGGTCACGTGTAAAAGAGTTGCGCACGTTTGGGGATCGCTTTTAGATTTTTCTTTTAAAGTTGTGCCAAAGAGACATGGCTCCTTCCACAACTTTTCTTTGTTTCTTTTTGTTTTAGATAAGTCCTATTTATTTAGCGGGGCCATATGTCTGACCCGTGACACGTGGAGGCTCATCGCGCATTTGGGACCCGCCTCCAAAATTTTCCCTTTGAAAAGTTACGCCAAGCCAAATCATGGAGGCTTATGCTGATCCTTTGATACTTACTCGATTCGGGCTTGCTCGTCCCTATTTTTTTACTCTAACCACGTGGTGAACCTGCGCTCATTTGGGACCCACTCTTGATTCTTGCTTTGAGATGACACATGGAGAATTCCGTTGGCTCTTCTATACTTAACCGATTTGGGGCCGGTTCAACTTTCGGCTCTAACCATGTGGCGGGTTGGTGCTAGTTTAGGGTCCTTCTTTGGGCTGCGCCTTTTGAATTTACATCGTTTAGACATGTGGAGGCTTTTGTTGGTCCTCCTTTCCTTAGTCGATTCAATAGCCTCGTTCGCCCCTTTTCAACTTGGGATCTCATGGAAGCCCTATGCTCGCTTGGAGACCTACTTTTGGATTTACCTTTGAAGTTACGTCGAAGAGACACGTGGCATCTTCCACTGGCTCATAGAATTTTCAACGGCCGGTGTAACTTTTGGGGGCTTTGGACATGTGGAGGGCCAGCGCTTATTTAGGGACTACCTTTTGGGCTTGACCTTTGGAGATGTGTCGATGAGGCACGTGCAAGCTTCCACCATCTCTTCCATACTTAACCAATTTGGGCACGGTTTCATTTGACTTCTATTGGACCCTGACTATGCGGCGAGCTAATGCTAGTTTGAGTCTCCACCTTGCGCTCACTTTTAATATTATGCCAAGCTGACACGTGGTTCTTTCTGCTCATTTGGACTTTTATATGCCCAACTTTGTCCCTTTTAGGACCTGGGATATGTGGAAGCTCCACACTCACTTGGAGACCCGCTTTGATGTGCCCTTTTGGAATTGCACCAAGCTGATGTGTGGCACCTTTCGCGAGTCTGTTGTTCAACCTTGAGTCGACTCATATGCGGCTAAGTTTGAAAACTTTGATCCTTTCCTTGTTTTCCTCCTGTGAGCCTCTGGCATCCTTTGACGTTGTTTGATTCTTTTCCGACCCTGATCCTCCATTGTAGAGCCCGCCTACCCCTTGATTGTTGGATTTGAATGTGAGCCCATAGGATAGAGCTGACCCTTCTGATTTTCTACTGTGCGGGGTCGTGTTTGATCAATTTTTCCAGGGGAAAAATTTGGATAACATATAGAATTGAGATGTTGTTGAAATTATAAAAAAATGATAGCATTGTTAGCCTAGATGATGATTTAATTATATGCCGATGATTATTGATTTGTATGCGTATAATTTATCTTTGATGTATTTGATGCCACCAATATGAAGGAGGTATTGTGTGATTTTGCAGGTAATTATATCAAAACAATCAAAATGGGGATTGGAGACCAACCACAGTGGAATACTAGATGGATACAATGATGGTAACCATGGAAACTTGTGTAATATGTTACATTTTGTTATTTGTTGCTGGGGTCCCCGGAAGGGATGACCTCCAATTGTGACCATGGGCTCTGACGTATGTTTTCCTTTTTATTTATTTATTGTAGAGTATGTGATTTATTGGTGATGTAATTTATTTTATCATTGTTGACTAATGTGCGTTTATTAAGTAATTTAATCATTTTTATTAAGTTATTTGGGGATGTGACAAAAGGGGTCATTTATTTGAGTTTTTATTTGGACTATGTTATTTTTATTGAGTGTAAGTGACTTTGATTGTCATACACTCTACCTTAACTTGGAATTTCGGATTTTGGCTTAAGGGCCATTTTTGGAGATTTGTGGGACAAGTTAAGCTTGTCACACACCTCTTCATTTCTTATACCAACCCTACCTATTGATTTGGGGTCAAAAATAGACCCCATTATGTGTTTTGTAAGACAATAAGTAAAATTTATTGCACTTCTTACATGGGTTTTAATTTTTTTCCTAAGGGGGTGTGGGTTTGCATTGTTTGTGTAAGAGGCCATCATTCCTCTCTACCACCAATTTATTGTGCATTGGGGTTGAGGTTTTAATTATGATGTAGAGTTAAGGATAAGTTATGTGGCATCCTACATGAATCCACCTCACCCTCCTCTTTCCTTTTTCTATATATTCAAGTTTATTTGTTTGTGTTGGGGTTACTTCATTTCATAAGTGCTCTTGTATTTTTGGAGTTGGAGAGTTTTGGAGTGCTTATTTAAGTTTTGGAGATTGTTGGAGTTGGTTTGAGCTTGAAGGATCTTAGAGGTTGATCCATTGATCAATTTCTACCATGGAAAGGTAGGGACTAGACCCTTGCTTTATTTGTTTTCTATTATATGTGTATAGTTTTATGTTATTGAATTATTTATGTGCTTGTTGGGTTCTTGGGTAGAATGCCTAAGTATGGTGTAGGAGAAGGCTATGGGTATTTTATATGTAGGGAGACATAAGATTTTATTTCATGTTTTGGGAGGGATTTGGGTTGGGTTCCCCACCTTGGATAAGAGAATGCTTGCATTTCTTACTTGGTTTTTTTGAGGGAGACATAAGAGATTGTAGGAAGGCATAAGATTTGGGTAGGGTTTTGAGATTAATTATTTGAGGGTTTTAAGGTGGTCACCTAATCCCATTGGGATGCATAAGTGATATCCCCATAGATCCTTGTTCCATTGGCTTTGCATTTTCAAGCCTTGTGTCTTTTATTAGTTTCATTCTTGTGATTGTTTTCTTGTTTTGAATGTGTGTTATATGGTTGTGAAAAATGGTATTGTTATGTGGAAGAATTGTGTTGTTTCCATGAGTTGAATCCATCCTTTATTGCATTTTTGTTGTGGATCGAGGGTCAATGATGAGGATAGATTCTTATCCTCGTTGGATTATTGGTTGGGTGGAGAGCATTGTCTCTCCCCTATTTTTGGTTATGTGATTGAAGTGAATAAATGTTGGAGCTCTTGTTGAAGAATTTTATAGTTGTATCATTGTTGAATTCAAAAACATCCCTTCATTATAAAACTATTCTTCTAATTTCCAACTTAAGGTGGAAGACTAGTAGATTTGTATTTTAAAAGAAAATTTGCATCGTAAATTTCATTTACCAAGTTGTATTATTATATTTGAAGGAAGTTCATTAAAGAATGTTTATTTTCCTTTCTCTTCAAATTTTTGTATGTAAAGGAATGAATTAGAATGGATATCATGTTTAAAAGTTTACTTGTAATGAAAAAGAAAAGAGAGTTGTAAATATTAATATTTGATCACAAAATGAATTGGGAAGTTGTCATAGCTTTATTTTGGTTTGAAACAGTTAAACACTCTCTGGTTTTGATATATTTAAAGTTAAAGTTATCTCTTGATATATATATATATATATATATATATATATTCCTTCAAACATTCATTTTTAGAGCTCTCTGGCCTACACAATGACATGCGTCGCTTAGTCTCAACTGGTGTCGGTGTACCAGCACTCAACATCGGTCACTATTTCATGTTATAGTTTTGAAATGTTAACTCCAAGATTAGTTTTAAACTTAAATGATATTATGAGTATCTCAATAAAACCAAATTTAATGTATGTTGCTAGAAAAGTCATTTAGAAAAGTGTAAATCAAAAAATGTAAAAGATATGCTAAAATTTATAAAAATAGACTCAATTGATAAGAATCGACATTCATGACTAAATCATTGTTGGCATTCCTATTACCAACATCGGTTATGATATCTTTTGCATAAATTGTAATCTTTAAAACTTGAAATATATTTGTGGTGCTTGATTTGAATCAAATACCCTTGGGACTATTATGCTATCATGAAATTAAATTATAAGTTACTCCTAGTAAAAATCCAATATCCTTTGCATTTGAAATAATAACCAAAAATATATTGATATCTCATAATTTGGTGCCAGTAGTGGAACCGACATCGGTAGCACAAAGCATACCACGATCGATCAAGAGATCCTCGTCACCACCGTGTCTGGACTATTTTTTGTTGAAAACATATTTCCGGCCAAACCATTGGCTCTTATGGATATAAACTTCACCTAAACATAGATCTGACCTATGTGGGCCGTATATGCTTGTTTGGACCATACTCCAACCTGCACATGGGGATTTAAATGCATAATACTCTTGATCTATAAAATGGGTTTCTTCCCCATCAATGAAAAACATAAAAATAGAGAACTAATCAACAATAGATCTCAAACCAGATCTAGGATATATGTTTGCATTAAAATTAAACAACTAGGAATGCATGATTAAATCTAAGATTCAACTATTCTAAATGAGGATCCATTTGGATGGAATCCTTCTTCTTGTGCATTGGATCCAAGAATTATCCTTCATGATTTTCCTAGAACCATGGCATCCACTCCTTCAACCCGGACCAAAGAATAACAAATGAGGAGGCTGAAAGAAAAAAGGTTACTAAATGAGATTTATTTAGGACTTTTCTCATATTGTACACCCCATCACTTCCCTTCAGCAGAAAATAAATAATTTTATTTGGTCCAATGGATGTGAGAATGCCTTCGCACTCGAACGTATGCCTTACATCTGCACCAATTCTTGCAAGTGTCATATCCGCATGGATAGTTCTTCATTTACAGATGCTTCCTTAGTAGGATCGTTATGCATGGATAGTTCTTCATTTGTACGGAGGCACAAGATAGGCAGAAGAAGTATGTAGATCAAAGGAGATTTGATCGTAGTTATGAGGTGGGCACGAAGGTGTTTCTTTGTGTCAGACCTCATAAGATTCCTATCCATTACGGAAAAGGCTCTAAGTTATCTCCTAGATTCATGGGTCCATTCGAGATCCTAGAGCGGATCAGTCCCTTAGCTTATCATCTAGCCTTGCCACCCAATTTTTCTCACGTGCATGATGTGTTTCACGTATCTATTCTTAGGAGATATATCCCATATCCATCTCATGTATTGGATTGGACCACATTGCAGGTGCAAGAGTAGGGGAAGATGATGGTGGATCCCATGCATATTTTAGAGCGCAAGACCCTAGGCCTTCAAGGTCTGAGAGATTGATCATGTGTGAGTCTAGTGGGATAGGTATGATGAGACTATTGCTATATGGGAGGATGCTACGTTTCTACGAGTCAAGTTTCCACACTATTCTAGTGACTTCTAGAGGAAGTCAAGTCTAAGGGGAGGGGGATGTAGTGCTTACTTCTCTTCGACACTTATTATATTTTAATTTCAATTATTATTGCCTATGGACATGGATATTATTATATCATTTTGCTTTAACATAGTGTTAGATGATAGAGATATTATGAGTATTGATGGATTGTGATTCATAGTATGATTTTTGTGGATTCTTAGAGACATAGAGAGAGACATGTTTATATTTATGATGATGATATTTTGTTGGTATATATATTACTAAAATTAAGAATTATTATCATGTTGAGTAGGATTTAGCATTTGAACTAATCTTGTGATCTTATTGATATTGATGAAAGATAGAATTGAGATGTTGTTAAAATTATAAACAAATGATAGAATCATTTTTCTAGATGATGATTTAATTATATGGGGATGATTATTCATTTATATGCATATATTTTATATTTGATGTATTTGATGCGCCACCAGTCAAGGAGGTATTGTATGATTTTGTAGGTAATTGTTATCCAAAATAAGCCCCTTGCTTGTTTTTGGCTAACTCCCTTTCATTTCTTCCTTCCTTGTGCCTCAGTCAATTTTTTTCAATTTTCAGGCACTCAAAATTTTCAGAAATGGCTTCATCAGATAGAGAATTTCCTCACCTTTCCATAAAGGTAAATTTTTCCTTCTAACTCCTTGTATTTTGCAAGTTATGGCTCGGTGGAGTTTTTGAGGGAAATTTTCCCTAAGAAAGTCTGCCAACCAATTAGAAAGTGCCACGTGGCAGCGTAATGGCGTGGCGGTGGAGAAAAGTTTGAAAAATTTGCTAAGGAAGCATTGGGCGCAAAGGAAATATTTTTCCTACGGGCCCGAAAAGGAAAAAGTGATTTAAGGCCCACGGCGAATCAAAGTATGCCACGTGTCCATGAGGTTGTCAAAAGATCGGACCGGTGGAAGGAAAGTTGGAAAATTTCCAAAGTTGGGAAAAAGGAGAAATTTGGCCCACGGGCCCACAAAAGAAAGAAAATGCTTTAAGGCCCATGTCGAATAGAAATTTGACACGTGTCCAAGGGGTCATCGATTTGGTGGGGCACGGGAGATTTTGGAATTTTTTCCAAAGTGGTCAAAATGGTAAAAAGAAAAAATTTGGCCCGCAAGCCCGCAAAGGAGAAAAGGAAAATTTTTGGAGTAGCCCCATGAGACTAATCAAAGGGTGACACGTGTCTATGAAGCCGGTGGAAATCGGGAGCTCGAGAGGAATTTGGTAAAATTTTCCAGAGTGTTACCAAAGGGCACGAGGGAAAAATAGGTCCGCATGCCCACAAAGGTAGAAAGGGAGAATTTGGAAGCGCATCCCCACCAATGAATAAGAAAGTGACATGTGGCATCGATCGGTGGGGTGAGAAATTTTGGAAAATTTTTGGAGTTCAAAAGGGTTTAAAACGGTTATTTAAACACACAAACCAACCAAAATGTGCCACGTGTCATAGAGTGTGGCGGCGGCGGAGATTTTTGGGGAATTTTTTCCAAATTCAGAAAAGGGGAAAATTTTGGGTTTCAGCCCACGACCCAATTTTTCCCTGTTTTTCCCTAAATCTTCAGAGGGGCATATCTTTCAATCCAGAGCTTGGGTTTCCTCAATTTTGGTGTCATTAGAAATCTATTAAAGTCCTCTACATGATGGAATCTTCAATTTTGTTTTTGGAGTTTAGTGAGAGAAAAATGAGAAAACACCTCTAGCATGGGGAAAAGAGTAGAACCAACATTTTAACCACCATTTTTAATGTAGTATGGCTTGCATTCTTCTCCAGCATGGTCAAAAATCTTGGGGAATGAACTTTTAAGGGTACCCATGTAGTTTTGATGCATTTGGTCAATGGTTGGATGTCTCCTTTCATTTTCCCATGTTTCTCATTCCTGAGCTCAAATTTTCATTGTTAAAAGCGATTTGGCTCATTTTGTAAGGGTTGGATTTTCTTTCTTCCGTAAGCTCTTCATTTCTCCTTAGTAGGTTCATTTGAGGGAGGTTTGGACCTCCCATGGAGATTGTAACATGTTTTTTCCTTCGTTGTTATTTACAATGTATTGTATCAATTCTGGAACTGACAATACATGCTTTGTGATTGATTTTTCAATCCTCTCTTGCATTGGTTTGTTTCCTTCTGATATTTCTTTGTATTTTGGTGAATTTGTGCATGTTTTGTTGTTGCATCCTCATGATATGTGTCTATTTTTGCAAAGCAAGGAGTTCAACACTCCTTTGGTGTATCACCTTTCCATTTTTTTCTTAGTTTTGTTTCCATTCCCTTATTTCTCTCAACCCCTGTCTACTTGGTAGTTTCAAAGTAGGAATTTTGAATTAGAACCTCTCAGAGATTGCATGCATACACCTAGATAGAGGAGTAAGAACCAGCTTTAATCTGGATATTTTCTCACCTTCGCAAGGTCCCACACCTTGGAGAAAACTCAATGTTGTGCAATCACATTGGATGCCCATTATCAAACTAGAAATATGAGAAAACATCTAGGGGTACTGCTGATTTGCACTAATAATTTTGGCATGCCTAGTGGGAACTTGGAGGTATTCATCTTCATTACAAAAAAGTTGATGTGCATTTGTTGTAATTTTCTTGCTTAAAAGAGCCTTGATTTGCATATCTAACGACTCTCAAAAGATTAAATCAATTGGTTTCAGCAATCCAAGTCTAAAGATTCATGAGAAGGATCCAAACAAGGTTAAGGGCCAGAGAAGAAGGATTGTTTGAGTACCTGCAGTTATCCCCAGGAAGAAGAGAGAGAGGAAGAATAATTCAAAGGTCTCCATCTCCACAAAACAGAATTCTATCAACTCCTCCACCTGGTAGACCTTTCACCCAATCAACAAGGGTTCTCAGGCCAATTAGAATGGCACAACACAACCCTTATGTCAACTTCACTAGCAGCAGCCCACTTGCTCTCAATGCACAAAATCTAGTTCTAGTTGTAGCATTGAAGAACATTCCATACTTTACTAGAGAAAATCAAACCACTCCTGGTGATCATGTCAAAGATATTGCTAATGTTTGTGCAATCCATGAGATTGTTGAGATGTAGATTACTGTCAAATTATTGGCATCTTCATTCAAAGGGAAAGCCTTGCAATGGTTTAGGAGCCTAGGGGTGGGCTCTATCCAAAATTGGAACCAGTTATGCATAGCTCTCCATGAGCAGTTTGGAGAAAAGGGAGATAATTTGTCACTTTTGGAGCAACTGACAACTATCAAGAGAGCTCCCAATGAGTAGCTGACTTCAATTTTAGATTTCAAAGGACTTGCGATAGAATTCCAATGGTAGTAAGGCCAAGTGAAGGTGCTTTCTTATACTATCTCAAAGCTTTAAATTCTAATATTTCCATGTTAATTCAATCCATGGGAGGTGCAAATATACCTGTAGCTTATAGTATTGTCATTAGGGATGAGAATTGCTTAATTCAAGCTAGTAAACTAGCTCTTAGGCCTCCCATGCCCTTATACCCAAACTTGGAAATCTCAAGCACTAGTCACACACCTACTTTAGCTCCTATTCCCACTCCTAGAAATCAGAGTTCAAACAAAACTTCTACTTCATCCTCTAGTGCCTCAAGTGAGCTTCAAGAAGTCATGAAACAACTACAAAATCTAGGCAATTAGCTGGTTACACTCAAGAGGCAAAGCAGGCCCAAGGTTTTAGACCTTCTTATCAGTATCAAATTCAGCCTAATAGGCAACCATATCAGCCTAATAGGCCACCCAATCCAACTACAAATCAAAATCAAGTAAGGCCTCCTGTCAATAGACCATTTCAGCCTTATAACCCCAATGCTGCATCTACCTCTAAAGCCTTAGTGCTAGTGCAAAATAACATAGCTCAAGAGTATGATTGGTGTTTCCCATGCAATGAGCCTAACAACTAGTCTATGTGTTTCAATGGTGCTTTGAATAAAGCTTTGATGGTGACAAAAATTGGTGTAGAGGGTGAGGTGAGTAAGGAAACAAACCAACAACAAGGAACATCTCAAAGCAAAATACAAATCCAAATGAGACTACACTTGTGAACTGGAAGGCGAGAATTTTTGTGGTATGAATCAAACAATTTCTCATAATGTAGAAAGCTAACGCAAGATCAAAGAAGAAGAATATTGGTGAAGGGTAGTCATTAGCTCCAGGTGATCCACAACCTTCCATCACTCCACATGGTGTTGGCAAGCAAAATGCAATTCCAAATGTGCAAGGGCAGCCCAAGCCACCTTCTAGACTAGCTCAAATGCTAGCTGTTATAGCCTGTGTGCAAGAAAGGAATGTGCAGGATAAGGGACAACAAAGAGATGTTTCATCCCTATTTAGCATCATTAATCAAATGAAGAAGAAAATGTGAATGTGTGTGTGTGTGTGTGTGTGTGTGTGTGTGTGTGTGTGTGTGTGTGTGTGTTTGGGAATCACTATCCATCCCAGGCCAAAGGGATCTACTACAAGCTGCCATGAAGAATTGGTCAACTTCAAATCAGCAAGCTCATAATCAGGAAAAGGTACTCACAAATGTTGAGCAGCTTGGAGGACAACAAGGTAAAGTTTTGAAGCCCCCTCCATTCTATGTTTGATTGGTCATTGGGGATAAACTAGTACATAATTACATGATTGATTCCGAGCAAGTAGTTCAGTAATGCCCAAGAAAATAGCTGATCATTGGGCCCAATATGATTAAATATCCAAAGGGGTGGTACAATTACATGGGATAGCAAGAATAACAATTGGGGTAATCAAAGATTTGAGTCTTACTTTGCATGCATGCCCTAATGTCACTATGTTGCAAGATGTGTCAGTAATAGATTTATCACCACTTTTTGCCCTATGTTTATCAAGGGATTTCACAGCTAGAATTGGAGGCTACTTATCTGCTGATTGGTCACACATGTTGTTCGGACTAGATATGGAACTAAGGCCACAATCAGGTCTGAACCTATTACAAACTTTCACATTGAGCCTCATACTCCAAGCCCAATCAATGCCAACTATTCAGCATTTGATCAAGAAGATTATCCAAGCACAGATGAAGCTGACACCAAAGTTGGAAGCATCCCAGATTTGACTCTTGATGAATGGGAAAGCAAGGTACATGCTTTTGATCCCTACAAGGAAATAGAGGAATATGAACTAGGAGTTTATTGCATGCATAAAGAAAATCAGCCTATCCCTAACATCAGCAAGCCAGACCACAAAGATGACAATGAGGTATGGTAGTTCTTCTTTGATGGATCAAGAAGTAGACAAGGTGCAAAGGGAGGAACTATGCTTGTTTCACCTCAAGGCATAAAGTATTATTCATCATTTAGATTTCAGTTTGCATGTTCTAACAACACTGTTGAATATGAAGCTTTGATACAAGGTTTGCATTGGTCTAGAAAAAGAGGTATAAAAAACTTACAAGTCTTTGGTGGCAAAGTGAGCTGATTATTAATCAAGTTAGAGGACAACATGCTACCAAGAATGACCTACTCAAGTGTTATAAAAATAGGGTGTGGGACCTCATTGAGGATTTTGAAGGCTTTGGCATCAAATCCATTCCTAGGAAAGAAAACCAAGCTGTTGATAGGCTAGCAGCAGTTGGGGAAGCCTTTGATGTTGTAGAGAGTATCAAAGAAGATAAAGTGCAGCCAAAAATTCATGTGATTGTAAGGCCATCGGTGCTGCAACAATAATGTAAGTTGGCAAGTGTTTGAAAGTGACCAGCAAATCATCAATTTCTTGCAAGAAGAAGCTGAGTTCTCGGCCAAGAATCAAGAAAAGTTAGAACAACAATATGGTGATCAAGTGGTACAGCTGAGAACCAACAAATTGCCAAAGGGACTTGTCACTTTGGAGTCCATCTTTAATCCTAATGATCAATTCAGGAAGGAGAAAGCAAACATCCAAGTCAAGGGAGAAGATTCAATTCCCATCTCAGTGGGAGAAGGCAAATCACTTCAAATTGGTAAGGTAGCAACCAAGCAAGAAAGGTATGAGTTTATGCAACTTTGTCAGAGTTCCCGAATATATTTTCTTGGAGCTATGAGGATTTGAGGGGTTTCAACCCAAGCTAGCTCAACACACAATTGAATTAGATCCAATTGCTAAACTCATTAGGAAAAAACAAAGGCCAGTCAATCCACACATGGAGCCTCTAATGAAGAAGGAATTAAATAAGTTAATTGAGGAAAGTATCATATTTCCTATCAAGCATTCAAGTTGGGTAGAAAACTTGGTTCTAGTTAGAAAGAAGAATGGAGAAATCAAATTGTGTGTAGACTTTAGAGATTTGAATAGAGCATCCCTCAAGGATCATTACCCACTTCCTTCTATGGAGTAGATTTTACAAGTTGTTGCCGGCTTTGAGAGGTTTTCATTGCTAGATGGTTATTCAGCTTATAATCAGATCATGGTTAAGGAGGATGATCAGTTAAAAACAACCTTCACCACAAATGGGGAACCTATGCATATAGGAAAATGCCATTTGGGTTGTCCAACGCAGGAGCTACCTTCCGAGAGGGCAATGGATATGGAGTTTAAGGGACCGATCAATAAAATAGTGTTGATATACTTAGATGATATTACTATGTTTTCTAAAAGTGCACTGATCATCTCTTTCATTTGAGACAAGTGTTTCAAAGACGTAGAAGATTTGGGGTATCCTTGAATCCTAAAAATGTATTTTTCTAGCTCATGAAGGAAGTCTCCTTGGCCATATTGTTTACAAAAAGGATTAGCAATTGATCAGAGAGAGTTAAAGCAATAAAAGCATTATCATTACCAAGCCACAAGAAGGCCCTTCAAAGTTTTGTGCCGACTTTGTAGCCCTTGTCAAGCCAATAACTATGATGTTAAAGAAAAGTATGGCTTTCAAATGGACAGTAGAAGGTAGGGAAATTTTTGAGGCAATCAAGGAGGCCATTTCACAAGCTCAAACACTCATCAACCTAGATTTCTCCAAGGATTTTATCCTTTATGCATTTGGTGGTGGTGATACTATTTCTGCAATTTTAGTACAGCAGAACAAAGAAAATGCAAAGAAGCCAATTGCCTTCTTTAGCCAAAGCCTGGAGGAATATGAGGTGAGATATTCTTTCATTGAGAAGCATGTTCTTGCAATGATTAGGAGCTTGAAGAAATTTAAGCATCTAGTTTCAAACAACAAGGTTCAACTGTTGGTTTCTCATGTGGGAGTTAAGGACTTCCTCCTCAACAAAGACCTAAATGAAAAATGTGTAGGGTGGATTACTCGTGTCATGGAGTATGACATTGAGATCAAAGTCACCAAGCTGGTCTCGAGGAAAGGGATTGTGTGAGCAGCTGGTCTTGAGCAAATCAATGGAAGCAAGCAATGGGAAAGATGTTGTTTTGGTGTTGCAAGACAACCAAGAACAAAGAGGTGTTCAAGAAGAGAATGGTGGTATGCCCACTCCTTGCTGGACCCAAGACATAATGCACTTCTTACAAACAGGCCTATGCCCTCTAGAGATGAACAAAACCAAGAGAAGACACTTTAGATTGCAGGTTGTCCCATATGCACTTGTTGATGGTGTTTTGTTCAAAAAGGATATAAATGGACTGCTGTTGAGATGCATTGGAACAAATCAAATTGATAGAACGTTGGAAGAGTTCCATGGTGGATCAACTGGAGGTCATTTTTCTCCAAGAGTGACAGCCCTCAAGATTATGAAGGTTAGATATTATTGGCCCAAGGTATTCAGTGATTGTTATGCATGGATCAAGAGGTGCAAAAATTGTGCATTCTTCACAGCAAGGAAATATTAGCAACCCTTCCATTCATGCAATGGGGTTTGGACTTCATTGGAGTCATTAACCCAAACTCAAGTCAAGGGCACAAGTGGATCCTAACAAAGAACAGACTACTTCACCAAATGGTCCGAGGCGGTGGCACTCAAGGAGGCAAATGAATCTAGTATTCTAGACTTCTATGAGGGGATAGTAACCAGATTTGGCATACCCGCCACTATAATGTAAGATAATGCATTGGAATTCATAGGATCAAAGGTAATCGAATGGGTTGTTAAGAATGGGATCTATCCGGCACTTCATCAAATTATTACCCTCAAGGTAATGGCGAAGCTTAGTCTACCAACAAGAACTTATTAAGGATCATTAAGAGGACTCTTGATGAAAATCGAGGACTTTGCACACCAAACCGAGATCAAACTTATGGGCTGATAGGATAACTCCCAATAGATGCACAGTAACTTCCCATTCAAGCTTGTTTATGGAAGAGAGACAATCTTGCCTATGTGTCTTGAGTTGCAGACGGTGGAACTCATGAAGCAATTGGAATTGTTGGATTTTGAACCCATGGAGGTTAGATATGTAGAATTTATGGAACTCCAAGAAGTCGAGAGCATGCAACCCAAACAATGGAGAAGGACCAATCCTTGATCAAGAGAACTTTTGATAAGAAAGCTAAGGCTAGAACCTTCCAAGTTGGAGATCTAGTGTTGAAATGGGATCAGACCGAACAAAACCAAGAAGGCATTCAAAGTTTGATGCCATTTGGAGTGGCCCCTACATGGTCACAAAATGTAAAAACAGCAATGTCTTCTAATTGTCTACATTGGATGGTGAAGAACCTGCAGATTCCGTTAATGGAATCCATCTAAAGCATTACTACTAAAAGGGAAACTCCTCACCTTGTACATATTAGCTTAGTTTTTTCATTCCTCTAAGTGCTTGTGCACATTGTTCTATTATAGCTTAGTTTTACATTTCCCTAAGTGCTTTGGCACAAGCTTTGTTGTCCCAAGGATGCATCTTTATAGGCCATGTTCCAAACCAAGTGATGTTCTACTCTCACAGTCTTCCTTCTAGAAATTTTCTAATGAGTTAAGAGTACCAAGTAGTTAAAGTAATGACTCCATGCCCAATGGATTCCTTCAGAAACTAGTCACTTCATCCAGTAGGTAGATGACCCCTTTGAGTCGCCAAAATTGTTATCCAAAATAAGCCCCTTGCTTGTTTTGGGCTAACTCCCTTTCATTCCTTCCTTCCTTGTGCCTCATTTGATTTTTTTCACTTTTTAGGCACTTAAAATTTTCTAGAAATGGTTTCATCGGATAGAGAATTTCCTCACCTTTTCGTAAAGGTAAAGTTTTCCTCTAACTCCTTGTATTTTGCAAGTTATGGCTCGTGGAGTTTTGAGGGAAATTTTCCATAAGAAGGTCCACCAACCAATCGAACGTGCCACATGGCAATGGAATGGCGGGCGGTGGAGGAAAGTTTGAAAATTTCGCTAAGGAAGTGTTAAGGTGCAAAGGAAATATTTTGCCCGCAGCTCGAAAAGGAAAAAGTGATTTAAGGCCCGTGGCGAATCGAAGTGTGCCATGTGTCCATGAGGCCGCCGAAAGATCGGACCGGTGGAAGGAAAGTTGGAAAATTTCCAAAGTTGGGCGAAAAGGAGAAATTTGGCTCTGGGCCCGAAAAGAAAGAAAATGTTTTAAGGCTCATCTTTGAATAGAAATTCGACACGTGTCCAAGGGGTCATCGGACCGGTGAGCACGGGAGATTTTGGCATTTTTGCCAAAGTGGTCAAAATAGTAAAAAGGAAAAATTGGCCCACAGCCCACAAGTAGAAAAGGTAAATTTTTGGAGTCGCCCATGGACTAATCAAAGGGTGACATGTGTCCATGAAGTGGTAGAAATCAAGAGCACGGAGGAATTTGGTAAAATTTTCCAGAGTGTTGCTTAAAGGGCAAGAAGGAAAAATAGGCCCACGAGCCCGCCGAGGTGGAAAGGGAGAATTTGGAAGCACATCCCCGCCAACGAATAAGAAAGTGACACGTGGCATCGGACTAGCGAGGGGCAGAGAAATTTTGGAAATTTTTCCAGAGTTCAAAAAGGGTGTAAAATGATTATTTAAACCCATGGACTAACCAAAATTTGCCACGTGTCATCGAGTGGCGAGGGTGGAGATTTTGGGTAAATTTTACCAAATTTAAAAAAGTGAAAAAAATTTTGGGTTTCACGCCATGGGACCCGATTTTTCCCTGTTTTGCCCTAAATCTCGTGAGAGGGGCATATATTTCGATCCAGAGCTCGGCTTTTCCTAATTTTGGTGTCATTGGAAATCTATTGAAGTTCTCTACATGAAGCAATCTTCAATTTTGTTTTTGGGTGGAGTTTAGTGAGAGAAACATGAGAAAACACCTCTGGCATGGGGAAAAGAGTAGAACCGACATTTCAACCACCATTTTTAATGCAGTATGGCTTACATTCTTCTCCAAAGATGGTCGAAAATCTTGGGAATGAACTTTTAAGGGTACCCATGTGATTTTGATTCATTTGGTTAGTGGTTGGATGTCTCCTTTCATTTTCCCACATTTCTCCTTCCTGAGATCAAATTTTCATTGTTAAAAGCCAGATTTGGCTCATTTTGTAAGGGTTGGATTTTCTTGCTTCTACAAGCTCTTCATTTCTCCTTGGCAGGTTCATTTGAGGGAGTTTCGGATCTCCCATGGAGATTGTAACACATTTTTTTCTTCGTTGTTATTTGCAATTTATTGTATCAATTGAACCGACAATACATGCTTTGTGATTGATTTTCCAATCCTCTCTTGTATTGGTTTATTTCCTTCGAGATCTTTATTTGTATTTTGGAAAAAATTTACATATTTTTCACCGCATCCTCATGATCTCGTGTCTATTTTTGCAAAGAAAGGAGTTCGACACTCCTTTGGTGTATCACCTTTCCATTTTTATCTTAGTTTTGTTTCCATTTCTTTATTTCTCTCAACCCTATCTCCTTGGTCGTTTGAGTAGGAATTTTGAATCGTAACCTCTACAGAGATTTCATGCATACACCTAGACAGAGCTGTAAGAACCAACTTTAACTGGAGAGTTTTCTCACCTTCGCAAGGTCCCACACCTTGGAGAAAACTCAGTTTTGTGTAGTCACACCTGCTGGATGCCCATTATCAAACTAGAAATCTACAAAAACATCCAGTGGAAGTGTGTTGATTTGCATTAACAATGTAATTATATCACAAAAATCAAAAGGGGTTTGGACTCTAACCACAAGTGAAATACTAGATGGATAAAATGATGGTAACCATGGCAGCTTATGTAATATGTTGAGTTTAATTATTTGTTGTCGGGGGTCCCCATGGAAGGGATGACCTCAATCATGACCATGGGATTTTTATGTATGTTTTCCTTTTTTTTTATTTATCGAGAGTATGTGATTTATTGGTGATGTAATTTATGTTATCATTGTTGACTAATGTGCCTTTATTAAGTAATTTAGTCATGTTTATTAAGTTATTTCGGGATGTGACAAAAGGGGTCATTTATTTCAGTTTTTGGTCTTTTGGACTATGTGATTTTGATTGAGTGTAAGTGAATTTGAGGTTTGTACACTACCTTACCTTGGAATTTCGGATTTACTCTTAAGGGCCATTTTTAGAGGTTTTGGAACAAGCTAAGCTTGTCTCGACACCTCTTCATTTTTTATAACAAACCTACCTATGGATTGGGGGTCAAAAATATACCCCATTATGTGTTTTATAAGACAATAGGTGACATTTTTGAACTTTTCTTACATTGGTTTTAATTTTTGTCCTTATGGGGTGTGGGTTTTGATTGTGTGCGTAAGAGGTTTTCATTCCTCTCAACCACCAACTTATTGTGCATTGGGTTTGAGGTTTTATTTGTGATGTGGATTTAAGGATAAGTGATGTGGCATCCTACATGGAGCCACCTCACCCTCTTCTTTCCTTTTTCTATATATGCAAGTTTATTTGTTTGTTTGGGGGTTACTTCATTTCATAAGTGCTCTTGTATTTTTGGAGTTGGAGTGTTTTTGAGTGATTATTGAAGTTTTAGAGCTTGTTGGAGTTGGTTTGAGCTTGAAGGATCCGGGAGGTTGATCCATTAATCAATTTCTACCACAGAAAGGTAGGGACTAGACCCTTGCTTTATTTGTTTTGTATTATATGTGTATAGTTTTATGTTATTGAATGATTTATGTGCTTGTTGGGTTCTTGGGTAGAATGCCTAAGTATGGTGTAGGAGATGCTATGTGTATTTTATATGTAGGAGGCATAAGATTTTATTTTATGTTTTGGGAGGAATTTGGGTTGGGTGCCCCACCTTGGATAAGGGAATGCTTGCATTTCTTACTTGGGTTTTTGAGGGAGACATAAGAGATTGTAGGAAGGCATAAGAGGGTGGGAGGCATAAGAGGATCTTGAGGGAGGCATAAGATTTGGGTAGGGGTTTTGAGATGAATTATTCGAGGGTTTTAAGGTGGTCACCTAATCCCATTGGGATGCAAAAGTGATATCCCCAAATATCCTTTTCTATTGGCTTTGCATTTTCAAGCCTTGTGTCTTTTATTAGTTTCATTCTTGTGATTGTTTTCTTGTTTTGAATGTGTGTTATATGGTTGTGAAAATGGTATTGTTATGTGGAAGAATTGTGTTGTTTCCATGAGTTGAATCCATCCTTTATTTCATTTTTGTTGTGGATCGAGGGTCAATCACGAGGATAGCTTCTTATCCTCGTTGGATTATTGGTTGGGTGGAGAGCATTGCCTCTCCCCATTTTTGGTTATGTGATTGAAGTGAAGACATGTTGGAGCTCTTGTTGAAGAATATTATATTTGTATCATTGTTGAATTCAAAAACATCCCTTCATTATAAAACTATTCTACTAATTTCCAACTTAAGGTGGAAGACTAGTAGATTTGTATTTTAAAAGAAAATTTGCATTGTAAATTTCATTTAGTAAGTTATATTATTATATTTGAAGGAAGTTCATTAAAGAATGTTTATTTTCCTTTCTCTTCAAATTTTTGTATGTAAAGGAATGAATTAGAATGGATATCATGTTTAAAAGTTTACTTGTAATGAAAAAACAAAAGAGAGTTGCTACTATTTTATTTAATTACAAAATCAATTGGGAAGTTGTCATAGCTTTATTTTGGTTTGAAACAGTTAAACACTCTCTGGTTTTGATATATTTAAAGTTAAAGTTATCTCTTGATATCTATATTCCTTCAAACATTCATTTTTAGAGCTCTCTCACCTACACAAGGTGACATGTGTTAGTTAGTCTCAATCGGTGTCAGTGTACCTAAAGCACTCAACATCGGTCACTATTTCATGTTATGTTTTGAAATTTTAACTCCTAGCTTAGATTTCAACTTAAATGATATTATGACTTGCTCAATAAACCCAAATTTAATGTATGATTGTTGGAAATGTCATTTAGAAAAGTGTAAATCACAAAATGTAAAAGATATGCTAAAATTTATAAAAATAGACTCAATTGATAGGAACTCGACATCGGCGACTTAACTGCATTGTCGGCATTCCTATGACCAACATCAATTCGTATGTTGCATAAATTGTAATCTTTAAAACTTGAAATATATTTTTGGTGCTTGGTTTTAATCAAATACCCTTGGGACTATCATGAAATTGAATAATAAGTTACTCCTGGTACAAATCTAATATCCTTTGCATTTAAAATAATAACAAAAAATATATTGATATCTTAGAATTTGGTGCTAGTAGTGGAACTAACATCGGTAGAAGACAAAGCATACCATGGTCGATCAAGAGATCCCCATTGATCACCCGGTCCTGGAATTTTTTTTTGAAAACGTATTTCTAGCCAAACCATTGGCTCTTATGGATATAAAATTCACCTAAATACAGATCCAACCTATGTGGGCCGTGTATGCTTGTTTGGACCCTACTCCAACCTACACATTGGGATTTAAATGCATAATACTCTTGATCTACAAAATGGGTTTCTTCCCCATCAATGAAAAACATAAAACTAGATAACTAATCAACAATAGATCTCAAACCAGATCTAGGATATATGTTTGCATTGAAATTAAACAACTAGGAATGCATGATTAAATCTAAGATTCAACTATTCTAAAGGAGGATCCATTTGGATGGAATCCCCTTCTTCTTACACATTGGATCCAAGAAGTCTCCTTCATGATTTTCCCTAGATCCATGGCATCCACTCCTTCAACCTGCACCAAAGAGAAACAAATGAGGAGGCTAGGAAAAGAAAAAGGTTTAACAAAATTTCATAATGATGGTTAGGGTTAGTTTGGGACTCTTAGATCTAGTGGCCATAATGGATTTGATCCAAGGGTCAAGAATCAACCCTACAATTTTTAGGTAAGGATAATTACTATGGGTTTTTAAATAACTTAATGTATGTGTGAATGGGTGAATGTGGTCATGTAATACCCTTGTATTTAAGTTATTTCTTTAGTTCCTAGTATGTTTTATAAATTATTTAAATGGACTTAAAAGAAAATAAATTAAGAGAATTAAAGTAACTAAGGATAAGGGTTTATTAAATGTGGGTTGAATGTTAATTCCCAAGAGGGAAACTATTTAACCTAGTAAGAGAAATTAGTGGACACTTATCTAGTGATGATAATTAAATTAACATTTGATCTAGATTAAGAATATTTAATTAATAATCTAGACTGATTCATCCTTTGTAATATAACTTTGCTTTGGTAGGAATTAATTTAACATATATTAGGGTTTGACACCCTTGTAACTTAAAACAAAAACACAATTCTCATAACTTTTCATATAATTATTTAAGGGTTAATTTGGTTTTTAGAATGCTGAAATTGTGGGTGTTACACTTGGTATCAGAACCATGGGTTCAATGCTTGGACCCTAGGCACACTTGGAAAAATACGACATAACAAGAAAACATAGTGCAACCCTAAACCTAGATCACACAGCTTGTATGATATTTTAAATGAAGAAAAGCTAGAAAAATGAAACAAAATCTCGAGTAATAAACAAACTCTCACCTTCATCTATGCAAGAGGTGTGGACTAGATGAGGGTTTTTTTACACATGGACCTAGACTTACCACCCCCAAATCAGGTAGTAGCAACCATATTACCTCATATACTTTAGACATTATAGGATGTTCATTCCACTATACGTGGAGGATCCTTGTGAGTGAGACATAGCAGACATGACAAAGATCCATCAGTAGAGGCTCATGAACCTTCCCAACATAGTGATGATCATAGGTCGAGAACTCCCACGTGGAGTCACCAAATGAGAGTCACCCAGAGAGGTCTTAGAAACAGGGTTGCAGGACACGGGGATAGATCTAGGAGCCCTAGGAAGCATGATGATCATATTGAGATACCTAGAGGTAGATAGTCTACAATGGTAGATCACATCAAAGAGATCCTAAAACTCCATCCATCTCATTTCTTTGGGGACACTAGAGGATTTCAGGTAGAGGCATTATTTGTCATCTTGAGTAGATGCTTGAAGCAATTTTCGTGTACCAAAAACATGAAGGCTTGTGTTGTCATCCACCTTCTGAGAGACAGATCTAGGGTTTGGTGGAGGACCAAGGAGTAGAAGATCCATGTGGATTCCAAGACAGTCACTTGGGATCTCTTCGAGGAGTAATTCAAGAGCAGATACTTGTCTAGGAGGTTCATTCAACAGAGGATAGATGAGTTCCATGACCTACGTCAAGCGTCCATGACAGTGGCAGAATATGAGATTCATTTCATGTACCTACTTTAGTATATAGACTATATGCAAGATGAGTAGGTGAGGATCCACAGGTTTGTCGGGGCTTAAACATGGAAATTGGAGGGACAAGATGCATTGATTGCCCATGCAAACTCTAGTAGAGACCGTTGAGAAGGCCTATATTGCTAAGGAGACCATTTGGAAGATGTAGCAGTCGAGATAGAGTACATAGTCATATCTAGCAGATGTAGAATAAAAAATTAAGGGGGTCATCTCCTCCTCCTCATGGTGGACATGGTTCTACATAGTCTTCATTTAGGCGACCACAGTAGTCACCTCAAGAGCAAAATGAATAACAAACTTTGCCTTCATTTAGGCCTCCACAAAGATTTGATGTTCATAGGGGACGCAGTATGGGGCCTCCTCCTAGGGAACCAAATCGGGACTCGAGGCACCACCTATAGCTCGGTCGGCAGGATCCTCGTCAATAGTGACCAATGCAATCCATAGTAGGATCATCAGGATCTATGAACAAACCACTAAAGTACCTACAGGAGCCACTTCTCATTGGAGGGGACCTGGTAGTTGTTGTTTTGGGTGCGGAGTGCTCAAGAATCATTGGAGAGAGTTCCCTCATAACCCTAATAACAAGGGTAAGGCACCAATTTCAGAGCCTAAAATAGGAGTTATGGCTAGGAGCCACATGATCTATGTAGTGGTCAAGAACCGTCGGGTAAAGCATCGAGCACGGGTATTGAGACTTCGTGTAGCATTAATGACATTTCTATTCCTATTTTATTTAATTCGTGCTCCTCGTATTATTTTATTTCCCATTTGTAGAGAGAGCAATGCAAAGCTAGTGGTAGTTAGCGAGCTATATTTGGGATGTGGATATGGCTTATGGATCCAAGCTACAGTTAAAACCTTAGTCAAGGAGTGCATAGTTGACCTAGGACCCTTTTCCATGACTTTGGATCTTTGTATCCTCCTGTTGGGTTCCTATGGGATTATTCTAGGCATGGATTGGTTATCTACACATAGGTCTAGGGTTGATTGTTACAGTAAAGTAATATCATGTGTAGATGATTTGGGAGTGGAGACAGTGATAGTTGGAGTCAGGAGACCCACCTCTATTTGCACCATATTCGCTATGCAGCTTAAGCGGTGTGCGCGACAATGTTACCAATTGTATGCTATCACAGTTAGCAAAAAAATTGAGGATGAGTCTAGTGGGCCATCACTTGATGATCATCATATCTTGAGGGAGTTTTTAGATGTCTTTCAGAGGAGCTATCGGGTTACCTCCCCCACATGAGATAGATTTTCACATTGATTTGGTTTCAGGAGTAGAGCCTATCTCACGAGTACTTTATAGGATGACTACCCCTAAGCTCTATGAGCTCAAGATGTAGCTAGAGGGTCTTTCGAAGAAATGCCTAATTCATTCTCATATATCCCCTTGGGGTGCACCAGTGATTTTTGTGAAGAAGAAGGATGGATCTCGAGATTTTGTGTTGATTATCATCTACTTGAACAAAGTAATGATCAAGAATTGTTACCCCCTTCCACGTATTAATTATTTGCTTGATCGGATGAAGGGAGACCCGGTATTTTCTAAGATAGATCTTGTGTATGGATACCATCGATGAGGATCACGGAGAGGCATATATTCATAATACAACCTTCCGTATGAGATATGGCCACTACGAATTCACACGGTAGAGTGCCTTTTGGTTTGACGAATTCCCTCACAATATTCATGAGTTTGATGAATGGGGTATTCTATGCATTCCTAGATCTCTTTGTGCTCATTTTCTTGATGATGTTTTGATTTACTCGACGTATGCGTGAGAAGCACGAGGAGCACTGCGGCAGGTTCCCGCAAAGATATCTTTATGAGCAACAACTTTCTTGGAATTTGGAGAATTGTGTGTTCTTTCAGTCAAAGATGCACTACTTGGGTCACATCATTTTTGGGGAAGTTGCCACCATTAATCCTTCCAAGATTCAAGCTATTATGGATTGTCTCACACCAACTACTGTGACCGAGGTGAGCAGATTTAATGGGGTTGGCAAAGTTACTACATGATATTTATTTAGGAATTTTCTCAGATTGTACACCCCATCACTTCCCTTCGGCGGAAAAGGAATAATTTTTTTGGTCCAACGGATGTGAGAATGCCTTCGATACTCGAAGGTATGCCTTACATCCGCACCAATTCTTGCAGTGTCAGATCCACATGGATAGTTCTTCATTTGTACAGATGCTTCCTTAGCAGGATTAGGTGGGGTATTCATGTAGGAGGGTTGCGTGGTTTCCTTTGAGTCTCAAAAACTCAAATATCATGAGCTTAATTATCTGACTCATGACCTTAATCTTATTGTAGATGTGCATGGTTTTTTTCGATGGAGACATTTCCTTCTTAGCAGGAGATTTATTCTCAGGATAGACCATTTGAGCTTATGCCACCTCTTCATACAACACAATCTCAATGTTCATCAATGGCATTGGATGGATTTTCTTTATGAGTATAACATGGAGATAGAGTATGTGAAGGGAAAAGATAATGTTGTTTCCGATGCATTGAGTAGATGGAGACATTTGGTTATGGCTACTTCAGTGGGTACAGATTTATGGAGCAAGATTTTATGACAACTTCCACATGACAGTTTCTACCTTACAACAAGATCATAAATTAAGTCTCGAGACCCCTTGAGGGGAATTTCGATGGTTTTATAGTAGATTCGTATGGACTTCTCAAACATTGAGGCCGGATCTATGTACCTAGGCATGGAGTTTTGAGATAGGATATCTTGGTAGAGGCTCATTGTGTACCTTATTCAACCCATCGAGGGTGAAGAAGATGCACACCACCTTGAGACACCTATACCATTGGAGAGGCCTTCGATGAGATGTAGCTAAGTTTTTTTCATGTTGTTTAGAGGTTCAGAGGGTGAAGGTCGAGCATCACCATCCATCTGGTATTCTTTACCCACATGTTATCCCAGAGTGGAAATGGGACACCATTTCCATGGATTTCATAGTAGGGCTACCAACATTGAGATACCACCATGATTCCATCATGGTCACGGTGGATAGATTGATGAAAGTGGCTCATTTTTTTCCAGTGAAGACCACCTACATAGCTAGTACAGTAGCAAGAGTGTACATGGATGAGATTGTTAGACTACATGGGATTCTCGTGGAAGATCATTTTGACCATTATCCCTTGTACACATCACACTTCTAGACTACCATGCAGCAGGCCCTTGGGACGAGTATCAACTTCACCACATCCTATCATCCAAAGATAGATGGAAAGACAGAGCGGTGACTCAGATTTTAGAAGACATGCTTCATATGTATGTCATGGGTCATTAGTTGAAGTGGGAGGAGTACTTATATTTGGTGGAGTTTTCCTACAACATCGCCTTCAATAGTTCTATCAGGATGGCACCTTTTAAGTAATTTTATGGAAGACAAGTGCAGGACACCATTGAGTTGGGATAGATTGGAGGATAGAGTATCTCTTAGACCGGCTTTGTTATAGGACATGGAGTAGCAAGTCATTTTGATTCAACTGAGGTTGTAGGAGGCACAAGACAGGCAAAAGAAGTATGCAGATCAGATGATATTTGATCGTAGTTATGATGTGGGCACGGAGGAATTTCTTTGTGTCATACCTCATAAGATTCCTATCCATTACGGAAAAGGTTCTAAGTTGTCTCCTAGATTTGTGGGTCCATTTGAGATCCTAGAGATGATCAGTCCCTTAGCTTATTGTTTAGCCTTGCCACCCATTTTTTATCGCGTACATTATGTGTTTCATGTATCTATTCTTAGGAGATATATCCCATATCCATCTCATGTATTGGATTGGACCACATTGCAGGAGCAAGAGTAGCAGAAGATCATGGTAGAGCCCATGCATATTTTAGAGTGCAAGACCCTAGGCCTTCAAGGCTTCCAGATTGATCAGGTGCAAGTCTAGTGGGATAGGTATGATGAGACTGTTGCTATATGTGAGGATGGTATGTTTCTATGAGTCGATTTTCCACACCTATTCCACTGACTTCTATGAGGAAGTCGAGTCTAAGGGGAGGGGGATGTAGTGCCCACTTCTCTTAGACACTTATTATATTTTTATTTCAATTATTGTTGCCTATGGACATGGATATTATTATATCATTTTGATTTAACATGATGTTAGATGATAGAGATATTATGAGTATTGATGGATTGTGATTCATAGTATGATTTTTGTGGATGCTTAGAGACATAGAGATAGACATGTTTATATTTATGATGATGATGTTTTGTTGGCATATATATTACTAAAATTCAGAATTCTTATCATGTTGAGTAGGATTTAGCATTTGAACTAATCTTGTGATCTTGTTGATATTGATAAAAGATAGAATTGAGATGTTAAAATTATAAACAAAAGATAGAATCATTTTTCTAGATGATGATTTAATTATATGCGGATGATTATTTATTTGTATGCATATATTTTATATTTGATGTATTTAATGTGGCCACCAGGTTGAAGGATGTATTGTATGATTTTGTAGCTAATCATATCACAACAATCAAAAGGGGGTTTGGACTCTAACCATAGTGAAATACTAGATGGATACAACAATGGTAACCATGGCAGCTTATGTAATATGTTGAGTTTTGTTATTTGTTGTTAGGGGGTCCCCGTGGAAGGGATGACCTCCAATTGTGACCATGGGCTCTTTATGTATGTTTTCCTTTTTATTTATTTATAGTAGAGTATGTGATTTATTGGTGATGTAATTTATTTTATCATTGTTGACTAATGTGCCTTTATTAATTAATTTAGTCATGTTTATTAAGTTATTTCGGGATGTGACAAAAGGGGTCATTTATTTCAGTTTTTGGTCTTTTGGACTATGTGATTTTGATTGAGTGTAAGTGAATTTGAGTTTTGTACACTCTACCTTACCTTGTAATTTCGGATTTGGGCTTAAGGGCAATTTTTAGAGGTTTTTGGGACAAGCTAAGCTTGTCCAACACCTCTTCATTTTTTATAATAAACCTACCTATGGATTGGGGGTTCAAAAGATACCCCATTATGTGTTTTATAAGACAATAAGTGACATTTATTGAACTTTTCTTACATTGGTTTTAAATTTTTTTCCTTATGGGATGTGGGTTTTGATTGTGTGTGTAAGAGGTTTTCATTCCTCTCAACCACCAACTTATTGTGCATTGGGGTTGAGGTTTTATTTGTGATGTGGATTTTAGGATAAGTGATGTGGCATCCTACATGGAGCCACCTCACCCTCCTCTTTCCTTTTCTATATATGCAAGTTTATTTGTTTGTTTTGGGGTTACTTCATTTCATAAGTGCTCTTGTATTTTTGGAGTTGGAGTGTTTTTGAGTGATTATTGAAGTTTTGGAGCTTGTTGGAGATTTTTTGAGCTTGAAGGATTTTGGAGGGTGATCCATTGATCAATTCGACCATGGAAATGTAGGGACTAGAGCCTTTTTTTTTTTCTTTTATGTGTATAGTTTTATGTTATTGAATGATTTATCCGCTTGTTGGGTTCTTGGGTAGAATGCTTAACTATGGTGTAGGAGAATGCTATGGTTATTTTATATGTAGGGAGGCATAAGAGTTTATTTCATGTTTTGGGAGGGATTTTGGTTGGGTGCCCCACCTTGGAGAAGGGAACGCTTGCATTTCTTATTTGGTTCTTTTGAGGGAGACATAAGAGATTATAGGGAAGCATAAGACAATGTGGGAGGCATTAGAAGATCGTTAGGGAGGCCTAAGAGTTGGGTAGGGGTTTTGATATGTATTATTCAAGGGTTTTAAGGTGGGAACCTAATCCCATTAGGAGGCATAAGTGATATCCCCAAAGATCCTTGCTCTATTGGATTTGCATTTTCAAGCCTTGTGTATTTTATTAGTTTCATTCTTGTGATTGTTTTCTTGTGTTGAATGTGTGTTAAATGGTTGTGAAAAATTGTATTGTTATGTGGAAGCATTTTTTGTTTCCATGAGTTGGATCCATCCTTTATTGCATTTTGGTTGGGGCTCAAGGGCCAATGAGGAGGATAACTTCTTATCCTCATTGGATTATTGGTTGGGTGGAGAGCATTTCCTCTCCCCATTTTTGGTTGTATGATTAAAGTGAAGACATGGTGGAGCTCTTGTTGAAGAATTTTATATTTGTAGCATTTTTAAGTCAAAAACATCCCTTCATTGTAAAACTATTCTTGTAATTTCCCACTTAAGGTGGAAGACTAGTAGATTTGTATTTTAAAAGAAAAGTTGCATTATAAGTTTCATTTACCAAGTTGTATTATTATATTTGAAGGAAGTTCACTAAATAATGTGTATTTTCCTTTCTCTTCAAATTTTTTTATGTAAAGGAATGAATTTGAATGGATATCATTGTAATGAAAAACAAAAGAGAGTTTCAAATATTGTACTTGATCACAAAATGAATTGGGAAGTTGTAATAGATTTATTTTGGTTTGAAACAGTTAAACACTCTCTAGTTTTTATATATTTAAAGTTAAATTTATCTCTTCATATCTATATTCCTTCAAACGTTCATTTTTAGAGCTCTCTGGCTCCTCGTCGATCTCACCGGCGTCGGTGTACCCAGGTACCAAGACCGACATCGGTCACTGTTTCATGTTACAGTTTTGAAATGTTAACTCCAAGATTTATTTTTCAAGTTAAATGATATTATGACTTTCTCAATAAACCCAAATTTAATGTATGATTGTTGGAAATGTCATTTAGAAAAGTGTAAATCATAAAATGCAAAAGATATGCTAATAATTATCAAAATAGACTCAGTTGAAGTAATCGGCATCAATGACGAGAACTGCCATCGGGCATCGCATTCTTGTGACCGACATCGGTCATTGTATACTACATAAATTTTAATTTTTCAAACATGAAATATATTTGTAGTGCTTTGTTTGAATCAGATACCTTTGATACTATTATGCTATCATGAAATTGAATAATAAGTTACTCCTGGTACAAATCCAATATCCTTTGCATTTAAAATAATAATCTAAAATATATTGATGCCTTAGAAGTCAGTGCCAGTAGTGGAACTAACATCGGTAGTAGCACAAAGGATACCATGGTCAATCACCTATGCGTGGACCACTTTTTTTTGAAAATGTATTTCTGGCAAAACCATTGGCTCTTATGGATCTAAACTTCACCTAAACACAGATCTCGACCTATGTGGGACATTTATGCTTGTTTGGACCCTACTCCAACCTGCATATGGGGATTTAAATGCATATGACTCTTGATCTACAAAATGGGTTTCTTACTCACCAATGAAAGACAAAAAAATAGATAACTAATCAATAATGGATCCCAAACCCAATCTAGGAGAAGTGTTTGCATTGAAATTAAACAACTAGTAATGCATGATTAAATCTAAGATTCAACTATTCTAAAGGAGTATCCATTTTGATGGAATCCCCTTCTTCTTGCACATTGGATCCAAGAAGTCTCCTTCATGGTTTTCCCTAGATCCATAGCATCCACTCCTTCAACTCTGCGGACCAAGGAGAAACAAATGAGTAAGGCTAGGGCAAGAAAAAAGGTTTAATAAAATTTCTTAAGGATGGTTAGGGTTAGTTTGAGACTCTTAGATCTAGTGGCAATAATGGATTTGATCCAATGTTCAAGAATCAATCCTACAATTGTTAGTTAAGGATAATTGCTATGGGTTTTAAATAACTTAATCTATGTGTGAATGGGTGAATGGGGTTATGTAATACCCTTGTATTTTAAGTTGTTTCTTTAGTTCCTAGTATGTTTTAGAAATTATTTAAATGGACTCGAAAGAAAATAAATTAAGAGAATTAAAGTAACTAAGGATAAGGGTTTATTAAATGTGGGTTGAATGTTAATTCCCAAGAGGAAAACTATTTAACCTAGTAAGAGAAATTAGTGGACACTTATCTATTGATGATAATTAAATTTACATTTGATAAGGATTAAGAATATTTAATTAATTATCTATACATGATCTATCTGTTTTAATGTAACCTTCTTTGGTAGAAATTAATTTAACATAGATTAGGGTTTGACACCCTTGTAACTTCAAATTTGTTTGCGTTACACTATGACCAAGTGGGATACCTTTGGGATGATTACGAGTGGAATGGGGAAAGGATTCAAGAGTTGTATTCCAAATTGTTCGGAAAGATATTCATCTCTTTCCATTGGGAAATGGATAGAATTTATATCTTGGAGGTTATTTGTCAAGTTTTCAAAGATGAGTATGGGTCAATGCATGGTGTTGTGTCCCACTTCTTGTCCCGAAAATGCGAGCCAAAATGGGAAATGCACGTTTTCCAAGGTGGGTTTCGTGCGAACACACCCTTCACGCGAACCAGTTTCGCGCAATGCAGACACGTAAGCCGTTATTTTCCACGTGGCACAATTGAAAGGGTTCACACAAACCATATGTTCACGTGAACACCATTCGCGCAAATACTGTTCGCGCGAACCCCCTGTTTATATATTGGAGGCGCTGCGGAGGAAATCATTTTCCTCCGCCCCGCCTCCTTCGCGTGAAGTTTGTGTGACCGACCAGAGCCCACCACACCAGCCGAGAGCCCACCACACCAGCGAGCCCACCAGCGACGAAGCCCAGCAACGACGAGCCCAGGTATGTTAGCAAAATCGTACACATTTTTTTAGCAAAATCGTAGCCACTAAAATACCATTTTTTGCAAAACCCTGGCTCATTTTTTTGGTAAAACCCCATTTTTTCTCGTAGAAATGAATTGAATGTGAAGGTCAACTCTGAAAATACCTGGTTGGCCATTTTGTATGCTACATCCTTGTTACTTGTAAATGGTCTCTTTGAGAAACTCTGAGGGCAATAGGCAATATTTATACCCTTCCATTATGTACGTCCAATCAGACAATAAAAAGTATTCTTTTACCAGGTTCAGAGAAACTTGTTTTTACAATGGACAATTATCCGTAGTTTCAAGTTAATTTTATCTAGCTTTATTTCTATTAGCTTTGATCCACGACTAAGGAAGAATTCATATGGTTGTTACCTGTACATTTTTCCAAGGTCCTAGTGGCATTGGGACATGGATGGTCTCATAATTACAATTCAGGCATGAAAACCTTTTCTGAATTCTTGTTGGGTTTCACTTCTGAATTATATACTTACAGAATACTTGTAGTCTGTGTGTGATTGGTTTTCCTTATAAGCAAGCTACAATGAATTCAATAGTCATGCTTTATTTTAAGGTGTAAATTTTATATATAGTTTTATGTTTTTGGTGTGGATTTATATTTATTTATATATTGGTTTTGAATTTAAATATGTATTCATGAATTTATTAGAAGTGAAATGGAATGGTATTTATATTTTAAGAGTTGTTCATGTTTAGGAGAATTCATTCTTCATAAATATGAATGGTCTATTTGGTACTCATTGTTTTTAATTTATTTCTTAATAATATGAATGGTAACACAATTTTGAAGGTTAATATGTTATGAGAAGGAGATTCAGATCCCACGTACAAGAAGCATGACCCGGAAAATTTTTAGCCAAACCCCCATCCCCCAACCTTACCATGGATGTGTATTTGTAGTATGCACAATAAATTATTATTTATCAATAAACCCTCAAAAAATTCTATTAACAGTGATCCATCAACCTACGTCATAATTTGCAATGTGCATTCATCGTTCATGCAATGTCAACCTTAAATATCAAATTTAATAGTCATCTAATAAATTCAAGTTTCAAAAGCCACAATTATAGATACCAGAAGTGATCCAAAATGGTTCAGAAAATTCAAAAATACTAATAATGCAAAGACATACAAGTAAGATCCAAACACCGAGCCCTTACAATGAAGGCAACAAACACACACAAAATCAAGACGTGAAAGAAGATGACATAGATGACTGTCACACCAGGCTGTTGTACTTGTACCACTGGGCAGGTCCTTTGAGGATCTGGATCCTCAGGAGTTGACAAGAAGGTGCAAGGCAGAAGAGAAATGAACACTCAAAGTTGATGGTTGGGCACATGCTGAACACGTCAGTGTTGTGAAACAGTGAATAGTGATGGGTATGGCACATGCTGTACCCATCCAACTGTGGGGGTAGAAATGAAATGGGTTTAGTCCATTTTGAACCTGTCGCCAATCATTAGTGCAGGTGTTGTGGGTAGCTGCCAGGGGTTCAAACCCACCGGGTTCACTTGGGCAGCTTCAGGACCTGCCAAACCCATCAACAATGACCGTTGCGCTTCCAGAAACAAGCAGCAGAGATGATACATCATCCAAAAAACACTTGTTGATCTTCCATGCTGTGTCAAACAGGCACTTGAAACGATCCTTAGGCATCTATTTAGACTGGCATTGACCTCCATGCTGAGCATATAGAGAGTTTTCAGTAGTTGTATGAGAGGTTCAGTTTTATAGGAGGTATTA
This sequence comes from Taxus wallichiana var. yunnanensis, assembly GCA_018340775.1. Taxonomy (NCBI): domain Eukaryota; kingdom Viridiplantae; phylum Streptophyta; class Pinopsida; order Cupressales; family Taxaceae; genus Taxus; species Taxus wallichiana. Next base: position 332,626,472 of record CM031240.1, on the reverse strand, counting down.
GAAGTCTGATTTTGCAATGCAAAGAGTATTGCAATGCTGTAGGAGAGTTGGATTGAGTCCACAGTAGTCCAAATTGATCCATTGGGAGCCACTCTTTGTATTGTGCATTTCCGATTTCCAGATTTTAATGGAAGAGCAGGCACAATTCATTTCCGGTTTTGCATGGCAGAGAGTATTGTAATGTTGTAGGAGAGTTGGATTGAGTCTACAGTAGTCCAAATTGATCCATTGGAAGCCTCTCTTTTGTATTGTGCATTTCTGATTTGCAGATTTTAATGGAAGAACAGGCACAACCCATTTCCATGCTCGAGTACAGAATTCTAATAGACCATGGTGATCTAAACTAGGATTGTGGTCCACATTGCCTTTTGACTCTTGTTGTGTCAGAGAAATCAAAGCCTATCAGTGATTTTATTTTCATTGTAGTAAGCTTTCAGCAATATCTCAACCAGACACTCATTCTCATCATCTTCACATGGACCACTATTATTCCCCATCGTTTTTGGTCCAATTAAATACTCTTGTGTCTTTTGAGGTGAGAAGGGTTCACAAAGTGAACTGGATGGATGCACATTTACTCTAATTTCCGTGACAGAATTTATGTTATTAAAATGATAACTATTATAATAGACCACCCTAATCCTACATCCTTTCTGGTCCATTAAAAAATTCTAGTTGCTTGTGAGATAAAAGACGATGATTGGAGTGAACATTCATCATATGTTGAGCCTCTTCATTGTAATTTCTGTGACAGAACCAATAAATATTGTAATAGAACTTATTTAGTTTGAGAGGGAATTATAAGCAATAGTTTTAACTTAGAAGTCTTCGTTTTGAAATTACTTGTGAAGCGAAAAAAAATATCCAACCAACAAAGCAATGGAACCCCAATGGCTAGGTCACTTCTTATATTTAGGTGACACTCATAAGGGTGAAGCACCAAACTTTCTGATAAGTTATCTATCAAAGTATTTAGAGAGACCCTAATTTTTCACCCTTACACGAGCATTGTGCAATGCACATCAATACTCATGAAATATGGTTGTGAACTAGTCATATTTGATTTAATATAGATTTGCTAGAAACTATTCCATAATCGAATCTCAAAAAATTATTACATAATTTAATCCATCGTAGAAGTACCACTTTTTTATTGAAAATATTGACAATTATAACAATAGTCCAAACTACGACAACATAGAAAAGAATCTAGAACATAATAACTACAACTACAATTTCAATCTTCTAAAATGGACCATTTGATTATCTTCGAGCTTTCCCATTTGCTCTTCAATCATTGTTATTTGGTGATCCAAATCAATGTTGTAAGCAAGCTCTTTCTGAGCAACCTGAAAATATTTTGCATTTGCTCTTCCACAAGTGGTCGATAACCAATTTTTTAGAAGACTTGGCAATCACATTATGAAAAATATTGATGTCTGGCATAACTTCTTTCCAAGATAATGTGTTTCCAAAGATAGCACAAAGACTATTGTGAATAGAAATCTATGTCTTTTTAGTGAGCTTGTATTTCCAAAAAGTATGCATGATAGACTCGAAAAAAATTCTAACTAGACACTTAAGACGGTTGGTTACAAGAAATTGTATGTCATCGCCAATAGGTAGTGTGTGGAAGAACAATGGCTAAAAAACCTTTTTAGTCATGGCATTAGCTTTGAAATTGTAAATAGTAGCTCTGAGGTGCTACCATTTATATTCTTTAAGTTTACATCTTCATTTTGAGTTGAGTCTTTGTTCCAAGGACAAATCCAGGATGAATTTTCGATAAACACATTTGAGCATGGAGTGATTTAACATGTTGTTGTTAGACCATGTCCAGTCCTTCAAGAAGTTGCATTGAACCAAGAGTAGACATCTTAACAAGGAGTGAGTCGTCCTCAAGTTGCAAAATTCCAATTATAGTTGTCTTGTCAGCTACACATAAGTGAAAAAAAACCTTTAAGAAATGCCAATGTTTCCATTGGTACCATTATAAGTGACACAAATCTTCAAACTCGCATATACCTATTTTTAAAAGACGTTTTTATTTCAGCCTAGACTACAAAGAAGGGGAAGATTGTTGATTTACACGTCTATTCAACCAAATCGATGAAGTGGGAAAGCTAAGGCCATGTTAAAGAGATTTGTTATTCCGTCCAACAGCTCATAAATGTCACGTTGTGCTTTCCAACGAACTTAGAACTGACAACTTTGAGATTTCCAATCAATTACTAGCGAAAGGGTCTTCGAGGGTCTGCATAGGAAAAGATACTCATCTCTCCACTCTTGATGGATGATTTGTCTGATCTCAACATAGGCGGATTAAATTTACAAGAAGGCAAAGAAGAATCTGACCCGCCTGTGCTCTTGGCATCTAAATTATAAGTAGAAAATTTCTTCTGCAATTGAAGATCATCATTTGAGGGCGGCCTTATCTTTGGAGCGCTGAAGGAGCGCGCTTTAGCCTTGGCAGACCTAAGAATTGCGCCTAAGAGCAGGAGAATTTATCCATCTTGCCAATAGGAGAAACCCAATAGTCTCTCGCCTCTGCATAAATGGCAAGAGTTTTCGCCCTACCCATTTGGCCATCTACTTAAAATATCCCTGAACTTATTAAATCATAGCACTCAAATACCCCAATCCTAATATAGATAGAGCAACTTCTTTATCAAATTATTTAGAAATACCTCGGATTCTCTCAGTTTAGTCTCGCGGCTTCGATGTGCATCAAGTATTTCCTGCACTGCCTGACCTTCCTTAGACATTCGAACATGGCGAGCCCTTACACGGGCCTGAACCCTGACGAGTGCTTGCATACACCTCAAAGTAACTGCTGCCTGCTTCCTTACCTGACGACCCCTAAACAATGCCTGGAGCCTCACCAGCCCTTTCAGTGCTCGTAGTGCTCTCCTCGCCTGTAAAACCCAAAAACCAAATCCAAAAGAGTGACAATAATCCCCTTCAAAAATAATCAAACGAAATTCTCACAGACCCGTTATTGTTCATCGAGAATGGTTACCAAAAAGCCTCAGAATGCAGTCTGGATTCGAATGACAGCCCATTCCTGTCGTACAGCCTTGAAGTCCTTTGGAGGAGCCCTCACTATTGTTGCCACTGCAGCATTATAGGCCTCTGCAGCAGCCTCAGATGCAGATTCAGCAGTCTCCACATTGAGATGTCTCGACTGCTTATGCCAACTTCCTTCGCTTCTTTCCCCTGACTCGTGCTCACCAGATATTTTCCACAGACCCCATTTTTTGGACTTGACGTTGGTAAGCTTCTTCTGTTCATGATTCAACAATAGCAATCAATCAGCTTGCTTGTAAAAGGGCAAATGAATCCTCCTTTGTAATTGGTTGCCCCCGTTTTGTATGCTACATCCTTGTTACTTGTAAATGGTCTCTTTGAGAAACTCTGAGGGCAATAGGCAATATTTATACCCTTCCATTATGTACGTCCAATCAGACAATAAAAGTATTCTTTTACCAGGTTCAGAGAAAATTGTTTTTTACAATGGACGATTATACTGTAGTTTCAAGCTAATTTTATCTAGCTTTATTTCTATTAGCTTTGATCCACGACTAAGGAAGAATTCATATGGTTGTTACCTGTACATTTTTCCAAGGTCCTCTTGGTTGCCCCCGTTGTTCAATGTATTTTTTGAAGGGCTTCTTTTATGTGCTGCAAATTGTAACATAAAGGATCTTTTTAGTTTCTAGAAAAATGAGTATATTGTGTAGCTCACAGCTGCCTATGCCATACTAAGATCCCAATAGTGGCATAATTGTTGATTGGAACCGAGATTGCAAAGTGCACTGCCGAATAATGCATATCATGGAGATATTCCATTTTCACAAACCTTAATACTACTACCACTGCTAGGAAGCTTTGCATATTTCTTCTGCAATATCTATTTTAATGTGCCTTTAGGGCTGCTTCAAAGCTTCTAGATAAGATAATATAAATATAAATAAATAAGAACTCGTTGGCAGTAGTTTCCTCCTAGAACTCGTTGGCTGCATGTATGCCTACACTTGAGAAGCACATGCTTTAATGATATCACTGAACTTTCAGATTATATTCTTGTATCCAGTAGCATCTAGAGGTTTTAGATAATGTATTGTAGTGATATTGTAAGGCACTATCAAAAACAATGTTGACAGAAGTAAGGATGGGAAATGTGACGGGAAATTTCAGTCATATGAGTTAAATAAGATAATGCCAAAGTTAAACAACTTCCTTGAAATAAACAACTTCCTTGAAATGTAAAGTTGATTTATCCCTGATTTTGTATACAAACACTGTGATGACATCAATAATAGATTACAAATAATTTCAATGTTTTTGTGATTTTTAAGCATGCATAAGTGGTCAACTTGTACATGTGGAGATATAGATGCATTAGACATGTCTTTTACCGATGTGTTTTGTTGTTTAAAATTGGATTGGTGTTCTATTTGATTGCGCTAATTCTGTATCATATGCACAAAAATTGTGTTCCAGGGAAAGGTGAATCCCACTCAATTGTTCTGCTTTGATAATGGTTTGTGCCCAGGTAAACTTACATTCTCTTCTACAAACATTGCTTTGACTTTAAGATCATCTAAATGTATTCAAAACTTTTCATTTCTAAACTCTGCAACATCACTTGGTATATTTTGTTATCATTGTGATTTGTAATTTATGTAATTTATTTGATTTTGTAATTTATTTTCTATATTAGTTGCATTAAAGCTTGAAAATTTCATATTTTCGTTTTCATTAATATAGGAGAATATCTTTGGAATTTTTTTAATTAAAAGTACTATTAATTATAATTTTACTTTCATTTTTTTTAGTCATGGCTTCTTCGGAACTCCTAATTTGTTTGAGAGGACAGATTTAGAGATTGCAAAATTGCAATCTATTCTCGAAAATCCAAATACGGTTGGGCAGTATAAAGCCCATTGTGAAAAAATACTAGTTGATCTTCATAGAATAGAGACAAGTTTGAAAACATATAATCCATTTGATTCTGAATCAATAAAAAAAATTATGGATTCACTAAAATCAAGTGTGTCAGAGATAATGAGATTACATCACGACTTTCCGATAAGGAAGTCGTTAAGAGGTCTTGTTGGAGTTTTTATGCAGACAAACGGAAAATAAGGGCATATTATGTAAACAAATGTTCATGTCCTTTATGTGCCCCTTTGATTTATCCTAGATTTGTGGCCTCTCAAGGCCAATTTCCAAATAATGGCCAATTACCATTATACTTCATAATGATGCTACATGTTGAGGTTCACTTAAACCTAAAGGTGAACTATTTAGACATCCCTAGTTATTTGGGGCAGGGGCGTGGCCGTATTAGCCACAGGCAGGCATATAGAAAGGAGGGAGCTCCTACAGTTGTTGACGCACGGAAGCTTGTACCAAGGCCACAACCATTCTTATCAGGCTTTCAGGATGTCGCAGCACCTGTCGTTATGACTGCACATGAGGCTACTATCGAGGGTCTTTTTGGCATTGCTCGTGAAGACCCAATTGATCTCTTCTGACTGTGTGGGTCAGTACCTTCAGAGACGCGATACTAGTAGTGGAGGTGCTAGTAGCACCAGTGATGCACGCAGCGAGGTATACGCTCGTGCATCTTTGATTTCCCTAGATGACTTTGAGCTAGTTACAGATCCCACTCAAGCACGTCGGCTAGGACGCATCATGGCTGCTGACTTGTTGCATGCGTATGAGGTGATTGCTCGGCATTGCAGCATTCCACTATCGGGGGTTTTAGATTTTATAGAGCAGAGTGGGAGTGTATCTTCTAGTCAGGGTACTACTCATCGCCGCGCTATGAGATAGACTTCTGTAGTTTGGGATTGTCACAACCGATGTTCACAGATTGCATTCGGTGTGTGAAAATTAAAACTTTAATATAATTAAAATTTATTTTAATTGATCATTACTTTACAATTTATTAATATTAAAATTAAACATGTACTTTTGTGTTTAGGATTCTACTCCAGTGTGTGGAGCTTCACAGCCCACACCATCTACCCGTGTCACATACACACAGCTCTTAACTGAGCACAACATGGATCTCGATGTTCCGGGTCTGAGTCAACTTGGCTTAGTTGGCGACATATTTGCTGGTGTTGAGGTCGTGGATGACAATCCCATACATTTGGAGACGCGTTCTGCAGAGGTATAAATACATGTGTTTTAATATAATTAATATTTAATCTAAATTGAAATGTTAGAAATTAATGAACTTTATTCAAAAAACTTATTTATCAACTTCTTACATTTTATTTATTTTGTTTCACAGGGATCTACGGGACAAAGATCTACGGGTAGCGTAGATACTCCCAACATCCACGCAAGGACAAATACCGAGGTAATCAATTGTACATATCAGTTATATAATGTATTGAATTAATCAAGAAATTGTTGTAGATTTCTGCTTATATATTTTAATATATGGTACATGCTATATATAGTTTATGACATGTATATTCCTTTTTTTTAACATGCAGGGTGCAGCAGAGCATAGTGAGGGGTCTGGCACTCGCCCTAGTGCACGGAGGAGACTTCAGTGATATTTTATAGATTTCAAACATTTTAGACATACTTTTAGAGATTTTAGACATGTATATATATTCATACTCATTCTAGACATTATTATTATATTTTGATATATGTCTTAGACACGTGTATTATTAATATATTTTGATATATGTCTTAGACACGTGTATTTACAATTATGGATGTGAATATAAGACACCCCCTTATCTTTCATTTTTGTCTCTTGATGATATCATAATAGGTATATAACTAGCAATCGCATGTGTTTCATGAGATGTGAACGCCGAACGGTATATGTTATTTGATTTAGAGGCATAGTTATCTGAGTTTTGATGTGCTGCTTTGTCCATCTCTTGCCGTCCTCGGTCAGTGTCCATGCAGTCTTTGCTGTAATTAATAATTTAATAGTGTTCTGTGTCACTGTCATCTGTTATCAACAAATCCAGATCCTAGGATTACAGACCTTCCATCTGAAAGCAGATCCCTCGCATAATCAAAAGGCATCCCACAATCACCCAGCCTAATGTTGCTAGGCTGCATCAAGGAAGCTGTATTTAGTTCTGTTGAAACAAAAGGCCACCCACAGTTACCTGACCCAATGTTGCTAGGCTGTACCAAAGTTGAATTTGATACCGCGGTCATTTCAGAAGGCAACCCACAATCATCCGATGTAATGTTACTATGCATCACAAAAGATGGACTTGGTCCTGTTGTTGCTTCAAATGGTATCTGACAATCACCTGGCCTAATTCCATTAGGCTGCATTGAGGAAGATTGATATGGTTCTGTTGTTTCAAAAAGCCACCCAGAAACACCTGAGCTAGATTTTCTAGGCTGCATAGAGTTTGTTGGATTTGGTTCTGTCATTTCATTAGGCAACCCACAATCATCCAGCTTAATATTGCTAGGGTGCATCAACAAAGACGGATTTGGCTCTGTTGCTTCAAATGGCATCTCACAGACACCTGCCTTAACGCCACAAGGCTGCATTGAGGAAGGATGATTTCGTTCTGTTTTTGTTTCATAAGGCATCTCACATTCACCTGGCCCAATGTCATCAGGCTGTATAGAGGAAGTTGATATTTTTTCCACTGTTTCAGACAGCAACCCATAATCAACAGATTCTGCAAACCATGACATCTGAACTGTTACAATCATAAAACTATGCCCAAAACTTTGTAAGTTAGAAAATTTATGAACCCTCCCCATAATCAGTTCTTTGTTTAACTAATTTATCTGTTACATTATTGTGCTTGGGAGAATTTGAAATTTTTGTGATCGTAAGCACAAAAACATTCCTTTCTCCCCTCCTGTAACATGTATATCATTTTCCATCTCTTCAAGCAGTCGTTTTAGCTTGTAAATATACTTTCTCAAACAAATTTCTTTTTTGAAAGCCTTGACATAATAGGATTCAATGTGAGATATGACAATCGATCATCTGTTCATATGCAACAACATCAATCCCCATGCAGCATCATGTCACTAGGCTGCATTAAGGAATTTGGATTTGATCTTCTTATGGTTTCAGACGACAATCCACAATTAGCTACTTCTGAAAACAATGACATCTGAATTGTTATACCAATAAAGACTTATTTTTGCACCATCTTGCTATTCAGAGCATTCAAAGACTCTGTGCTTCATCTGCAGGCTGTCAGGGTGTAATTCTAGTTGAGGGCATTTTAAGGCCACAATGTGTGGAACAGCTCATACCGCCAAGAAATAGGAGGGGCCAATTTATTTTCGTGGAATATCTGAAGCAAGAGCTACTTTCAGTTCCAGTCGAGAGCTGGACGATCTTTATAGGCTTGCTGTTGAGCTGGACGTGCCTTCTGCAAATTGAGCTGGACGATCTTTATAAAAACTGATCTACAGTTATATTGAAACATATTTATAGATCATTAAATCTAAACATTTTAAGCAAGAATCAAGCCAGGTTTTCTAGATTTTTACTTCTATAGATGCATAATCTTTATTTGCCATTTCAATCCTATTTTCATAAATATTTCCCTGAAAAATTCCCCAGCTTTAATTATGAATTGACAATATCAGGTGCTCGAATGCAGGCTTTCACAGATTGAAATATTTTCTAACTATGAGCTGGGATAATGTGTACAATTCACATACCTGAATCCTGCACTGTGTAGTATTTTACGACTTCCGTTGATTGCACTCTCTTTACTAGGTAGCTCATGAAGCTTATCAGCATCTGACGGAAGCTTCAACCTCCATTTCCGAGTAGCTGCTACAAACACTTGACCAATTCGGGGTAGTGGATTACCCCTGGCATATGATGCCTATACCTTGGTGTCCCAATCAGAAATACTATTATGGAGATTATGGCCGCTAGGGCAGACATCCAGAAACCTAATGGCCACATGCCATTATCCTCGAAGTAACCTAGTACCGTGTTAGAAAACAGAGAACCAAGATTAAGAGCAAGGTAGAACCAGCTAAAAAGGCTACTCTTGTCAAGAACAGAACCAGGTTTACACCAACTCCGAAGAATGCTAGCGTGGCAAATCCTTGGTTTACTGGTAAACATCATATGCAAGTACAAAGAATCAACTTACCATGACTTGTCTCAATGGCAGAGTGGCGAATATTAATATACCCATCACACGAGTGTAAACATGAGTCTGGTCTCCCTCCTAACCATTTTATCAAGTAGAAAGTTCTGCTGTATAATCTGAGTCCAATAAAATATTGGATGTCTTGAAGTCATGATAGATAAACTTGCCTTTCCAGTTCATGAAGAAAAGCAAGTCCTTTAGCAGCACTAAGTGCAATCTTCATTCTTACTGACCAAGGTATAGGAACACATACTTTTTGGAATAGATGGTTTTCGAGATTGCCACGAGACATATACTTATAAACCAGCAACCTTTATTCATCTTCACAACAGTAACATATAAGTTTCACCAAGTGTGGGTGGCTTAACTGCCCAAGAAAGATGACCTGTGCCAACGATTTTCTTTTCCCCTGAAGACCCTGTTGATTGAGAACCTTAACTGCTACTGAAAGGGATTTCAGACCTGGTCTGACATTCTCGTCTATGTAGTCTTTGTAGACAATGCCAATTCCTCTCTGACCAAGAACATGATGTCAACTCAAAATTATATTTCACAATTTTCTCCTAAAACTTAACTATTACATATTGAGGAAAATTAAATCAGTAATATAAATGTTGTTGCTCAGACAAGGAAAGCATTACTTGGTATTAGTATATTTATAGGCTATAGAGATGGAATATTTCCCTCAAAATTGAGTAGCATTGCTTTAAAGTTCATGTGGCATTGCCATTTTAAAATAAAAAGTTTCCTTTGGAGAAATGCAAATGAAATGGCAAGAAGTTGGAATTGACTACTTGGCCTTAAATTACATGCGTAGTATTGTTAAGTTGTGTAACTGTATATAGGTTTCAAGATTTCTAGGCAATGCCCTTGATCATTGGTTCCAGTACATTGAAAAAAAGGTCATGATAAATTTAAAAAATTGGTACTCCCTTACCCAACACCCTAGTTTAGTGTTTTGGTGTGGATTTACACTTATAAATGAATTATTCCGTGCCAATCTAGTACAAAAGGAAAGATATATATTGATTATTTTACGTGATATGGTGACATGACATAAATTAAGGAACTTCCTATGTTGACTTACATCACCTTCTATAGTTTAAATTCTTTAATTGTTCTAGTAGAGAAATTATTTTCATTTTATTACATACTGATGCAAATATCTGTTCTAATGGTGAGATGTTTTCGTTGCTGTTCATTACCATAATGGCAAAAACTATGATTTCTAGTATTCTTCGATTAACTGCAAAGTTTAGATAGAGTCGGATGATACTGAAAACGAAAAATTAAAGCAACTTTCATTAGGCTCATCATGACTCAAATTACCCACTACTCTATCGTTCGTAACATTATGGTTCCTAAGCCCACTACATGTTGCTCTCTAAAAATGGGAGATGAGGATGTTCCTCCATGTGCAGTGATCATTATTGATGGGTTAGCAGCAAGAATAAAAGAAATGGTAACTGCACTGTTGCCATGGTATTTGGTGGGGCTGGGAATGAAGAACTCTATTTCTTGGTTCTTGGCCTTAACTGGGTACAGTCTGCACTATATGTTAATGATTCTATAGAACTTGCAAATCCAAAAGGCATTAGCAATTATACTAACATTGATCTGTATCCAACAAGATATCCAGGGAGCAACAGTTTAAATTCCTTGAGCCTAGATGTGTTACATGCAGAAGCAATTATCAATCAACAATATAGAAATAAAGAATTAACATTCACAAGATGATGCACAGTAGCTTCCAAAGAATTCAACCTCTTCCATAGTTATGCCAGTGAAAATAGAAGTGTTGCACAGAGACTCGTCTCCTACCACCAAAGATGCGTCTTGGAGACGGTACTCGTCAATACTTGACTCGGAGACTTGCATTTCAGTGTTTTTTGTCAATGTATTTTGTACTCTTGCCCCTAGATATGATGAGTTATCAAAGATAAACATCAGTATAACTATTCTTGTCTTTTGCTGTCATCTAATATTTGTTTGCTTTAAAAGATTATTATTGTTTTTCTTAGGCTGTATTAGGTTGTACCCATCTCCTTGTATGTGAAATAAAAGTAAAGTTTGTGATGGAATGATATCTAATCATCAGTGTGAATTGTTGGTTTGCTCATTAGATTGCTTAGGAAATAAGAATATCAAGAGCCTGGTACGTTACATAGATGAACATTAAAAACCACGGGAATTTGAGAGGTGAAAAAATATTTGTGAATATATTTGGTCTATATGGATCTGGGGAAGACGTCAAACTCAGCAGACTCCAAGAACACATCTGGATTAGCAGAAGAATCAGAGAGTATTTGTACAGTGACAAAACCGCCAGATAAAGCAGGATGACAATTAAGTTACTGGCATGGCAGTTTTGAAAGCGTCACAGTGGTTCCATTTGTGGCACAGTGGTTTCGCTAGTAGCAACAGTGGTTCTGTATGTGTCACGGCTATTGCTTATATGACATGGCAGTTTTCTCTTGCTGTCCATGGTAGTTTCACCTGTTCCGAACAGAACTCATTAACAGACAAATCTCGATGTCGCTTCTCATTCTAGGTAATTGGGATCCTTTGGTCTTAGAGGGGACATCACCAGAAATGCATAAGAGAAGCCAAAGGCTACGCAATTGGCAGGCAAGAGTGAGAGGAGAAATAAGGAGTGCAGGAGTTGGAGAATGCGTGAGAGGATCGCAATCAGTAATCAGTTGTTCATAGCTAATGCCTAGTCTATGCTCTTTATAATCTTTCAATAGCAGTAACAGAGAGAGTGAGATGCAGTGCTTCTTAGAGCTCTTTGTATTGGCCCCACTGCTGAAGGAAGAAGAGGAAGCTGTGAATTGCCACTCCCAGCAGGTTTTCCCCACACAAGTTAAAAATCATGTGTGTTATGTGGCTTGTTTTTAATTTTTTTGGTTGTTCATGATCTGTAAGCTGAACTGCTCATTCGCCACTGCTACTTAGAGAAAATTCAACAATTAACAACATGGATAGATAAGATCTGTGTTATTTTCACACATCTAGCATCGTAGGGGAAATTTCAAATTTATAGATCAATACTCATTCTTGGTTTGTAAATAGAAAGCGCAAACTCATCAATGTAAAATCTTTCATCCTGTATTGAGTTTCAATGCTCATGGTCATGAATGCCCTTAATTCCAAAATGTGGTATCAAAGTGTAGGCCTTTTTTGGAATAATAGTTGTAGTAATATATGTGATCGATGCAGCAAAAAATTAGCAGTAATCCAACCCACGCAATTGCAAGGACACACACAGGATATAAAATTATAAATAGATTTGAAGGCATCGAATCTAAAGCTAAACAGATCAAATGTCTGAAAGTTTTGAATAAAACAAGAACTTTAATTTAACTAAATTGTAATGTATTTCAAGACCACCATTTATGTATTGATTATTCATCATATATTCATTTGGTGCTTGATTTAACCTCTATTAGATTTTGAATTTTAAGGAGAGCTCATTATGATAGGAGTGTTCATTAAAGAAAGGCACACAAATTGAAACATACTAGTTTCATTCTCATAGTTGGTCACATGACGTTTTAAGATAAAGGAAAGGCAATTGTTTCTTGATGCTTATACTGAGAAGGGGTGCAGGCCATCTAAGACTTATAACAGATCTTCCCCACAACATTATGATATAACTCCCAAGTAGTAAAGAAAAATGTGTTGCTCTAGAAAACCCAAGCCAACTCAATGATTTAATCACTTTTAAAAATATCTTTTAAGACATACTCATGAAATAGCTAATATGTTGAGTGTAATAAATGAGATTTGGTTTCGAAATATCTCAATAAGATGGTCTTGGTGGCGATGGAACAAAAAAAAATGTATATAAAAAAATAATCATAACAAAGCACACAAGCATAAAGGTAGACTAAGACGAAGTAGAAAACCATTGAGAGCTCTAATACCATATAAAAGTTAGGAAAACTCGTCCACCGAATCACTTATGCGCTCCATGAATGCATTTAACTAAGCCACAATAAACATATGATTGAACTTAGGGAGCATTCACACAAATTTGAATTTGTTTCTCATTCATGCTATTAATAGTGTACAATACGGAACTTCTATAAATAATAAGGAAATTTTATTTTACAATCACCATATAGTTGTCTTGAACACACTATTATTTAAATTGCCTAAATATGCACTCAAAAAATGGTTTGTGCACATATCTCTCAAACATCTAAACAACCTCTCTAATTTAAGCTTAACCTCTCTAATTTGAATTAAATCATAAAAATATCATCAACTCTCAACTAGGTCACATGTTTAAATAATATAAACTAGCAATCGCACGTGATGTGTGAGATGTTAATGCCGAAAGCAGACATATTCTTTGAGTGGAAAAGGAAATTGAAATGGAGAACAAAGCACCGTAGTTCGATCGAATTCGACGATGAGAAATAAAGGCAAAGCAGGTAGGCAGAACAAATTGTGGTAAAAAGTGTCAATGATAGACTTAATAACATCATTTACAAGACAAGGTTTGAACGCATAAATTTATGGAAAACATGAATTTCTAGTTGACACGAGAAAAATGTAATGTTGCAATTGATCCATAATCAGCCTATCATGAGTCAATAAATCATGTTTATACCATACATACTTCCATGTAACAACCATATCACAATACTTGTAAACCATAAACCATCTCACAACAAGTAAGAATCACAAGTATTAAACAACTTTATTGTATAGTGGTCTCCATAGTCCCTTCAAGTAGAAAATACAATGCTATCTAGCTTAATAGTTTATTACCAACAAGGTTAAGTAATTTATTCCATGTCCTTCTATATAATACCAAGTGGCTCTTTCGTTGTTCAATGACTTGTAAATTTTTTTCATGGTCTTCTACATGTAGTCTCCATTTTTGCATTTACTATTTGTAGTCTTCACTGCTGCAATTATAACCCGTAGCAATTATGTGATGGGTGTAATGATACACCTTTTTGTCTGGTTTGTAATCAACAAAGTGAATCCCACTTTGGAGGGCTTTCACTTGTTGTAAGTATGTTCCCTGCACTACAACCGAGCCAGTAAAAAATGTTGTCACTTCACTTGTTATTTCACATGTTAGCTTTGTTCTCTCCTCTGTGCAACACAACAAGTAGTACTCCACTTTCTCAATATTGGCTTCTTCAGCAATGACTGCAAATACATCTCCTACAACAAAATGCAAAGAAACATTCAATGATCGGATGTATAGTATAAATTATATACATATATATTTAATTATCAAATTATACTTGATCCTTTCAAATAAAACATACCTTGTTTAACCAGTCCAGATATGTGGTCATAATCAGTTGAAATTAATGGCACATCTTCAAAACTATCATCATGATCTGATCCATATGTGTCATCCACAACTAAAGGAACTTGCTTCCACTCACCTACATACCCATGTTTTTTACTATTGCACTCTGAATATGATTTGTTCATGCATTCATAACAAAAACAAGAATAATCTCTTGTACAGATTGTCCAGTTATTACTATCCATAGTCATCAAAGAGTGCAAAGACCTAGAATTGGGAATCCTTTCACATCCATACTTTGTCCTCCGATCAATACCTTCATTTAATCATGCTCAAAAGATCAATAAAGTTTAAAACAAACAACAAAAATCAGAATAAAAAAATTTAAAGTTAGTAACTTGTAGTTCACTTAATAAATCACATCAAGATTTACATATCTATGTTTTAAATGTGCATGTACCTGTTATCTCCCAAAATACTCTGTGTGGGGTTGAAGCATGTGAGGTTGAAGCCTGTGAGGTTGAAGCCTATGAGGTTGAAACCTGAACTGCAAAATGTTTCTTACACCATTCAACAACAGTGTGGGCATCAATCAATCGATCTCCCTCATAATCAAAGCTTTGTTTCTTTAGAGCACATTTGATGCATGCACCCACACCATCGTGTTCTCCCTTCCCATGACCACTCTCAAAAAAATCCATAAATGAGGAATTTTGTGATGACGATGATAACGATTGAGTGCAAAGAAAGGGCGAGAGGATTTGAATTGTGATGCGCAACCATCTGACCAAACAAAATGGTGATCTATTTGTATTCCTCGTTGATGAAGATATTGAAAGAACAAACCAAAACAATGTTGCACAAAGTGGGTGTCATGTTCCTTGTCATCACTTATATAGAAGTGATACTCCTTCTTGATCATTCGCTTCACATATGTACTTTCAACCCCATCCAAATCCAATTGTGCATGCCTATAAAATACTTGAACCATGATAGTAACCTAGTCAGTATGATAATACTGTGTTTGAATTTCTTTTTGATGAGAAAATGAGTAATTCTCAGCAAAATCAACCACGGACAATATGGAACCAATAGGGAATGTGTCCCTATTAGTCTTGAATTGTGTAGCCTACCACTTTGAATAGTGAGAATGTTTGATGTATAGACTAATTAAACTTCGGAAACTTTGCATGAATGTAGCAATGGGGATTTCCTCTTCTACCAAATCCAACCTGGTTGCATCTTTTCCAAGCCTTGTTGAATATTTTATGTATTTGAACCTACAAAATCAATTCATAACATGGACAAATTGTCATGTATTCATTTGCAATAAAATAAAAATCAAAATAAAATCTAACATCCAAATTTAAAAACATAAATTTATATATATCACCTCTTGCAAGCAACTAGGTTAACTGTGTCCAAATCTTCATTTGTTTTTGGCAATAATTTCAAGTCCCCACACTTGTCACAGACACCTTTGATGCAAGTCATACGATCATCAACATGATCATCAGATACGTTGCAAATAATTGAAGTTATGAATTCACTGACACGTGTAGGTGGGGCAATTTCTTCTCGTAACTTTCTATACACCTGAAAAAAACATAGATTTTGAAATACATTAATTTTAAATCACATGTCTCAAAAAATGATATTTAAACAAATTTTAAATATATAGATATAAATGAAAGCATACCTCAAAATATATATACATTGAATCTATAAATTTTTATGTACCTGATAGTGATAATCAAACTCAACGTGATAGCGACAACAACATGTGTCAAGGACTTTATCAGCTCGCACATACCAAGGCTTCAAATTTTCAAACATTCGTTGTCCAATCTTAACATCTGGATTTTCTTCTGTAAACTTTATGTACATCTCATGTTGAGTTATTTCAAGCCAATGTTTTATATGTTCGTCATAGTTATTGCGAGTTACCCTATGTTTTAAAACATCCCTCACATTCGGAGAAGGACGAGTCCTCTCGGTCAAAAATCAGAAACTATCTTCACAATATTATCCTCTATTTTATCAGAACGTGGATTTCTACACATTAGTGCCCAATTTCCTTCCATAGTAGAGTCATCCAATGTCTTCCTCCTTTTTGCATACCTGCTAACCATCTTTCTAGATAAACCCAATGCCTTGGCAAAGGCGGTAACATGACGATTCTTTGTTGTATCTTCACTTACAACTGAAGTTAATATTGCTCTACGAGAAATACTCTTATCAGCAGACCTAGTTTTTGTACCCAAAGAACTTATTCCTTTAAAAACATTCCCAACAAATTCTTCTTCTACACGTTTTGAATTTTTCCGTCCAAAATCAACACCTAACAATTCTAATGTTTCCCTCATATCAACATGATTCAAGAATGTAACCAACAAATGTGCTCTAGCAACTGTAGTCAAATTAACAAATTCACCATATACTATCTCTACACTTTTTGTTGTTTTCTTTCGTGATAGTGGTTCTTGTTCGGAAAATTCTTTTAATTTTTGTAAATCCATCTTCACCAAGTGTTTCACATTCTTTTTGGGAAGTAATTCCATAACTTTTGATATCACTTCAACATAATGTTACGCATCATGATCTGTGTCCATAAACATGCACATGGGATCCTATCAAAACCCTTGCCTTTACGCAATCTAAAAAACATAAATTATCATATTTAAACCTTAGAACTAAAAAAAAATTAGGATCTATCAAGGGTTTCTATACATATGTACCAATTTTTGCAGCGTTGTCTTTCACTTGTTGTGTCTTCTCTCTCTCTCTTTGTGCCCTCCTACGAATAGATCTTCTAGCATTCTTCTCTGCATTCTCTTCCTCGGTATATTTTCATTTCTCATTCTTTGCATTTCCCATGATTCATCCACTTCAATAATTTTCACCCGCACACATAAATCGTGATAGATCTGAATGTGTAAGAGTAAACTTGATACAAAACTATATGTGCATGCAACTCTATTTATATACAAATCTCAGTAGAAATTAGGTTATTTTTAATTTTAGTTTTCTATAACTTTAAAACAACTTTTCTAAATTTAATAGAATTTATATTTAATATGTAAAACAACTTTTCTAATTTAATATTACATATTTTTGGTTAAAAACAATTTTAAAAAAAACACACTTACTTTAAAACACAAAAAATATGTAAAAAATTAAATTTAAAACATAAAAAGTGAACAATATTAAGTAACTTGTAAAATATTAAATTTAGAAGGGGAGACGCAATTGCGAATCATTAAATCTAGAAGGAGACGTTTTGGCGGCGCTTTGGTGGCGCGGAGGGGGTTCGCGCGAAATGGGGTTCACGCGAACCGTATTCGCGTGAACAGTGTTCGCGCGAACCCCATTTCGCGCGAACCCTGCTGAGTGGCAGTGACGTGGCGCCCGATTGGCACATTTTGGCTCCAAATCCTTTTGGGGGACAATTGTGAGCCAAAATCTGCCACTCGGATGCCACGTAATTAGGGTAAACGAAATAGTTAACTTACAAAATTTTGACACAAAATTCATATTTTTATTGGCTTTCTAAAAATGTAATTTTCATTTTTTAAAATCTGTTTTGCTATTTATTTTTTAATTTTTACTAACATACGGTATTTTAGGACAATCAATAGTACACAATCAACCAAATTTGAAAAATAGTACAATATATCAAAAAATTTTGAAAAAAATATACTTAGTATTTGTTGAATTCTTCTTCTTTCCTGTGAAAAAAAAAAATTATTTTGATATAAATATTAAAAGTTATTGGCATTGAAATATGGACGCCATTTATTTTAAAATATAGTTACTAAATAATTAATTAAAAAAAATATATAAGTCAAAAAAAATATGAAATTTTGACAGCACGTCAAAATTATAATCTTGAACATATATCTAAAATTTCATAGTGAAAAGATAAGTTTTCATTTTAAAAAACCACCGGGGACAAAGTCATTCCTCTTTAATAACATAAGAAACAACATATGAATAAAATTAAGAAAAATACTATATTTTTTGCCAAATATTTTTTAAAAATATACATGTATTCTACACTCTAAACACAACATTTTGTTAGTTTTTAGAATTTCATGAATGTGTACGGTTTTGTGGCTATTAACTTTAGAAAATCAATTAAACTGAAAATTCATGTTTACTAAGGTACAAACCATACCAAAAAGTGGGACATTTTATTGTGCTTTTACCCGTTACATCATAAAACTCATGGTCAAAGGAGATATGGGTGGAAGACTGACAAGTATAATGGGTGATACGTGCATGGTCTACGAGGGATGGGAGAGTTTCCACACAAATATTAGAAATGGATGATTATAAAGTAATGTTGATCATGACATAATCCACCACACTAGCTCCACCAGCATGAGGATAGCAAGTGAAATCCCAAGACCTAGGAAAACAAGAAATCCCATTTAGCACTATCAATTTGTGACATTCCCCAAATCTAATTAAATGTCTTCCATAAGGTGAAATGGAATGATATCATTGTTTGCCTATAACCTGTCCATGTATCCTCCGAGCTCTTGCAGTCTTAAAGGATTTGGGATATGGACATATTGGGAATATTGTTTTTACCTGTACGAGGCATTGAAGTCTCCCAAGAGGATCACATCCCCCATTGCCAAGAACTTGGAGGTCGCAGGATATAAATAAGTGAATGGGGATTCATCATCCCCTATCATAGTATATGGTGAGTATCTTGGAGGGAAGTAGCATACTGCGATGAACAATCTGGATTGTGAAGCTCCTCTATTAAGTGATACCCACATATATCTGGCATGTGTATCATATTCTTCAATTTGAATTTTAGAGGCTAGATTGTCACATTTGTATGAAATGGAAATTTGCAAAAGTTGTGGAATGAGGCTAAAGAACCTCAAATCTTTGCTAACTCATCCATGCACCATGAGATTATAGCTAAACAAGATAATCTAACATGCAAGCATTATAAATTTGACAAAAACATCAAAAAATAACATGTATACTACTCTCTACTCCATGAAATCTTAATGAAAATGAACCTAGTTAGATTCTAAGCAATCAAATTATGTGTTGTTTACTCCCAAAAATAGTGAAGAGATATCTCCAAGTTGGCTACATTGCCAAGCTTTATATCTTCCCTTACTAACTATATTTGGAATGGATGGAAGATGGAGGAGCTTCAATAATGGAGGATAACCAAGATCAAATACCTATTAGCTTGGCTAATGCAAATGAGGTCTAATGCCAATATCTCCAAATGTGAGAGATATTTTGTTATGTAAACAAGGTGTGTTTTGTGTGTAAATTTGTAGGTTGAATGGGTAGGCTTAGCCTTGTATTTATAGTTTTCCACTTGGGAGAATTTGGAATTTGGGTGCATGTGGGACTAAAGCTCAAAAAGAACTTTTAGATTAGATTTAAAATAAACATGCTTTAGGCTTAGTTAAGCTAGGATTAGGCTAGTTAAACTTGATTAGCAAGTGATTAGAGACTCATTGAGAGTTGGGAGGGGTCTGGATAACCAATTGTGACTGATAGATAGCCTACGAAGCCAATAGAAGTGGTCTAGAGAGAACTAGGGAGGTTTTGAATGGTCGAAAGGAGGAATGTTTAGCTAATAAGAGAGATATTAGCCAAATAAGCTGATTATAGGAGGAATACAACCGAAAGAGTGTCGTGAATGGGCATTCGAGAATGGAGCAAATTATGGGGATTTAACAAAGTTTTGTTAATTGATTGGATTGGATGAAATGATAAGTGTAAGCTTATTTTAAGTGTCTACATTTACCCCTCTTTGGGGTGACGTAAGCGACATCACTTCAAAGAAAGTAGACAAGCATAAACAAGTAGAAATTTTTGAAGGGATAGAAGAAAATGAGTAGAATGGATGATGCCCCCTCGATTGTCGATGGGGTGATAGAAGAACTTGATCGACGATCGAAAAGATGACAGAAAGAGAATAGAAGAAATAATAGTGTGAAGAAGAAGAAAAGAAAGGGGATATAGAGGAAAAGGAGTATGAGGAAGAGGGAATGAGCTAACATCCATCCAGTGCCTTTTAAACAACTTTATTTTTCATCATGTTGCTAGTGATCTTCATCATCGGTCTTTATTTAAAAAGAATGAACAAAAGTGTAATATGCCATGAAAATCCATATACGAACAAATTTCCATTGCTAAAAACACCAACTCTATGCAACATAAAAAAATGCAATGCAATACGAGAAAGTAAAAGATGCCTAACTCCATGCAACATACGAAATGCAATGCAATACGAGAAAGTAAACAAGCTAACCTAACAAAGAAACAAGTACCATGTTTTTTTTATCAAGCTTCAGTTTGAACCTATGTGAATTAACGACAAGGGTTATGATGGTTCCCCAAGCAAGGATACATGCAAAGGGAATAACGGAGGACACTTGGGTCCGATGAAAAAGCAATGTGCACTACAAAATAGTACCAAGCAACTCATTGTTCTCTAGAGTACAAATGAAGTAAGCAACCTAGCTTTTTTTTATGGAGGTAGATTAAGATGA
This sequence comes from Taxus wallichiana var. yunnanensis, assembly GCA_018340775.1. Classification (NCBI taxonomy): domain Eukaryota; kingdom Viridiplantae; phylum Streptophyta; class Pinopsida; order Cupressales; family Taxaceae; genus Taxus; species Taxus wallichiana. The sequence goes on along the minus strand of CM031240.1, from coordinate 332,605,515 downwards.
TCCATGAGTCGCACACATGAATAGGTGAGAACCAAAGAGCGATGTTTTTGTAGGATGATTTATATTGTTTTTGATGTTTCTGAAACATATTTGAATGTTTTTTATTTTTCTAACATATTTGAATGTTTTTTATTTTTTCCTTGAAATTTTTCTGAAACTATGTACAAGAAGACGAGGAAGTGTGGATGCCCCTAGCGATAGATGGGATGTACAAGGGCATAAGGCCACGTGCATGCGAGAAAGGTGAAGATGCAAAAATGCCCCAGCAATTAGGTGGGAGTATTCAAAGGAAAAATCTTCACGGGTAGAAGCGAGACCTAAGGCCATTATGGATAGGTTCAACATGATGATGAACGTAAACCAATGAAGTGTTGGGAAGAAGCAAGGATGCCCCCAAAGTGTAAGTTGGCCTAAAAGCACATGATAGAAAGGAAGGAGGAAGGTTGTTTTTGTGAAAGGTGACAAACGTGTCCACAAACATGGCAAACAAGTAATCTTATACACATGGATGTTTTGAACGAAGTAGGAGAATGATGTGAATGATATGAATGTAGCTTAGAAGCCTCGTGATAAAGAAGTGATTAGCCAAAGGAAAAAATCGTGAGACGAGATATGGACTAGAGTAAGAGTTTGAACAAGGTCCAAAAAGACACTTGGTAACATACTAATCCTATTTACTCATAGAGATCTAGTGTGTGCACATGGAATTTAATTACCTCTTGAAGGGAATATTTAATAGACAACAAGTGAAGACACCCTAGCCAATGTGTAGGAATGATTGATTTTGAAAGGTGATTTTGTGAATGGATGGTGAAAGGATAGCCGTACATTGCTCTGCTCACTTGCCACCAGAATCCTTAGCCCTAAAGGAGATGTATTTGATTCTAATCGCAACATTGATCTACTGCCACTCAAGCGTCCATAGCCCCAATAGATTTTATTGGAAATACCCCAAGAGAGAGTAATATATCAATTTGCTTTTGCTTTTAGCTTTCAACTTTTGATTTTTGATTGATTTTTATTCTTTTCCTTTCTGAAAACTTATTTTAGCTCTCTTGTTTTGACAAGGGTTAAGAACCAATGATGACTTGATGGAAGGAGGTGGAGGTGATTGTGATGACGACATTGGCTAGTGTCAACAAATATGTCCAAAAGTTCTTCGCAAAAATTTTATTAGATGTTGAATATGATAGGATCTCTAAGAGGTCAATCATTCTTTAATTTACCAAGGTGATAAAATACCAGGGTCAAATGGATACCATAGAGATAAATGTCACAAAATGTGTGCAAATAGGCTAACCAAAAATATCACCGAAGGGATGAAAATGGTAGGAAGACTTGCAGAATTAAGAGTAAGAAAGGGAAGAAATAACATCCATGTGTATGCAATACCTGATTGCAATGTCTGACCTTTGTACCTTTGATTTTTCTTGTGTTTTCTCAATGTTTTTTGTATTTTTGAATTGTTTTTTATTTTTAGATTTTTGACAGTTTTAAGAGGTTGGGACTAACAAAGTCACTCTGTGTGGTAAGATCCAACAACAATGTTTGTGACTTCCTTGATAAGGGAGACTAGGTGCGTTTGTTTATCAAGAGTGATATTATCCCGATCTCGATGATCAAGGTGAGTTCACACTCAATAAATGACTGTGATTTGTTCTGAAACATGGATTTTGTATGTGGGAGATTTAATTCCCCATCCATAGGTTTACACACTTTGTGCCATACTTGATGGTTACGTTGATGTGCGTTCTTGAATCGCGCTTGATTTAGAATTTTGAGATTATTTGATTTGTTGGGAGCTATAGATCTCTTTATAGTTTTGATCTAAGCTTGATTAAGAAACTGTTTGGGTTTCTTATAAGCTGACACGTGACTTGTCTGATCTCGAGAAGGAGAAGAAAGTGAACATGGATGTTTAGAACTGATGTGAGAAATGACCATGGGCTTGCCACAACCATTGATAGAATAAATATGTGATGGATGAAATGGATATGGTCCAAGAATTTAAGAGGATGGGCTACCGGTAGGTGAGCTACTGATAGAAGATGATGAAGGGCTTCCAGGATGTGGCCCAAGAATAGAAGAAGAATGACTACTAGGACATGACCCAGTAGATAGAAGACGAAGGTCTACTAGAATGTGGCCCAAGAATAGAAGAAGAAGGGCTACTAGGACGTGACCCATAGATGTAAGATAATGGGCTACTAGGATGTGGCCCAAGAATAGAAGAAGAAGGGCTACTAGGACGTGACCCATAGATGTAAGATAATGGGCTACTAGGATGTGGCCCAAGAATAGAAGAAGAAGGGCTACTAGGACGTGACCCATAGATGTAAGATAATGGGCTACTAGGATGTGGCCCAAGAATAGAAGATGATGGACTACCCGGGGTGATCCATACCTAGAAGACAAGGGGATAGTTGGACGTGCCCCAAGAATAGAAGATAGTGGACTACTTGAAAATGTCCCACAAATAGCAGAGGGAGGGCTACTAGAAGGTGACCCACACCTAGATGAAGATGAAGGGCTACTTAGCGTTGACCCCATAAGAGATTTTGATTGAGGAATTATGATAGACAAAGAGTTATTGGGTGATGAGAAGATAGGCCATGGATCAATGCAAGACCAAGGAGTTTCATCACATAATGAAGAATGTGAAGATGGAAGAATAAGAGGAGGATCAAGTTGCATGATCTGAGGCTCTTCCTCCATTTCTTGATAAAAGGAATCAACCTTTTCCTCACAATATGTAGACGCATCAAAGTCTAAAGAGAATCCTTTCTCATAATATGCTAAAGGAATATCTTCATATGCCCCCATAAATTCCTTGATTGTTTCTTCATTCTGAAAGAGATCAATCGGTATGAGTTGTTGATCGAACACCGGGGTTGATTGGAAGAAAGAGGTTCACTTGGTGTGGAAGACTTAGAAGATGTTTGATGATGATTGATAGAAGAAGATGACGTGAGAGATGAAGAAGATGTGTAGCTAGATGTCTCGGGAGTAGAAGAAGGTGGTGTGGACCTACCTATATGATGGTATATCATTTGTAAACTAGTAGGATTAATTCCAAAGTCTCAGTGTAGATTGTGACGCATGTGTCGATTCAAATGTTTTACTCGAAGGACTTTGAGTCACACAAATCTTCAAAGAAGGAAGATTTATTGGGGTGATTGATGAAGAAGGTCCTACAAAGAAGGGGAGGACCGTGATTCAAGAATCACATCGGATGAATAATAACAAGGGTCCTACAAAGAAAGAGAGGACCAAGATTCAAGATTTGTTTTAGATGTTTGATTGGAGGGATTTGGAGTCACACGTATCTTCAAAGGAAGAAGACGTCATTGAGGCAACTGATAAAAGGGGTCCTGTGAAGAAAGATAGGACCACGACGTAGGAGTCATATTAAATTTATGATGAAGAGGTTCCTATGAAGATAGGGAGGACCATGACATAGGAGTCGCATTAGATGACTTAGGAGTCAAATTAGATGAATCCAAATAGTATTTTGGATCTGAATCATCAGAAGAGTCAGAGGAAATATTTGGATTGGAATCCTCAGAAGAAGAGGAAATGTTTGGATTAGAATTAGAAGAAGAGTGGGGGGAACTCGAATAATAATTTGGATCAGAAGCATCCAAATCATACCACCGAATATGAGATGAAGGTGGGGAACGAGTTACCCAAATGGGTTCTCTAGCACAAAGAACCAAACAAGGTTTGGTCATGATGGGCATCTTTTGATTTATACACGAAACTTTGATTCCTTATTGTTGTATGTATAAGGAACCTTGCGATAATCAGTCATTGTTGGCGTCATTTTAAGCACAAATTTCTAGATCTAGACAGTGTGATGGAACTCCTTCAAAGGGAAGGAAGTGACATGTCAATTCAGGGAAGCATAATGATAACTAGCTAGACATTTCGTAAGTATTGATATGCATGCATGATTTTCCGAAGAAGGTCTAAGGAAAATAGACATTGTGATGATGCAATATTGATGAGATCAAAAGGGATTGTCCTAGAAAATAAGTTTTCTAAATGAATAATCACAAGGAACAATCATGCAAGTGTGAAACACAAAGCCAATCAACAAGGAAATACACCATATGAAAATGCATGTGCAAAGTGATAGTTCGATGCAAAGGTGATCAACACAATGTCAATATTTACATCAAGCTCGAAATGAACAAGGCATAAATATTAACAAAGGGTAGATGTGACTCCCAATCAAAGGATACCATGACAAGTTTAACAACCAACAAGACCTAAATGTTAAAGGGTGAGGTTTACAAATGTAAGCCACGTAACCACACCAATTGGACATGTCTATCAAGCTTTGTGGAGAAGTGAGATATTAGTGTCAAAGTGGTATCGAAACAACGCAAACAAAGTAAGTGACACCTTTCAATATTTGGGACAATGTTTGAAATCAAACTAAGTCAAAGTATACTAAGGATGTGTTAAAACATGGGCAGCATAATGCCACAATATGGACACTTAGATCATGTTTACGAGAAACGTGACATAAGTATCTTAATTATGTCAAGACAATGCAAACGAGGTAACATGTCAAAGGGAGATAAAATGATGAATCAATCCTAACTATGATGATGATCTTGAAATCAAGATCAAGTGGCCATCAAAGATATAAGGACGCATCCACGCACTTTAGACATTTAACAACTCACAAACATGGATGAGTGTAAGTGGACAAAAAATGGTGAACAATATCCATGAAAACACTCCCAAAAGATGCCTTTTGTTGTCCCAAATGGGCAACAAGAATACAAAGGTGTAAATCAAAATATGGAAATGAACTAAGTGTTACTTGGGCAGAGCTTCACCTCGTCCAAAGGTGAGAAAGAATCTCAGCTAGGTGAAACGTTGTCCAATTTCCGTGATGAAAGGCACTTAGATCCAACTTAAGTGGATTCTTTTCCTTGTTCAAAAACAAGGTTCTGAATCCAAACAAGTTATCACTTCATGATGGCCAAGATGTGAAAAAGGACTAGTAAAGTGGGCCTCAAGATAAAATGGCCTCCTTAATAAGATCTCTCAACTAGGTGTTACAAAGCCATCTAAGAGCGGGCACAATTTACCCAAAAAGTTGTAATGACTAATTTGGGAGTATCTTGGCTTTTCCCCCTTCAAGTATAGTGGGCACTAATTTCATCCATCATGTACTCTTGCCAGGGTCGCGATACGAACAACTTTGTAACACTAACTCACAAGGAAAACTAGTCAAGTGGGTAAGCGAGGCGCTTCTGTTTCATCCATGAGGTTACACAGTGGTGGACTACTTTAGGGTTCATGGTACCACCCCCATTGTTATAGCTTAAGGTGTTATGCCAAAGGGGTTATGTTCCAGTTAAGCGGATAGGGACGTACCCTTTTCTAAAACCTGCAATACAGTGTGATGAAAGTGGTGTGTTTTTTTATCTTGCTTATCTTAAATGTGGTTTTAAGTAGCACACCATTTGGTAACCTATATGAAAACACATATTAGAAGGTTTTGTTTTGTCTTAGTTCCTCCTTTCTTTGACATGTGATTTTGGTCCTACATACCAAGATTAGTAATTTTCCACAAAATATCATGATATCAAAAGAGAGTTTGCGTGTTGCTTTTGATTCCTAAGATCACCAAAAGGTGTGAAGGAAGAGCATATGCAACGCAAAAACTCAACTAAAACAAGTTTATGGAAAATACATTAAGTGTTTTTGCAAAAGTTTGAGTTCATTTTAACCAATTTTGAAATGTTCATCCATTAGGAAGTGTAAATTAAGTGTTTTTGAAAGCAATAAGAGGGTTTTTAAGTGTTTTTGGTTCCCAAGATCACCTAGAAGGTGCGAGGGAAGAGCATACACACTTCAAAAATACATCTATCAATTAAGAAATGAAACACTTAACTAAGTAAAAACAAGACCAAAATAACCCTGCAAATAACTTATTAGTGTCACAAAATCTTTCAAAGTGTTAGAATAGTCAAGAAAACAATTTTTTAGACTTTAAGATACATTAGAAAATGATTATTTACCTAATAATGTAAACCATAATTTTTTTGTAAGTAAAAATCCTAATTTTATGATTTCATTGTGTAGTTCACTTCAATACCTTTCCAACGCAACAAAAACAGAGTCGTTTCGAGCTCGGGAGCAAACGTTATGGCCTCGGAAGATTAATAATGATACCGCACTAGGATTTGTGTGCCTCGCACCACCTTTGTTAGTGTACATGTGCTACATATTAGTGTACTTGTGCCACTGTTAGTGTACCTACACCACCTTTGTTAGTGTATCGTGTGTTACGGGTTTTGGTGCTGTGCACCTCTCTGTCAAAAAATGATCATCAAATTTTTACTCGCACGCACGTAATGGTATGTGCGCTCCCTTTCCTATAGATGGCTAAAAAACACGGGATTTTTCAAAAATAATCTCAAAAATATCAAAATTTTATCGATTTGGTTCAATTTTGGCAGCACTTCACCTCCTTTGATCCTGCAAAGAGCACAAAAACAAGACAATCCTAGCTAAACTAGCTAAGAAACTTGATATTTATCCATTAATACAAGAAAGGTTAGTGAAATTAAAAAATTGAAACTAATCTAAAAAACTTTGAAAAACTAATCTAGAAAGCTTGAAACTAATCTAGAAACATTGAAACTAAAAAATTTAGAAACTAAAATAAAAGCTTCAAAATGACTCCATTAATGGAGGATGGACAAAGTGTCCCACCGGCATGCCAAATGTATGCAATGGAAAGTTGCAAAAGCTATGGAATGAGGCTAAAGAACCTCAAAGCTTTGCTAACTCATCCATGCACCATGAGATTAGAGCTAAACAAGAGAAACTAACATGCAAGCATTATAAATTTGACAAAAACATCAAAAACTAACATGTATACTACTCTCTACTCTATGAAAGCTTAATGAAAGTGAACCTAGTTAGATTCTAAGCAATCAAATTGTGTGTTGTTTACTCCCAAAAATAGTGAAGAGATCTCTCCAAGTTGGCTACATGGCCAAGCTTTAGATCTTCCCTTACTAACTATATTTGGAATGGATGCAAGATGGAGGAGCTTCAACAATGGAGGATAGCCAAGATCAAATGCCTATTAGCTTGGCTAATGCAAATGAGGTCTAATGCCAATATCTCCAAATGTGAGAGAGATTTTGTTATGTAAACAAGGTGTGTTTTGTGTGTAAAGTTGTAGGTTGAATGGGTAGGCTTAGCCTTGTATTTATAGTTTTTCACTTGGGAGAATTTGGAATTTGAGTGCATGTGGGACTAAAGCTCAAAAAGCACTTTTAGATTAGATTTAGGATAAACATGCTTTAGGCTTAGTTAAGCTAGGATTAGGCTAGTTAAACTTGATTAGCAAGTGATTAGAGACTCATTGAGAGTTGGGAGGGGTCCTGGATAACCAATTGTGGTGATAGATAGCCTACGAAGCCAATAGAAGTGGTCTAGAGAGAACTAGGGGGTTTTGAATGGTTGAAAAGAGGAATGTTTAACTAATAAGAGAGATATTAGCCAAATAAGTTGATTATAGGAGGAATACAACTGAAAGAGTTTCGTGAATGGGCATTCGAGAATGGAGAAAATTATGGGGATTTAACGAAGTGTCGTTAATTGATTACATTGGATGAAATGCTAAGTGTAAGCATATTTTAGGTGTCTACAATGTGCAAGGCAAGCGATACCACCCGAGCCTCTAGAACTGGGATGAATTTTTTTCATGTACTTGGAGAACCAAGTGAACCCAAAAAAAAATAGGTAGGGCTAGTCTCTTGCTTCATTGGTTTTTGTAAATAAAATAAAATCTTTTCCCGAGATAACATCATTTGAGGACCCCGCAGAGAAGAAAATAGATCCACTACAGTTCCATACCGAGAGTGAGATGGATGTATGAGGTCAAAGCTCTTCCCTATGGCGTCTAGATGTTTTGGTAGGCCATGGATTGTCCCACCAAGGAGGTGGATTGTCATATATCACGTCTTACCATTTCTCATAACAACCCACTTTCCACATTTCCTAGCTTCAATCATTTTGGCCCTTTCATTCTTAAATTCCCCATATTGTATCCTCGGTCATATCTTCATCAAGGTATACCTTTTGGTCAAGGTTCAAGAGGTAACTTTTTAATTTCAAGGTAATGAGTTTATCCTATATGCTTTGGAATCTCATGGTCAGAGAATTATCTGGTAGATACCATGCCTTTTCAATTGGTATGTTATTCGTTTTGAGTTTATGTTGGAGAAAGTTCTTAGCTGCTGTTAAAGGAACTTCTTCTTTGGTGAGACCTCTAACTCTAAGGTTTAAAACCTTAAAATCTCTTTGTTTCTACTCTACAAATCTGGCTTAGATTGCTGCTTCAATAATTGGTGGGGTTTTACATTTACCAAAGACTACTTGTGTCCATGGTTGATCTGTGGTTACGCTCTCAAGTCTGGCAGCAAACCCCTTATAGTCTTCCTTAGTTGCTTGGACTTCTTCTCGAAGGTTTGCAATGACCTCTGATGTTTCTTGAGTTGGATGGGCAACAACCTCTGAGCTTAGTTTAGCTAGAGCTATTTCAATTCTGAGATGTGATCTCCTTGTATGGTCATTTGATTTGTTTGTTTCTCATGTTTTGATGCTTGTTCCTTAATGATTTGGTTTTGTTCTATCACTGTTTTGGTGAGTTCCTGCATGCTTTGTTCAATTTTATGAATGATAATTTCCATTTGATTGATCTTGTTGGTAATTGTGTGGGCATCAGGATCTCTTTCATCATCCTGACCATCATTAGACATGGTTGAAACTGTCATAGAACAAATAGGTCCGGATGAGCTCAGGACATTTTTTCAAATAGTTCGTATGCACTCCAAATGAGAACACCAAGGAGCCTGTATCTGTCTTCAGAATCGCACTTAAGACATTTAGTCAAATAGTTCGCAGATGAGCATGTAGAAAGGTTGTAGCGAAAGGGAATTCTTCTGATAAGTGAATTAATTTATTTGATTGATTGTCTCCATTTTTCCTCTTTGCGAGACAAATTAATCATCAACAACCCATGCAACAACAAGCGAGTTGAGAATTTTTTTGAGATGGTAGAAGTCGGGCAATCGTTTTTGCCTTGAGTTGTAGATAATAGTGCGTATTCACATCTCTAGGATTCTTGGAGCAAAAATGGTAGAAAAAACAGACACAATACATAACAACCATTGATTCTACCCCTTTTCTACTTTATATCATAGTTTTCCACGTGTTTCCTTGGCACAACTGCAAAGGAGAAGTATAGGGGCAAGTTTCCCAACAAGCGCGAGCCTTCCATGTGCCCACGGGCCCAAGAAAAATGCCTTTTGGCCCTTGATAAAGTTTCAGCAAAAAGGAGCTTGGGAAGCCTCCACATGTCTTAATGGCATATTTTGAGATGGTCCTCAAAAGTAGAGACCCCAAACAATTGCGGGCTCAACATGTGTCTCAGTCCGGTAGAGTTGTTAAAAAATTTGAAGGATTGGCGGAAGGCACCATGTGTCCAAGGTCTGCGATAGTTTTCCTTGGCTGTTGAAAAGTCTAAGCAAAGGCAGAGTGAGTAGAATTCGAGTGTCCTCCTAGAACTTCTTCAAAATAAAACCTAGGAGCTCGTCCCTCCACATGTCCCAGGCCTTTCAAAATTGCTTTGAAAATTTGAAGTATAGAGCAGAGCTGGCGGAAGCCTCCACATGTCTCCCTGTCGCAATTGTTAAGGTGGGACCCTGAGGTGGATCCTCAAATGAGTGCCTGCCCTCCACGTGTCCATGGTCCACCAAAACTATACCGAATACATGAAAAATTTGTCTAAGTTTGGGAAAGGCATCGGAAACCTCCACATCTCTCCTCGGAGTAAATCCAAGGCCAAACCAAAGGGTGAATTTTCAGATGAGATTCGGCCTCCACGTGGAAAATCTTTGAGTTGAATCGGGCCTTAGAGTTTTCAAAGTGCCTTGTCGAGCCTCATCCAACCAGAAAGGGCCACATTTCCATTGATGCTGAGAAGTAAATTTTACCGGAAAAATACACCCGTCAAACCGTAAAATGCAGGAAAATCACCATTTGAGCTCGGAAATGAATCTTTCTTCAAGGACAGAGAATTTGGAAATGTTATAAGGCCCAAACATGATCCTCCAAGCTTCATCCAATCATGTTTTCATAGATACTTGGGACAAAAAGGACAGGGACAACAAAACGTGACTGTGGAAAACAGAAGGAAAGGAAGAAACATGAGTTTTCACCCAAGTTACAAATATTTTCACATGGACAGAGGAACAAACAACAAATTTTGGAATTTTAAGTGATCCTTGACCAAGGAAGGGAGTGATCAAGGCAACCAAATGGAGGACATAGTTTTTATGCATCAATACAGGGAGATAGAAAACACACGTGAGCCCGCAAACTAAATAATTTCGAGGACAAACAAGGTGAGACCAAATTAAGCACCAACATGTTACACATTTTATCCATCATGACATACAAACCCAAAGGTGGCAAAGGATTCTAATGAAATTTGACTTGAAAACAAAAAGGTAACAATATTGGTCAAATCCAAGCTAAGCTATCTTTCAAATTTGTTATAGTACAATTAATTACTCAAACAAAGTTGTGATCTAGTTATATTATTTACAATATTATTTACAAGTTCCATTTTCAGACACATGTGACAACATTACCCATAGTACAAACTGGGCCCATCAAATTTTCAAACAACCAAAAATTTAGAGGCTCTCAAAAAAAATAAAGCACATACGAACAAATGAGCTTCAAAGCAACACCGATGCAACTCTCCCTTTTCTACCCATGAAGGCCATCTGCACATTTATAGCCTGAGTCAGTTCACGAGAACTGAGCATGATAAAGACTACACATATGAATAGTATGCTACCATTAACAATATCATGAAATGAACCTTCTATTTAATGAAATAGTGCTAAGCTCTAAACCTCTACAACTTCTTTAATCATGCTAGAAGATTTAGTATTTTCACATTAAGAATGAAGCCACCGTATCAAACAATTAAAGTAAATCTAATGCCACTATCTTACCAAGATTTAAAAATTATAGATCAATCAATTTAATTACCCTTAAACCTATATCAATAAAATTTAAGAAAACCGTCCCAAAGGAACTGTATGACGATGTTACACGAATTACACTTAGCCATATCACCTCCAACAGATCACCAAAAATCCTAAGCTTCCTTAATTTATTCCAACACCCTCGTTTGAGTCAAAAATACCTTAAACAACTGAAACACAAGTCTTTATATTAAAAAAATAAAACCCTCTCTCTTATTTCTTTTGAACATAAGCATATTCTTTTATCTCGCCACTCCTAAGTACCTCCAACTCTCAATTAGGAATATAATGAATAACCAAAGTCTTAAACAAGGTGAAACTTTCCTTAGTCACATCAAATAATAGTAATTATAATTAGTAAATAACCGAGTCATGTCAAAAGTAATACTTCCCTCTATCATCACAAATAAATCATGATCCTTCCTATTTGTAACAGTTGGAGGGTAATCACCCTTATCCAACCTACTAGGTAATGGATTGCCTTAAGTTATCAAAAGATGGCAACAATGATTCCCAACCATAATAACAAACAAAAGAAGATAATCAACCAAACTCCTCTCGTAATAGTTAAGACTTTACCATTATCCAGATTTCTTCTTATTTTATCATGAAAGGGTAAGGCGTCGGCTAGAAAGAGGCATCCTACTCATTAAGGTTCATGCAACCAAGTTAGCTAGACCTTTTATCTCATAGATACAAATGCATCTACTCACCAGCTTTATCCCGAGCCCCATTTACCTGTTGTCCTCATGATACTGACTTTACACAAATCAGAGGAGAGTATAGGAGGGTACACAACACTAAACCTTGTTTAGAAGTTAACAAAAGTTCACGGAGCTCGAACACACTTACCCCTCAGTCAGATATACTCAGATTCACAACCTCAAAATGAGGAAAACCAGATTTAGACTACAACACAAAAACCCATCAAAACTTTCCAACGCAAGTTCACATAACCTAATGGCCCCTCCTAAGTAGAATTAAAAACAAAATGCCAATGGTCAAAGGATAATATTATCTCTCATGTTTATAAAAAAATAAACACGGGTTAGAGTATCCAACTCCATTAACAACTCACAGTCAACATAGAAAATACTCATTCAAGTAAATCAGTAACCCAAGCTTATCAGTGCACTCTCTATTATTTTTATCAGTTGCATAGACTTGAATCTTCATTGAAGTGGTGTTTATTCCTAAGGGATAATGCCTATATTCTCTTATCATCCTTCCCGGACTTAGGGTAGGTTTATCAAACTATATTTTCACATAAGCAAACATCATCAAAAGAGAGACATGATGATCAAATGGTGAGCATCTAAGGGATGCAGCTAAATTTTAAAGTATCCATCCCCAGGAATAAATCCCATGAAGAGTCTAAAAAAAATCCCCTAAGGCATCACATATCGGTCTCAAAGTAATGGACAAAAATGCATTCATCACAGATTCACGTAAAAGAACCCAAAAAGCTAGTCCTTAATATTTCTGTATGATTTAAAACGTAATAACAAGAAGAAAGTTAAGTATCCCTGCAACCATTGGTATACAGGAAGCAAAGCAAGAGCAAGTGAAAGGTCAAGTTCCAAGACCATTTGCAGAACCAAATATAGCAAGGGATCATCCTAAGAAGCAGCTAACACTAGGAGAGAAACTAAAACATAACTTGGAAGATGAGAATCGATAGAAAACCACAAAATAACCCCAAGTAACAGCCACTTCAATAAATAAAAGAAAATTTCTTTCATGTTATGGTTAATGTTAGCATAGTAGACAGATGAGAAGAAATTATCATGCCTAGAAAAATGTTTCCACATGCTCAACGCATCTGACATGGCCTTTGATGTAGCAACTTAGCGAATCTTCCATGTTTTTACCTGTTGGGCGTCCAAAACAGTCCATGGCTCACATTTTTGGTATAGGTGGGTATGCAGCAAAACTAGGAGGCTCAAAACTAGGTAATCACATTTTCCTAGAGTTTCAGAGCATTTTTAGACAGGACCAACAACCATTTCTCCCTAGGTCCACGTAGCTTAACTTGTTGGTGTAGGTGGTATACTTATTCACTTATTTAGTGTTATTCCACCTCACCGGGTGAGTCATCTCACTTAGGTGGACATGGATCTAGGTGTCATCTTAGTTATGATAGATTCTCTTACATAATCTGTCATATGTGTAAGTGTGTCATAGGAGTTACATTCCCATTTGGGAAAGTAACTCCTCTTCTCCATTATGGAGGAATCTTCTCTTACATGGGAGTTACACATTCACTCCCCTATATGTACACCATCTTTTTGATCTATGTAAAGCCAATACAAGCTAAACTAAGGCTTTCATTCCACTCCACTTTTCGAATCTTGAGCTCCCATATGCATGCACATTGCTTTACAAAGCTTGCTTGCTTCAATCTCGCAACTCCTACACTTTGGTGAAGTGCAACTATTCGATGCTCATGAATTCCTTCCAAGTCTTCATCCTACACTCCTTCATGGTATCAGAGCATGGGGACCGGAATCATGTTGCTCACCATCATTGCTCCACCGTGTAGTTGCTTGTGCAAGCTCTCGCTTTTGCATGTGCTTTACTTGCATATTTCAGATTCTTGTGGTTATTTTTAGTGGTTTTTTTGTGTGTTTTTTGTTAGTTTACATGTGATCAGGGCCAAAGAAGAATTCTATCCAGCTTATTGTGTTGGAGAGCCAAGGAAGAATACGGCCAGCAGTCTTCTTTTGCACAGCAAAACATATTTCTGCGCATTGGTCTTTGTGTTCACCGGTCTGGCCCTTGCCTCTGTGTGCTCGTGCTTATCTTGGTGCCTCAGACTTGATCTCCAAACCTGCATGGTCATGGTCATCTCTGCCCAGCTTTTATTAGAGGTATCAAGGCACAAAACTCAGTGTTTTTCTCCTTTTTTAACAAAACGTGGTCTGCACATTGGGAGTTTCTTTGTCCACTGCTGTCCTCCACACGTGGCCTCTACTTCTTGGAACTTTTTATGTTGTCCTCCACACGTGGCCTCAGAATATAACAGTCCTACTCTCTACTAAAAATGTTTTTGTTGTTTCCCTGCTGTTGCTCGTGGGTTCCTTTGACCCAAACATGTGGACACCTACGTTTTTGCATTGAAAAGAACTACGTTTTTAGCTTTGGAAAAACATTTTTCTATCTCCTGCGTCAAACAGCCACCTCCAGCGACCTCTGCAGCACCTCCAGCACTACCTCTATGGTGTGGCCATTCCTGTGTGGCCGTTCCTATCTGGTGTGGCCGTTCTTGTCTGGTTCAATGCATCTCCAGCTTCAACAACTTGAAAAAGATTCTCTGCCGTGACCGTTTCACAGCTCAGCAGACCTGCGCATTTTCTTGTGGACATTACTCAGTGGTTTCACTTCTTAGCACGTGGTCTCATCTCCCACATGCCTGCAGCGACCTCCCATGCACAGACAACAACTGCAACCTGGAAACTTGGACGTTTTATGTCCAGCACAGCAGCTCCTTGGCACGTGGTTTCTTCATTTAGCTTGGTCAAAGAGTATCTTCAATGTGGGCCCCCTCCTTTCCACCTCTTTTTTATTTTAAAGGTGTTAAAAATTAAAACATTCAGTTTGGCATTGGTATTTTTATTTATTGGGTTGTATTTTGCTTGTAATTTGACCTTCCTACGCTTGTCAAAGACGGAGGGCGAGGTCCGGGGTTGGCAGGAGGCTAATCCCCCCTCGCAGTCAAAACAAACCCTACCTAAAATTTCATGTCATTTCCAATGAGTACCCACACGACACCCTTTGCACCCATTTCAGGCATTTTTTTAATGTGTTTGCAGTGTCTAGTGCATTTTTCCATCAGTTGCGGGAATCGTAATAATGCCATAACTTTTGACTCGCAGCTCATTTTTGAGCGCTTCCTTGGTCAAAGTTACATGATTTCTCACACTCTACGTGATGGGATTGCCAATTTTGTAAACACACTACTTTTATAAAGTGCCGCATTTGGGGGTTGCTTGTACTCTTGGGCCTACACATGCAGACGCATTATCGGCCGAGTCCGACGTCTTGCACCTTGCATCTTGCATTTTTTCATCATGGAGAGTTCTCTTTCAGACGTGAGCATCATAGGATCACCTTACATCCTCCGCCACTTCTCACCAGGAGAGAGACCTATTCAGCTTGGCGTGCTTCCATGGAACGTTACTTCGCCCACGAGGGTCTTTTACCCTTCTTGCTTGGGCCAGTTCCTACACCCGCTGATCATCATCATCTAGAGGACTTCCTCGACACTTGTGACCATGTCTTTGGTCACATGATGATGAATGTATCTCGATCTCTTTGGTTTCACGTGGCACACTCAGATCCACCTCACCGTGTCTGGAGCATTCTTCAGTCCTTGTATGGAGACCCTTCACATACTGCCGCCATTGTTGTTGTTGTTGATTCAGTTGTCTCCTCCATTTCTTCATGTGATGACAGTTCCACTGACATAGGCTCGCTTGGTTCTACTTCTGATGACGAGGATTGTGCATCCAGTTCTGATGTCGAGAGTACTACAGAGGACTCTTCTCCTCTTTCTCTCACTATTCCAGACATTGTTGTCACCCCCCACATCTCATCAGATATCGAGCAGTCTCCTACTCAGCCTCACACCATCATTACACCCGCCTCCTTTCCACTTCCAGTGTGCGAGGCCCATTCCACTCCTCTACCTTCATTGGATGACTCATACCTATCATACATCGCTCTTCTGTTTGTTGAGCCCCCTCATTGGGACGAGTATCTGCCTGACCTTGGTCGTCTTTTTCACAGAGTCTACTTGTGATGCACTATAGGTCCCTCATCCATCTACAGGTGTTTCAGAGGAGTTCATCATCTCTATTGTTGGGAGTGCCCCTTCTCGGGAATCATGTCACTTCCACATTTCCAGAGACCTTCATTGATCCACCCTCAACTGTGGATCCTTTTTTGTGGAGGATGTTTTGTTCCCTTCACATCACTTGGACATCCTTTCTGTGGGTGTTCCTCTTCACTCTGACAGTTCTACACACGTGGCATTACCTTCGGTTCCTTGGCACTCACTCGCTAGACCTATGTCACACTTCAAAGGCACCAAACTCGAGTTCTTCGTGTCATCTTTGCCTTGATTTCCTTTGTCAGGAGTGAACGGACTTCCAGCGCATCATTTTTGTCCTTCCTAAGGGCAAGCACACAGTTCATTGCAGGTGGCTCTTCTTCAGTCCAGAGGCAGAGGATCTTGTCATCGACATTCTTCTGGGAGACCTCCTAGAGCTGCAGAGTTCAGATCCATCCATGGCATCTTCTGCATTCCTCTTGTCTCCCTCTTCTTCTTCTTTTGAGAGATTGCCTCTTTGTACATGGGTACCCTTTCAGGCTCGTCTATGGCCAGGACCCATATTTGGCATCTTTCTTAGATTAGAGAGTGTTTTGTTCTCTTGTGGTGGGTGTTTTTCCCACTGGGTTTTCCTTCACTGCTTGGGACTTCTTTTTGTACATGGGTGCCTCATCAGGCTTTGTGCCGGGACCCATTTCTTGTTTTTGACTTGCCGCCTCATCCTAAGTTACGATGAAGGGGGGGTGTTGGTGTAGGTGGTATACTTATTCACTTATTTAGTGTTATTCCACCTCACCAGGTGAGTCATCTCACTTAGGTGGACATGGATCTAGGTGTCATCTTAGTTATGATAGATTCTCTTACAGAATCTATCATATGTGTAAGTGTGTCATAGGAGTTACATTCCCATTTGGGAAAGTAACTCCTCTTCTCCATTATGGAGGAATCTTCTCTTACATGGGAGTTACACATTCACTCCCCTATATGTACACCATCTCTTTTGATCTATGTTAAGCCAATACAAGCTAAGCTAAGGCTTCCATTCCACTCCACTTTTTAAATCTTGAGCTCTCATATGCATGCACATTGCTTTACAAAGCTTGCTTTCTTCAATCTCGCAACTCCCGCACTTTGGTGAAGTGCAACTATTCGATGCTCATGAATTCCTTCCAGGTCTTCGTCCCTACACTCCTTCAGAACTCAAATGAAGAAGAAACTCCAACAGTTTTACACACCGTCCCCACAAGATTTCCTCCACCAAAAATTTTCCATAGCCAACCAAACTTGGCGTGAGCATGTTACACAAAATCCAGGGCAGATAGATAAAAAATTAAAAGAAATTTCAAAAGGAGCAAGCGCCCAAAAATTAACAAAAGTTTCAAAGGCTTCTCAACAACCTCCAAACGTAGTCCTTCACCAGAGGCACTCACGCTGCTAGAGAAGAGTGGCATATGCAATCCGCAATTGTCGAGAAAATTGAATAAAACAATAATTACAAAATGAGCAACCTTCCGGTTGGGTGTTTCCTTCCCCAAACCATGAAAAGACAACAACTATCCCAAGAAAATTTTTAGATCAAAAATTAATTAAAAGAAGGGTGCGGCCAACATGTCTTGACTTACAAACTATTAATGGAGTGGTAGGTGCTCCTCCTCCAATGCATTTCACTAATGACCAAGAATTTAAAACAAAAGAAATTATAGTATGCGACTCACATAGAGGTGTTGGTACACAAATTGATTCTCCCTCGAAGTTGAGCAGCATCATAAGTTTGGCATGAAGCTTAGAGACAAGCAAATCATGTAGTGTGTCATTTTGTAGCCGGGAAATGCAACATGCTCTTTGTCCCTTAGATGTGGAGAAATGGGTAGCACCCTCAAGAGAATTTGACCTATCCTCACTACTTTATGGTTGTGCCTTTCAACCAGGGTGAGAGGACCCTTTTGTAGCCTATTGTTTGTGCAAGAGATGGAGATATCCTTCCTTGTGAAATTATTATGAAGACCTTGAAGAAAATATGTTCAACGCAACAAAACCTAACTCTCATGAGTCACTCTAGATAATGGAGATATTTTCTAAGCAAGGTTCAGGCCACTAAAGAAAATGAAATCCTCATTGTTTCTATATGCTTTGGTAGTAAAAATTATGCATTTGTACTCACACATGACAAACGGGGTAGTATGGGTATGAATGGTTGTTTTTAACTAAATTTTTTGTGGGAGGTGAGGCAGAAGTATGAACTTGATTCACCATATTCTTGAGAAATTTTACAAAAATGGAGAGCTTGAAAAATAGAATACTTTGGGATAGCTAGGATGTTCCTTTAACCAGAATATGTGCTTCAATGGAGGCCCAAATCAGCACTTTTCACACAAACTTCAAGAATCCAAAATGAAGGCTCAAATTGGAAAACTTAACTAAACATTATCAACCTCTGTTTCATCACACCTAAGATACCCTCAAAGGATGACAAACAATCTTATAGTCATGTTAGGAGTCACAGTGATTTTAAATTTGTTTATTTCACTATCAAATGAAAGCTCTTCTGATAAATGAAATTGTAAATGCCACCAAACTATCACAAGGATAAGATCTTGTGTGATTCACAAAGATTTCAATGTAAGATTGCAACAGAACAAGAAAACTACTTGTAGACATTTAGGAATAAAGCGAACACAAATTTTTCCCAAAATAACGCAGATTAACTCAAGTTAAATTTATCAAAGAATGGAAAGTTTGTAGAACAATCTCAGAGCTTGTCAATGGTTGTACACTCAAAACCACCTTGACATGATTAAATTTAACAAAAAGGAGATAAATAGGTTTCTTTAGAGGATTTCTCAGAAGGACGGGTTCTATCAAGCTTTTTTCTTAGAAAAATCAGTCCCGACCTCTAACACTCCAACCATTTGCATGATAAATTTGTGTAATTTATAACATTTTACAACAGAGTTTTCCCCAAAATCCAAACATTGAGTGTACCAGTGCTCGCCATGATCTCGATCATGATTCCCAGAATCAGATATGTAAAAAGTTGTCAAGTGCTCAGGGGGTAGATCTCTTCGAACATCTCCCGCATTCAACTCCTTCTGGTAGATCACTTTTCCTCTACTCGCCAACCACTTCCACCCCTAATCTATCAAATCTAGTTCTTTGCATGCCTGGGAAGAAAATGGAAGATCAGATTGAGCCCAGAGGCCGATCTCACCTTAATGGTAAAAGACGTCCCCAAATTTTCCTCACCAAACCAAGATATCAATAGGTCTTTTGCATGCCAAGGAAAGAAAAATCAGGTCAAATCGACAATCAGATTGCATATTTAATGGTGAGAGACGTTTACAGACCTTCCCCACCAAACCAGGATACCAGATTAATGTTCCTCTTCATTTGGCATGCAGGAGACTCCAAGAAATGATAAAAAACCATAAGAATATGCATCCCTAGGAGCTTTGGAGAAAAATGGTAGAAAATTAGATATAGACGCATAGTTGTTATCGATCTTTCTATTTTGAATTTGGACCATCCACGTGGGAGATCCAATTTAAAATGGGCCTGCGGGTTCCTTTTTCCTTTTACAACTTTTTGGAAAAATGTAAATTTTTCACCTTTTGCTCCACCTCCACCCTCGAGAAATGAGCCTGAAACATTTCCTGAGGTGGGTCCCAAAGGAACTGCGGCTAAATTATGTTATTTCACCTTTGTTTTGGAAAAGAGAAATTTTTCCAAGTTTTCCCGCAGCTCCACCCTTCCACTTCTAGTCTCTGATGTGGGTCCCAGCGGAACCACACTTCCTTTTTAACTTTTAACTCCTTTTTCCATAAAAGTAAAATTTTCCAATTTACCCCGAGAGTCCGCACCTCCGTTGTTGACCTTCCCATCAAATTTTGACTTATCCTTTATCGGGCCTGTGGGCCATTTTGATGTTTTAATCCTTTTGATGACAAGAGGTAAAAATCCAAGCTGCCTTCGATGGCCTGCTTCCTCGCCCCTTTCACTGGAGCAAAATGTTGATTGTTCTCTGTCAGGATTTCGGGTCATTTTGATGATTTTAGTCTTTTAAAAAAAAAGGGGCAAAAGATCCAAGCTGCCCTCGATGGCCTACCTCCCCGCCTCTTGACTTTTCAAACTGCCATGCATCACAATGGTGCATCTTGAGATGGTCCCCAAAAGTTGAGACCTTAAATGAGTGCGGGCTCACCACATGTCCTTGGCTGGAAACATTTGTTTGAAGGATTAAATCTCAGCAGAAGGCACCATGTGTCAGGGTCCGAGGCAATCTCCTTTGGCCATTGAAAAGTCCAAGTAAAATGCAAATTGAGCGGAGGCCTTTAAGTGTCCTCCTGACACTTATTTAAAATAAAATTCAAGGGCTGGTCCTCAAACATGCGCGGTCCCTCCACGTGTCCCAGGCCTCTCCAAACCTTTTGAAAAAGACTAAGTATGGGAAGACCCAACGGAAGCCTCCACATGTCTTCATGGTGCAATTTCAAAATGGTGCCCAAGGGCGGAGACCCTGAATGAGTGTAGGATCACCACGTGTCCCTACCCCACCAAATAGTATTGGCTACATAAAAATTTTGTCTAAGTTCGGGCCAAAGTAGTGGAAACCTCCACGTGTCCTCCCAAAGATAACTCCAAGGCCAACCAAAAAGCAAATCTTCAAATGAGTGTCGTTCTTCCACGTAGACAGTTTTTAAGTTGAGGCGATTCATAAAAAAATTTAAGTACCTTGTCAAGCCACATCCAACAAAAAGAGGCCATGTTTCCTGTTGATGCAAGGATGTAAATTTGACTAGGAGAAATGCTCATCAAATAGTAAAATGTGGAAAAATGACCATTTGAGCCCGGTGATGAAACTTTTTTCAAGGACGGAGAATTTAGAAATGTTACAAGGCTCAAATACATTCCTCCGAGCTACATCCATTCATTTTTCTTCAAGTATTTAGGAAAAAACGACAAGGACAACAAATCCTGATTGTGGAAAATGGAAAGAACAGACAACCCGAGTTTTTACACCCAAATACAGACCTTTTCAGATGAACAGAGAAACAAGGAAACAATTTTGGATCTATATGTGATCCTCGATCCAGGAAAGGACTAATTACGGCAATAAAAGGAAGGTGGAGAATTTTTAGGCACAATATGGGAAGATAAAATGTGACAGAGACCGTAAATTGATAGATTTTTAATGGAAAAATGGGGCAAGACTATTTTGAGCACCAACATCGGCTCCGACTCAAGGATGGGCACTCCTTGTGAGTGCCACAAGAAAAAAGGTAGACCAAGTGCCAAAAATATCCATTGGGTAAAGGAGTCAACTTGCAGAGCATAAAACCAGAACCGTCTCCCCAAAATGAACAGAGAAACCAACAAAACCAAGGCCACCAAGGACCAAAACAAGAAAAAGATAGAAAAGATAGAAAAAAACCAACGAAATATGCACTATACAAATGAGAGCATCCTAATTCTAGGGAATCATTCCAGGAAATGCTTCAGATGCCTACCATTAAGAGGTAGTTTGAGCAATTCCCCATCCAAGTCCTTCAAGAAGAAGGTATGATCACCAATCCTAATATCAATGGAGTAAGGGCCCATCCATAATGTGTCAAATTTTCCATGCTTGCCCTTATCTTCGTGCTTTCTATCCCATAAAGCATAACAAGATCTCCAACATTGAAAGCTCTAGGAGTGACTTTCTTGTCAAAAACTTCTTCATCTTTTCTCGAACTTTACATGCCTCCTTTCTTCATCAAGTTCAACAATCTAGTTAATGTGGGCATCATATGGACTTACTTCTTGATCTTCCAGTTGTTGAATGAAATGATATGAGGATAATTGCATATGCAGGGGCAGCAGGTCTTGAGTTCCATACACCAACTCAAATGGACTCTTTCCAGTGGCTCTCTTAATAGTAATTCAATCAGCCCAAACAACAAACTTCAACTACTCACCCCATTTTCTCTTGTTTAGCTCCAAGGTTCTTCTGATAATCTTCAACAATTTTTTATTACTGGACTCAGCTTGTCCATTTCCTTAGGGATTGTAATTAGAGGCATATGTCAGACTGATCCTGTATTCTTTGCACATTGCCACCAAAGTTTTAGCTCGAATCTCATGGCATCATCGGCAAGAACAATTTTAATTGGCACCCCAAACCTACAGATGATATGGTTTAACATAAAATCCATGACAATTTCGTGTGTTTCTCTTTTTGTGGGGATTGCCTCCACCCCACTGGTGAAGTAATCGTGTGGCTGCAAGAATCCACTTATGGCCAATACTTGAATTCTTTGAAATCTCACCAATGAAATCCATTCCCATTGCTTGATGGGGCTTTAATTGATATAGGCTGCAAAGGCAGGGAGCCTAAAGCTTAAGTATTTTAGAGAAGTGTTGGCAACTCTCACATATTCTAACCAAAAGAGTTGTATCCTTGAAGATATTTGGCCACCAATAACCAACCCTCAAAATCTTACGTGTTGTGACTCTTCCAAAGAAAAATTCCCCCACAAACTCCTCCATGAAGATCAGCAATTATCTTGGGGCTTCATCTTCAAAAGATAATGCACCTTAAGAGAACTCCTTCGTGGTTCTTCCAAACTAACCCATAATCGTAATGACATATTTCGGGAAGCCAACCTAAGGGCTCTTTTATGGTTCTTAGTCAAATACTTAGGGTAGTAT
The DNA here is from genome assembly GCA_018340775.1 of Taxus wallichiana var. yunnanensis. Lineage (NCBI taxonomy): Eukaryota > Viridiplantae > Streptophyta > Pinopsida > Cupressales > Taxaceae > Taxus > Taxus wallichiana. Next base: position 332,582,901 of record CM031240.1, on the reverse strand, counting down.
AGATGTCTAAGATAAAAAATTACATATTTGTACCACTCAAAACTCATAAAATTTTCAAAAACATCCACTCTTCCTTCTTCTACCTCATTTACCTCAATAGTGTGCAAGTTGCTCTCATCCTATAAGTTTAGCCAAGCCCAAACCTCTCACCAACTTCGTGGTTTGGATATCCATGTTATATTCTTGCAACTTTTTCACCCATGTGCATCTTTTGTTTGAGACTTCCATCTCTGATAAGATGTCTTTCACCATAGTGTGGGGAACATAAGCAACAATTTTAGAGCTCAAAATGTAAGGCCTAAAACCTTTCTTGCTTTTACCAAGGAAAATGTTTATTTTTCCATAATAGTGTATTTCAGCTCATTTTGACAATTCCTTACTAAAAAAGGCAATTGGCCTCTCAACCCCTTCATCATCTTTCTACAACAGGACAGATGCTTTAGTGTTCTCTCGAAGCAAATGAAAGCAATTGGAAAGGCTTCTTATAATATGGAGCTGCTAAAACAGGGGCATGCTTTAATGCCTCCTTGATCCCATTGAAATCTTGAATGACATCCTCCTCCCATTTGATAACATGGTCCTTCTTTAGCATGGAAGTAATTGGAATGGTCAACTTAGAAAATTTTGATATGAATCTCCGATAAATTTTATTTGCCCAAAGAAGGATTGAATCCCATTATTGGTTCTTGGAATTGGGACCTTCTTGATGGCCTCTACCCTTTCCGGATAAATCATCGCCCCTTCTTGTGAAACAATGTGACCAAGCAATTTTGCCTTCTCGTACTTTGAAATGGCACTGCTTTGGATTAAGTGAAATGCCATGTTCTCTACATCTTATCAGCATTTTCTCCAAGTGCTACAAATGATCACCTCTCTTTTTGGATAACACAGTTACATCATCTTGGTAAACAACAATAAAATCATTGATTTAACCATCAAAAGCAACATCCATTTTCCTCTGAAAGGTTGTTCCAGCATTCATCAGTCCAAAGGGCATCCTGACGTATGTGTATGTTCCCTAAGGGGTGGTAAAGGTTGTCTTAATCCTTTCTGATTCCTTTACAACAACTTGGTTATAACCAAAGAATCCATCCAAGGTAGATAGCAGCTCAAAACCGGTCATTAACTGCAACATGTTTTCCATGTTTGGTAAAGGATAATTATCCTTCATTGATGCTCTGTTCAGATTTTTGAAGTCCACACACACTTGATGTCACCATTCTTCTTTCTTATTGGTACTAGGTTTGTAACCCACGAAGAATACCTTGTAGGATGAATAATCCCTCCATCCCTCAGTTTCTTCAGTTCCTCTTGCATTTTAAGAGATAAGAGTGGATTGATTGGCCTCTATTTCTTCCTGAATGGTTTTGCATTAGACTTCAAGGGAATCTCATGTTGAAACAGATCCTCTTTGTATGCCTTTAATTTAATAAGTCCAAGCCATGCAATCTTGATATTTTTAGCAATTGGACATAAGATTGTTTTTCCTCCTTATTGAGATTGCTTCCCAACCAGATCTTCCTTGGTTTCTCCTTTGTGCCAAGGTCATGCTCCTCAATATCCCTTGAGGATGTTATGCATTTGTTAATAATGCGATCAACATTATCAAAGTTGGATTCAAGAGAAACCAGCCCTCTAGGAATGGTATTAGTCTTTAGTTGGATGATGCCTTTGCCAAACAAGGTTTCTTTACCCTCTGCTACGCACACCATTGGCTCCCAATCAATATTTTGATTAGAAAACTCCCCTTTGTTCTACAAAAATCTTCTGACCTGAGCATCATCATCAAAAACTTGCCAATGTTTAATGTTTTTAGGGACAGATGGCCTTGTTAACACTTCAACATCATATTCACAATATGGGGACATTGCATACTATCAAAGCGATATCCCACCACCGCAAGTTTCTCTGCCATAACATTGAACTTCCTGTCATGATGCACAATGTTAAACGAATCAAACATCTCAATCAAGTCCCAGACTGCATGCTTGTATTGTTTCATTCTTTGATTCTTTGTGGCATAAAGTTTTTCGACTTGCTTTACAATTAATTCGAATCTCCTCCGACAATGATGTCTTTAACACCATATTTCCAAGCAATCCTCGACCTAACAAAGACCTCATACTCAAGCAGTGTTATTAGTGCACTCAAAGTTGATTTTGAAGGAAAAGACAAAATTTTCCTAGCCTGGAGAGATCAAAACAACACCAGCACCATTTCCGAACTTGGAGCAAGCTCCATTAAACAATAAAGTCCAAGGGGGCCTGCCTATTCAAGACATTTGCATTCTTCAATCTTGTGCTCTTTTCCATCAAAGAAATCCTACAAAGTTATCAACATCAACACTTGTATACAATACTTTATAAGATGTGTTGTTGGGATCTTCAATAAGGTGCAACATCTTCTTTTCTCCATACAACCTAACAAAGTTCCTTTCAATTTGGATGGTAGCATAGGACATGTCCATTTGAACACTCCCACCAACACTTGCAGGCCATTTTCTAGATAACAACATACCCCACTTGGTTGGGAAATCAACAATAACAAAATCAAGCATCAAGTTTTCACTGGGTAAGATGCAAGTTGCACCACCTGACCTTTCACACATCGCACTACTAGCACTTCTCCGGAGTCCATAGTAGTAAAATTCCCATGTGATGATGTTACTTTGATATCTAGCTCATTCATGACTTCAAGAGGCATAACATTGCATGATGCCCATGAGTCAAACATAAGTTGTGTAGCAATTCGTCTTTAATGATCGGAGTGGTGAAGAATGGATCCACATTTAGTGAGACTCCACCAAGGATGTCCCCAAATAAACCTCGGGTGGTTCACCTAGTTCCTCCAACACTGGTGGTGTCTCTAACTCGCAATGATTGGTGGAGTCTCCATAATGTTTATATTTCTACCGAGGGAAGTCTTCTCCTCTTTCATCCCCAAATACTCAAAATCCCTTTTTTTGTGCTTACGAATCCTGAGCAACTCAAAAATTAGAGCTAAGATCTTGATTTGACTCAAAACTTGGGAAATATCATAGGGGACAAACTCTGGCAAGGCAACATTAGAAGGAAGGTTGATATACTCATTAGATAGCACAAGATTTTTGACATCTTGGGCATGAGGAGGGGTATGATTTTTGTTTGGGACAACAATGCCCTTGGCATATGCATCTTTCTTAGGAGCCTCTTTAGGAATATTTGAAAGTAATGGAGTTTTTGGCTTGGCCTGGGGCCCTGTACCTTTAACAACCCTACTTGTGTTGTATTCCTTTTCTTGGGTAACAACAACGTTCATCAACAATTACCTGTCCTCCTCAGATGGGATTCCTCCATCATACTTCTTTATCATTAAAGCTCTTAAAAATTCAAAGTCATTATTGAGCAATTCAAAAGCTTGTACAATAACTACTTCTAAATTATGAGAGAGAGGAAAAATAGGTACTCGGTGAATGCAATCCCAAAAATCAGCAGTTCTAGCACTTATCACTTCAGTTGAAGTTTGTCCTTGTTGTGAGCTTGTAGAGCATTCCACCATGCATGCATCATCATTATCATCATCAACTTCTTCTTCTTCTTGTTGATCTTCCTCACATGGAGCATGGGGCATGAAACATCTATCACACCAATCAATGACATTTGTCTCCTCCACTACAAACAACTCTGGTAGCCAAAGGATCAGGTACCATTCTGTTTTCCCTAGCCTAGGACTGTTTATTTCCAAATCCAACAGGTCCCTTACCTCTGTCATCAGACCTTTGATCATTCCTATGATGGTTTATAAACCTGTCTTAGCCTTGTTGCTTGTGCTTGACCTTGTGAACTCTTCCCAATTCCCTTTTCTACCCAAGCTAATTTGTATGATATTTCTTTGACAGCCCCTGCCAAAGTTTTCACAACTTCTTCCAAATCAACAACCTTATTTTTACTTTCCTCGTTTCACACCCTCCCTTTTTGGAGGTTTTCCAATTTCCTTGATGTTGTTCTCAATTTGTAGAGCCATAGTAAAGGCCTATCTCGGATTGGTAGGGTTTTGTCCCTCAAAAAGTAATTAGCTTTCTTGTCAAATGCATCGAATACTTTATAAGACAAGATTCATCGCATGGCCTTAGACTTACAAGCAATCTCCTTAATGTCTTATTGAATCTAGTATTGAAATCATGTACTAACTCATTAGGATTCATCTTGATGTTTTCAAATTATGACAGAAGAAACCTAGGATCTATTCTATCACTATACTATATTCTAAATGCATTATTCATCTTAGTCTAGGAATCAATGGAATTATCTGGTAAAGCTTTGTACCGGTCCCAGACATCTTCTTCCAAAGTATGGATAAATAATTTGATATATACATCTTCAAACTCAATCTCAAAGTCTTTCATAATGTTGATAAAAAGCTTTAAGTGTTGATCACCAGTTATAGCATTATTTACTTGGAACTTTGGTAGTCTATTTCTTACATCTTTAGGAACTACATTTGGATAACCAGCCATCCCTGTAAAATTTATAGGACCAAAGGTGTTTACAATAAAAGGAGGTCTAAGTGGGGGCTAGGCCATGTTGTTCTGAGGAGATGACCCTAGAGGGGAGACAAATTGATAAGGGGCAGAGGGTCTTTAAAACACAAGAGTATAACTTTCAAAATGGATATCCCCTAAAGGCCTTATTTCTTGGAAAACCCTATCATCTTTTGAAAAGACAGGAGCAGAATGAGAAGAAAACTTTTCAAAATTAATGAAGGCCCCTATCCAGTTGGAGAATTCAATTCCAAAAAAAGACTACTTGATTCATAATCACTTGAATGGAAATCTTGAATGATAGGCCAATCACTTTCATCAATGGAGATCCCTCTTCTTGTCTATTGATATCTAACAACTCTCCATAATTTTCTTCCTTCTGAATTTGTTTTTCCTAGCTCTAGAAATAATGTCCTTGCAAGATCCCTAGTAAAGAAAGATCTTCTTCCTTCTAGCTTGGCAAAGATTAGTAGAAAATCTCACTTGAAAGAGGTTAAAACATTGGTACTCATTAAGAATCAGATCAACAGGGAGTCGCCACTAAGGATTTCCACCTTAGTTGTGAAAATGCACTAAAATATGATCTGTCAAATGTCTGTCAATACTAGAAACTGGAAATGGGATGATCTAACTTTTCTTTACCTAGATTTATCAATGAAACCTAGTGCAATAACTATAGATAATGGAAATATTGCACATAACACTCAGAGCATTGTAATCACTATGTCCCCAACATGTTAGTACGAATCGGGTGTTGTTGATGGGCCAAATGAATACGAATCGCAAAAATCAACAAATCTGTCTTGGCAATGCAAATCGGCCCCAGAATGGAAATCGGTTCCCGCATGGAAATCAGTTCCCAAGAATGGCGCCAATCGGGTGTTGTTGACGGGCCAATGGGAAACGAAATGGAAACAAATCAACAAATCTATCTAGGCAACACAAATCAGTTCCCAAAGAACGGAAATCAGTTCCTGCAAGAAATTAGTTACCCGACAATGGCACCAATCGGGTGTTGGTACCCAAATTGATTCTCCCTTAGAAGCTGAGAAGCATCACAGGTTTGGCATGAAGCTTAGAGACAAGCAGAGCATGTAGTGTGTCATTTTATAGCTAGCGATGAAATTTAGCTTGCTCTTTGTTGCTCAGATGTGGAGAAATGGGTAGCACCCTCAAGAGGATTTGATCTATCCTCACTACTTTATGGTTGTGCCTTTCAACCAGGGTGAGAGGACCCTTTTATAGCCTATTGTTTGTGGAGGAGATGGAGATATCCTTCCTTGTAAAATTATTAAGAAGACCTTGAAGAAAATATGATCAAAGCAACAAAAGCTAGCTCTCATGAGTTGTCACTCTAGATAATGGAGATATTTTCTAAGAAAGGTTTAGGCCACTAAAGACAATAAAAACCTGATTGTTTATGCATGCTTTAGTAGTAAAAATTATGCATTTGTATACACACATGACAAATAGGGGTAGTATGGGTATGATTGGTTGTTTTTAAATAAATTTTTGGTGGGAGGTGAGGCAGAAGTGAACTTGATTCACCATATTCTTGAGAAATTTTACAAAAATGGAGAGCTTGAAGAACATAATGCTTTGGGATAGCTAGGATGTTCCTTTAACCAAAATATGTGCTTCAATGGAGGCCCAAATTAGCAATTTTCACACAAACTTCAAGAATCCAAAATGAAGGCTCAAATTGGAAAACTTAACTAAACATTATCAACCTCTGTTTCATCACACCTAAGATACCCTCAAAGGCTGACAAACAATCTTATAGACATGCTAGGAGTCACAGTGATTTTAAATTTGTTTATTTCACTATCAAATGAAAGCTCTTCTAATAAATGAAATTGTAAATGCCACCAAACTATCACAAGGACAAGGTCTTGCGTGATTCATAAAGATTTCAATGTAAGATTGAAACGGGAACAGAAAACTACTTGTAGACATTCAGAATAAAACAAACACAATTTTTTTCCCAAAATAACGCAAATAACTCGAAGTTTGATTAAATTTATCAACATGGGAAAGTTTCTAGAACAATCTCAGAGCTTGTCAATGGCTATACACTCATAACCACCTTGACATGATCAAATTTAACACAAGAGGAGATAAACATGTTTCTTCAGATGATTTCTCAGAAGGATGGGTTCTATCAAGATTTTTTCTTAGAAAAATCAATCCCGACCTCTAACACTCCAACCATTTACATGATAAATTCATGCAATTTATAACATTTTACAACAGAGTTTTCCCCAAAAAATCCAAACATTGAGTGTACCAGTGCTTGCCATGATCCTAATTGCGATTCCCAGAATCAGATCTGTAAAAAGTTGTTAGGTGCTCAGGGGGTAGATCTCTTCAAACATCTCCCGCATTCAACTCCTTTTGGTAGATCACTTTTCCCTCTCCTCATCAACCACTTATGCCCCTAATCTGCATTAAATCTATTTCTTTGCGTGCTGGGAAGAAAATGGAAGATCAGATTGAGCCCAAAGGCCAAATCTCACCTTAATAGTAAAAGACGTCCCTGGATTTTCCTCACCAAACCAAGATATCAACAAGTCTTTCGTGTGCCAAGGAAAGAAAAATTGGGTCGAATCCAATAGTCAGATTGCATATTTAATAGTGATAGACATCTATAGACCGTCCCCACTAAACCAGGATACCATATTAATGTTCCTCTTCATTTAGCGTGCATGAGACTCCAAGAAATGAAAAAAAATAAGAATACGCATCCCTAGGAGCTTTGGAAAAAAAGTGGAAAATTAGATACAGACGCACAATTGCCGTTGATCTTCCTATTTTGAATTTGGACCATCCACGTGGGATATCCAATTTAAAACGGGCTTGTGGGTTCCTTTTTCCTTTTACAACTTTTTGGAAAAATTTAAATTTTTACCTTTTTCTCCGCACCTCCGCCCTTGAGAAATGAGCCTGACACGTGTCCTAAGGTGGGTCCCAAAGAAACCGTGGCTAAATTCTGCTATTTCACCTCTTTTTGGAAAAGGGAAATTTTCCATGTTTTCCCGCAGCTCCACCCTTCTCGCTTCTAGTCTCTGACGTGGGTCCCAGTGGAACCACGCTTCCTTTTCACTTTTAACTCCTTTTTCCATAAAAGGAAAATTTTCCAATTTACCCCCGAGAGTCTGCACCTCCACCATTGACCTTCCCATCAAATTTTGACTTATCCTTTGTTGGGCCTATGGGTCATTTTGATGTTTTAATCCTTTTGATGACAAGAGGCAAAAAATCCAAGTTACCTCCGATGGTCCACTTCCCCACCCCTTTGAATTGAGCAAAATATTGATTGTTCTTTGTCGGGCTTGTGGGTCATTTTGATTATTTTAGTCTTTTAAATAACAAGGGTCAAAAGATCCAAGTTGCCCCAATGGCCCATCTCCCCACCTCTTGACTTTTCAAATTGCCACGCGTCACAATGGCACATCTTGAGATGGTCCCCAAAAGTTGAGACCTTAAATGAGCACGGGCTCACCATGTGTCTTGGCCTGCAAAATTTTTTTGAAGGCTTAAAGCTCAACAGAAGGCACCATGTGTCAAGGTCGAGGAAATCTCCTTTGGCCATTGAAAAGTCCAAGAAAAATGCAAAGTGAGTGGAGGCCTCCAAGTGTCCTCCTAACACTTCTTTAAAATAAAATTCAAGGGCCAGTCCTCAAACATGCACGGTCCCTCCACATGTCCCAAGCCTCTCAAAACCTTTTGAAAAATACTAAGTATGGGAAGACTCGGTGGAAGCCTCCACGTGTCTTCATGGCACAATTTCAAAATGGTGCCCAAGGCGGAGACCCTGAATGAGTGCGGGCTCACCACGTGTCCCTGTCCCACCAAATAGTACTAGTTGCATAAAAATTTTATCTAAGTCCAGGAAAAGTAGCAGAAACCTCCACGTGTCCTCTCGGCGCAACTCCAAGGCCAACCAAAAGCAAATCTTCAAATGAGCGTCACTTCCACGTAGACGGGTTTTTAAGTTGAGGTGATTCATAAAATTTTGAAGTACCTGCTAAGCCACGTCCAACCAAAAGAGGCCACGTTTCCTATTGATGCAAGGATGTAAATTTGACCGGGAGAAATGCCCGTCAAACCGTAAAATGTGGAAAAATGACCATTTGAGCCCGGAGATGAAATTTTCTCCAAGGACGGAGAATTTAGAAATGTTACAAGGCTCAAATACATTCCTCGAGCTACATCCATTCATTTTTCTTCAAGTATTTAGGAAAAAATGAAAAGGACAACAAATCCCGAATGTGGAAAATGGAAAGAACGAGGACAACCCAAGTTTTTACACCCAAATACAGACCTTTTTAGATGAACAGAGAAACGAGGAAACAATTTTGGATCTATACATGATCCTCGGTCCAGGAAAGGACTAATTACGGCAACAAAAGGAAGGTGGAGACTTTTCAGGCACAATACAGAAGATAAAATGTGACAGAGACCATAAATTGATATATTTTTAATGGAAAAATGGGGCAAGGCTACGTTGAGCACCAACAAAGTTAAAAGAGGGTGGGGGTGGGTGGATGCCTCCACACAAACAAGAAAAGAACAAACATTTTACCAACAAAATGTTATAAATACAAAGCATGCACGGACGCCTAGTCGGCCAAGGGGAAAACGTTAAACGCTAAGCATGAATACCACTTCCTAAGCAATGGCATCATCCACGAACAAGCTCCTCCTCTTGTGTGAATGAGGCTCAGTCTCTAAGAGCGGTCAAAAATAAAATAAAATAACTTAAAGGTAATTAATAATAATATTCATGAAAATCGACACAAAATAAAATAATCGTTAATCGACAACTAAAATAATAATATTATTATTATTATTTTATAACTTAAAAAAATAATATTAATCATATTAATAAGGGCCAACAATCAAGCACGACAAAACCAGAACATGATTTGCCTTTAACAGGGTAATCGAATAGGCGTTGTGGAGGCCCTCCACAAGAAGCACCAATAAGGACATGGGAAGTACGGGAGGAAGGATGTTAATCCTTCTCTGTGATAAGGTCAAAGCCAACTAATTACCATCAAAACTCACACCAACTTTCGATGCCTAGAAACAGGGTCACCGAAGTGGAAACTAAAGTAGCCATCGAACAAGGTGTTACAGTTTTATAGGCCTCTAGCCACTGTTGACTAAGTTAAATTATACCAATTATGACCGATGGCTATAGTAACCTCTCCGCCAATTTAAAACCATTCGCCCATTTCGAATTTCATCAATTCCTATGAATTCTTGGTAAATAGGAAGACATGTAGAAATTTACTCGTTATGTTTTTGCTCATCGGAAGATAACTTTTGAACGTGTTTTCTTATCCTCTTAGCCTCAATTGAGCTTTGTTGCAACTAGCATGAAAATGCAAAAGAAATTTGTAGAACCCTAGTCAAGTTAGAAAACCATCATGGAAACTTATTAACACTTATAAATAATTGTTTGAAACTCTGTCTTATGGCTTGACGTGTGAAATTTGACTTTTGGGAAAATAGTGTGTCTCTCTCTTCCTAATCTCTTCTCTCTCCTCGATTTAAATGAAGCAAAATGAAATGAAATGAATATATGTCTCTAACCCTCTCCTTTCGAATGTAAATTATTACTATTATGTAAATGGGAAACTAAAAATGTTAATTATGCTAGATCTAGGTGGATGGCATGCCAATGAGTTATCATCGATGTCATGCTCACATGGTTTTGCAAGGATGTAATTATGATGGAAAAATGACGTGGGTGTGATTAATTGTATATTGTTATAGTTTATGTAAGTTAATGGAAAGAAATTTGTATGTATTGTTATGTTATAGTAAAGTTATTTATTGAAATTTGGCTATATGAATGAGATACTTGCTTTAGGGGTGCTTTGGGAAATGTACATTTAATGATAGGTGAACTTCGATTCAAATTATCATATGGTAAAAAGAAGGTTCCATATACATGTTAAGTAAAATTGTACAGGATAGTTCTAGATTTTACAAAGTATTGAAAGTTTTATTAGTGAAGTTTTGTAACATTTTTAAGATGCTAGTGTTTAAGGGAAATGTTCATCTATATATGGGTGTTATTTTGATTTCAAAAAAATTGTACTATAAGAATTTGGATGAATTTGTTAAACGAAATTGAAATTGTGACTTATAGTTTAATTCTAGTGTGTAATTGATGATTAAATAATTGGTGTGTTGTGTTTCTTACCTTGAAACGTAATAAAGAGATCTAAACAAAATAGTAAACCCTAATATAAAATTTGTGTATAACTACTCTTCCTATGTGATTTCTCTTAGCATAGAAAACTAAAACCTTAGGATGAACTAAAATCCTTACGCTTGATAACACCTTCTAGATTAAATAAATAAGATCACAAGTATGAGTTTATTGTCATAGCTTTTATGTTGAGCGACATCATCGCGAACCAGATGGTTAGGAACAACATGGTCAAACATTATCTAGAGTATGTGTTACCCTTATAGGATTAGCAATCATGTGTGTAGAAAGGATAATGTGTTCTCTTAAGGAAGTACCCATGGGAAACTAACCTTTAACTTAGCGTAAAACCCTCTTGTTTGGGCACACATGTGGAGTGAATATTGTTAGGTGGAAAATATCGCCAACTACCTTGTAAGTCACCTTTAAGAGTTGGGATTAGAAAATAACTCAATACCTAACCCCATTTATAACTAGGGTGTTATGGCGCAACACTAAGAGTTATTTTGTGAAACTTAGAAAAAAATTAGCGTATGATTAGTTTGTGGGAATGTAACCATATTGGTTTGCTATGAGAAAATATAATTTTAGATCATTCGTATGATGTCGTGGTTCATTTTAAGAGACATCTTGGAAATCGGAGGTGGAAAATACCTGGCAAATATCCCCGGAACCAGTTTTGCGGGAAGGCAAATTTTTTGGGGGTTGTACGAAAAAATTTCACCTGATTGTCAAGTGGTGAGACAGAAGGCTGCAGACGCAGCGCGACAGAGATTTTCTTTCATCGCGCGTCCAAAAAAATGCATTGACGCACGTCAATGCATTTTTTTATGCGCGATAAAGAAAATCTTGTCACACGTCAATAAACTCTTTGTCGTGCGTCTGCTATGCGTCAATATCTATTGTACCTCCTTGTCGCGCGTCAACTATCTGTCAGTGTCACGCATCAACAAATAACCCTCATTGACGCGCATCAATAGACCTCATTGACGCGCGTCAACAAGGTTATTGACATTCCGCCACGAGGTCTGTTGACATGTGTCAACAACCTTGTTACACGCGCCAACAGACCTCACCGACGCGCATCAACAAAAACCTTCATTGGACGCCGTCATGAGACCTCATTGACGCACGTCAACAAGGTCTATTGACACACGTCAATGAGGGTTATTTGTTGACGCGCGACAGCAAATCTCCTATCGCGCACCTGCAGCCTCCGCCCTCTGCTTGTGCATCGAAAAAATCTTCGTGTCGCTCATCAACAAACTCTTTGTCATGCGTCTACTATGCGTCAATATCTGTAGTACCTCCTTATCACGTGTCAACCGTCTGTCGGTTTCACACGCCAACAAATAACCCCATTGTCGCATCATCTACAATACGGGATATATCATATTGTTGACAAATATGAAGTAGAAGTGTTCTACCTGGCGAATAACCTAGGATTATATAGGGGATATTTTTCAAGGGTAGGCGGTTTCGACCCCTAAAAAAATTAAAGTGTAATTTTTAGGTGAACAGGTCACTGACCCGCGCCAGAAAATTCACCTTTTCAAATTTTTCAAAAATGGAATATTCGCCATATTACGAATATTTTCCACTAAAATTATCCCCGTATGATGTGATTAAACCATCTTGTGGTGAGGGACTAAATCCACAATGTGTGATCCCTAATGTCAACTCGTAGTCCTTTAAATGAATGAGTATTCCCCTTATTCCCCACTTTTTCCTAGTTCATAATAGATGTACATGGTGAAACTAGGTGATCTTGTTTTTGGTACAATTCCCTAGGATGAGAACTAGTGGGCTCACGAGCATGTAAATGTCCCTATTATCTTTTATGGGTTACTCAACAAACTTCAAAACACTAATTAAATCAAATTAAATGATATAATTTTAAGATGAATGTAAATGATTCAAACATGTAGTATGTTTTAGATACCTACACATGAGAATACTAAGTGTGAATACCCTTTAACCCCCTCTCAAACAATAGTGTTGACTTGACAAGAAATGTCGAATGTACCTACAAGCCTACAAGATGATTTTTGGAGATAATGGTGTTCAATCACTCTAGTTGTGACCTTAGTAAGGTGGGTAAAATTTATAATTGAATGTCTCCTGATATCATGCATCTAATACTTATTGATAGGAATCCAAATTTGGTTAAGTGTGAAAGCATACCCATTAGTGCCTTGATGACTAAGCAATTTAGTGAAGTAGATGGGATACATGGTTAGTTGTCATAACGTAAAACAAAATAGACTAACCTTAGAACTTAAATGTTAATATGGAAAGAACACAAAATATGTTCACTCTTGAACTAATAAACCTCACTGGGTTCATGTGAACCTTCCTTGTGGAAACTGAGATAAATTGCATAACCAAACAAAAATTGAACTTAAAAGATAAACCCTTAGTAACAAACACCAAAGGCTCATGTGGGATTATATGTTTCTATCAACAATCGTGACATATCTTTCTATTTCGATAGCAGAAACAAGAAAATTTAGAGGGAGTTACTATAAGTGAAATGTTAAGTAAAGTAAGGATAACATAGTATAGTTTTAAGAAGAATGAAGGACCGCATGATAAGTGATTTTCAACAATTAAGGCCAATAACGAAAGATAGAGGTAACGAAATTGTAAACTATGAAAGTGTGGTGTCATGGATGGTAGCCTTGTGTGTATGTAAATAGCCTTATGTGTAACTAAATACCCTTTTTACAAACAAGCAAATTTAACAAGTAATTGAAATAATATAGATGATCCTTATTTAATGACTTATATCATAAGATAAATGTTAAACAATATAAAAGGAAATATAGCAACATGAGAAGGAATGTAAGATTCACATGTTGTGAGCCTTTCTAGAACTTAAGTTAAAGATTGAATCATCATTGTAAGAAATGTGTAATCCTAAAAACCTTGTGCCGTGGGAAGACCCTATCTATAAGTTTATACTATATTCGAATTGTTATGTCGTGCCTTTTCATGTGAAAAAGGTGGTCTTGTTGTGCATCACATGTTTTCATGTTATCTATATGGAATAAGGGTTGTGGAAACATCTCATGTGTTATGCTTTATCCTAAGAGATTCCTTGTGTTGTCATGTGGTGTCATGTAAATAACATGTAAGTCAAAAAAATATTCGGTATTTGTCTTGTTGTATTTGTGTGTGTAAAACATGGGCATTCTAGACATGGTTTCGTGACCTATCTCTACCATGTCGATGGACTAAAATGCCAACACGTAAATTGGGGAATCCTTGAATCATGGATAGTTGGCAAAAATGCATGTTTAACCCGTGGTATTGGCTAAAGGTGACCTATCCCTTATGATGGATAATGCATCAAGGAGGGATACTTTGAAATAGTGGTTGTGTCACCATTTTTGGTTGGCATAAAGGGGGATTTCATTGATGGCTCACCTACCCCTCCAAATTTTGGTTTTCACAAGGTGGTCCCACCATTTGTTTTCTCCGAGCTAAGTTTTAAGAAATAATTACCGACTACGGCACAATCCATGAAATCTATACATCTCACCGATCTCGAGTCTTTTTGTGGCACTGTTGGTTTGATCAATAATTTTTTTATGGAGGCTAACACATAAAATAATTTGAAGAAGTAAGACTAAATCACGAAAGAAGAACGATTTTCGAACATAATATTTAAAAAAAATTGAATATTGATCCTCTTAATGTTCCTCATCCACTATTCAGTCTAGTGGTGGCTCGTCCTCCATTCTTCTTAACCCTAATTCTCTTAAAATTTTAAAGGTTTGGGAGGGCCTGAGATATAATGATTATCTAAGGACAACCTATGGCTCGCATATGGAACTCATGGATCTAATTTGAGGAAAATGGCTAGAATATCATTCGTCAGAGGAAGTCTAAGTTGAAATGACCATTTTTCCTTTCATTTTATTCTAGTGTCGCACTTGGTTGCACTGCTTCGTGATTTCGGTCTTCAATGTCTTATCTTGGTGTTCAGTCTCTTTGTACCTAGGTAGGATCCCACCAAAAACCTTTTACCCTTAATTAAAAAACATGAATATAATTTAGTTTAATTTTAGAATTTAAAATGTTTATATCACAAATATGAATTTAATTAATTTAATTTTAAAATTAAATACATTGTTTAAATTGTGAAATTTTTAAAATTATTATAATTGATAATTTTTACATAATCTTAAAATTGAGTAATTTTTTTGGGACAATTTTTATAAATTTTAAATTGTTAAAGGTTCTATAATTTTATTGTAGGAAAAAGTCCATAAAATTAGATTCACAATTTAGAATATGTTGTCTACAATAAAATTGTAGAGATTTTGAACTTAATATCTTCAGAACCTAAGTAGTTATATGATCGTTATCCAAAATTCACCCTCGAGGTAAATTTTGATTAAATGCATCGATTCTTCATCCAGAGCAAGTAGATTGATTCAATGCCCAAAATCATGTTTTGGGGTCCCTTTGGCTTCTCTCTAACTCTCCCATCCAAGAAAAAATCCCAACGAGTTAGAAAAATTTGAAAAAATGAAAAAAATGAAGTTGCAGGCTTGTTTTAATGCATTGCAGTCAAGACCGTGGGTTGTAAACCGGCGGATCGTATCAAGTTTATGGCTGAAATACAAAGGAATCAAAAAGTCATAACTTTTTGTCCTGTGGTCTGGCAGGACGGTTGGGACGCCAAGATGCGTGGGACGCGCTTGCAAAGCCAAAATGGCCGCAGTGATGAAATTCGACAAAAGCGGAAGTTTTTTTTTGTTTTGCGCGTCTCAGGACAACGGGACAAAAGTATGCATGGGATGCGAATCAGCCGATTTGCCACAAGTCAGTCAATGCGAGTGGTGCGAGATTTTGTCCTGGGATAGTCGGGACAAAAGTACGCGTGGGACGTGCGGGATGCAAAGGTGAAATCACCACACAAGGAGCCAAAGGAAGCCCGAATCAACCAATGTGGAGGAATGTGTCCAGGGACAGCCAGGACACGCAGACCCGATTTTTCCGCAATACCCGCAATTCAAAGGAAAAGTCAAAGTTTGACCTCTCGAACTTCAAACAACCATAACTTTTGACTCGAGCTCCAATTTTCATAAAATTGGACTTTCTTAAACGAAACGACGCCCTCTCGTGTCATAAAAATGGATTTCTTAATTTTAATGAGGGTAGATATATTTAAATAAAAGAAACATATTCGGCTCCAGTCAGTTAATGCTCATTCCCGTTAAATGACAAAAATGTTTGCCAAACCAAAATAGCTACTCGCACTCGAAGGCCGTAACTTTTGTATTTCCAAACAAAATCGCACAAAATTGGCACCGTTGGAATCATAGCTTCGATCCCAACGCACAACAATCAATAAATTCAAGATTTGATGAGAAATCAATGGGGATTTTTATAAAACGTGGTTGGGTTCATGATAGTGTTTTATTTGGTAGTTGGGAGTGCAATTAAGAGACATGCTCATCATTCCTTCTCTGTCGCAAAGACTGAGACAAAGATGGGAAGCCTTTTGCAAGTAACATACAATCATTTCACTCCATTTAGTGTCTCTTACAAGTGGTTAAAGGACATATTTTGGGATTTCCATTTTTCCCTTCTCTCTCTTCTCATTTTCCTATAAATTGGAGTGTTGGGCTCATAGTTGAGGGGAGTTTTCTTGTAGCAAAGCTCTGTCAAAATTGCTTTGTGAAGCTAATGTGCTGCAGCCCTTGTAGTGGACTCCTTGCATGGTGATCCAGGCCCTTATCTTGTAATAGATTGAATTGTGCATATCATGAAGCAATAAAATACAAGTTTGTGGATGCATCTTCCCCTACTATGTTTTCTTGCATTCTTCTTGCCCCTTCAACCTTGATTACAAGTGTATTGTGTCTATTTTTATGCTCTTGTAGGGATCCATTATCATTGTGTATGTTGAGATGTTGTTGTGAATGCATTTTGCTAGATTGTGGAGAACTGCCATCACCCCTTCTAGTGTGCACTTTGCTTCTGTATCTCACGCATTGGAAGACTACTCTCACACCCCTCCTTTTTTGGTGTATCACCACTGTAGTGTAGGCTTTCATTTTTATGCATTCTCTCTCCTTGGTCCCTTGGAAAGTTAGATTAGGAAAGATAGTTTTGCCTGCATTAGAGTAGATTGTGGCAGGTAGTTTAGGAGCAAGAACCAACTTTCTATGGAGGTCTATCTCAAGTAGCCCGTCCCATAACTTGGAGATAGTACCTATCTTATCCAATCACACCGTGAGCTCAAATATATGCACTTGTGTAAACATACGGGTGATGTGATTCGGTGATAACAATGCCATGTTATTCTATCTCGGATATTACATTTCTTGATGTCAATAACTAGGGAAATCATTATACACCATCGTGTCATGTGCATGTTTGTCTATTCTTTTGGAGTTTCCAGGCAATTTATAATTTTACCATTGGTAAATTATCGTTTTCTAGAAAAATGGATTTGTGATTTAGAATAAGTTATCTACACTCGAATTTGTGGATATATAAATACCTCTAGTGTAATAATGAGTGGTTACAAGATGTATTATTTTTTTGTGTATCAAGTTATGATACATGCCTTAATGTTAATAACTAGGAGAGGCCCTTATACACTATCCTATCATGTGCATGCTTATTTGTTTCTTCCGTACATCTTTGCATCAAGATGAATCCAACAAATATTATATACACATTATTCATCGACAAAAGGAACAACCCCCTGTAAAATGGATGTTTGTAAATTTGATCTCAACAAAATAGTTGTCTCTCTATAATAATTTAGGTTTCCTTTCCAACTCGTAGGGAATAAATTAATGAAGTCATATTCTTCCATTAGTTTGTTATGGGTTGGAAATCAACCAATTTAGGAATGAATCTCTTCATAGATGTGTCTTTATTGATTCCCTTGATATAAGAAAGGGATGTTCACTATTCCAAATCGATGTAAACATAACAAACGTCCAAAAGAATACAAAGAGAAGGGCATGTGTATCTTTGTAATTCTTGATTCTTTATGTAGGCACATACTCAAGCTTATATCTTATGGGCAATTTTTATTTAATATCCTATTTACCATATAGATTACTATAGTTAAATTATTGACTAATTAGTAGACTACTCGACATATTTTAAATGGTAGTTTTTCATTAGTTGGTCAACAATGCAACATACTAAAATATGTGAGCTGGTATTATAATAAAAAAGTAGTATGAGAATAGAAGAAATGATACAAATCCTAACCTTTTGGCAAAGTTATTGTGTATTACAAGAGAAAATAGTTATATTTGTTGAGCTTATGGAAGTCCCCTTCTCTAAACAGTGGAAACTACAATGTGCATCTTACTTTCTTTAACATTATTGTAGAATGTTCTGTAGTTTGAACACTCGGATCCCCAAAGGAAGGGTAACCAACCCACAATTTGAGCTTCTATGTAAAATTTATGGATTATGTTCCACTAAGCTATAAGGTTTATTATTTGAGTAAAGATCAAACATAAACAATTTAGGGCATTTTTCGCATAAAATTTCAGCGTCGCAATTGCAATACCTATTACGTAAATTAGCAGTCTATGCTAAATCCAAATGTTTGACATTTCCTCTCCATAAATAGTTGTAGCGCAGTACCTGAATCTACAAGCTAACAAGGACAAATTAGTTTTTAAGCTCCAATGGCATTACTTTCTTTGAATGAAGTAGATCAGCGGTTTTCGAAAAGAAAAAGATAAATCTCAGGGTTGCTTTAGAAGTGGCGTATAGAGTTTTGATTATGTTTTGTTTATAGAATTATGAGGTGGGAATTTCCTTTGGTCAAGGTTTAAGAGTTTTCAACGTTTCAATTTCTTCACCCATGAAATTAAATGGTCGATGTTTTTTATATTTATTGGGTAAAGGTCCTTAACATCCGATATGTATAAGAATACAAATGGAATTTTTTTATTTCTCCTTAACATAATCAAAATGGTCACTTCATTATTGAAGAATTGTCTCATCCATTTTTAGGCATATTAATAAAACCAGGAATGTGAAGGCATGGATTACCTCCTTAGACCTAGAGAAGGATGATGAAATTGTAGATTTGGTAATTTATCACTTATAATCTCTGTATTTGTTTAGTTCTTAAATCATTACTGTAACACCCACAATTTACACACAATTACATAAGACAAATACGGGATAATTTTTTTTAACTTACATTTCTCACTACACAACACCACAAGGGCTCCAAGTAGGGAAACTCAACAACACATAAGATACTTATATAAGTCATCGACACTCATAGACACATGAAAACACCATATACATGTCGATGCCACACATTTCCCAAAGAACGAATGCTAGTAATGACCCAACCACAAAAAAGGGACCAAAGGATTGGAAAACCCACAACACATCATTTCCATGATCACATCTTAGTTACGATAAACATTCCAAGAACATTATTATGCAAGGATAATTTTCTCTTCTTTTTTTTCACCTACAGATTCTAAAATTCATTTCACATTCAACTTACAGTTCGTCCATTTAAGTTGGTTCTTTATCCCTTACAACAATCTCCTTAACTTACATAATTAGTTGGCATATTTCAAATTGCATACAAAGTTCCTAATTCTCTCATTCTTATGTTAAGCTTATGCTTCTCAAATGTTTATACGATGTTTAAATTTTACCCTTACTACATAAGTGAATCTGACATGATATCAAGAAAGAAATCTTAGGATTTGAGGGAGATTTAGATTCAAGATACCTTTTTCCCAAAAACATTCTTTGATCACGGTAAATTTATTTCCCTACCATAGTTAATATAGATCAATAACTTGTTGAATCCATTCAACATTTCCACATCAAGAAATTTTATTTGGATTTATATATATATTTGGTTTCCTCGAAGTTGATCTCACCAAGGGAAATTCATATTCTTTCTAACACATGAAAATGTTTAGTTGAGTTATAAGGACTCCAAGGGTGACATTATTCCTAACCTCGAATCTCGTTTTACTCTTATATGATTTACTCTTACATTGCAATATGGTCTCATTATTAGCATTGTTTTATAACAAAAGGGGTTACGGGAATATTTGACTAACATCTTGAAGAAGTACATGATTAGAAGCATTAGAACCACACACAAACCACAAGTGATTTGTTTTCAAAGTGAGATCCCATCTTTCCTAATTTCATGATACCGCATGTGAAATTTCTTTTATTCTTAATGTCATAAACAACATAACAAGGGATTACGGAACCAAGTTTTCAGTTTCCTAGTTTCTCTTAAGTCAACATCTTTCAAATCAATTTCATTTGCAAAGAGTTACTTATAATTTTCTACCCACAAGATAACCTTCAAATCAACTAAGGTTTAGTTTAATTCCAGTTTGCACTTAGGGATCTATACCCTATTATAGATCAGATTAAGGTGTGAAAACATATTTACCCTATAAACCCTCTCGTAAAATATCAAGGCGCTATATTGTCACTAGCCAAAGTAACACATTTATTTGTGAGGAACTAAAGATATCATTAACAAGAGTTTAATTCATAGTACAACTATTGCACTAGGTCCATTTGTGTTGTCTGGATCCCACATGGAATTCATTCAAAGATGAAGTTAACTTCTAGGTCTAACTTTGTAAGACTTGGTAGACGACTAGGATACTAAGGAGGTGTTAGTTCTACTTACTCCAGATAAAGTTTGTCCAGGTCACTCCTAACCGTCGGGTTCACGACGGTAATGCTAAACATACCGACCATGACGATAACACAAACTAGGGTCTTATTTACCTAAGCTAGGAGGTTCCATCGAGCACAAAATTTTAAGTTCATTTTACGGTTTCAATTTCTTTTGGGCTAAGAAAGATCATGTGAGACGGATGACATCGAGTGTAGAGATTGAAGTTTATCCTAAGGTTTTAGTTTTCCACACTAAAAGGATTCATGCATGAAAGGTAGTTATACACGAGTCCTATACTAGGGTTGAGTGTTTCATTTAGATCTCTTTATTACATTTACAAGGTAAGAATACAACACACTAATTAATTAATCATCTATTGAACACTGGAAATGCACTATAATATTTTAAATTCAAATTCATTTAACATACATATCCAAATTTTACAATACAAAATTTGAGGATCAAAATAACACTCATGTGTGGATGAACATCCCCTTAAACCCTGACATCTAAAATATTACAAAACTTCAATTATAAACCTTTTCATAACTTCACAAATGTTGGAATTTCCTCTACAGTTTCATTTCACACACACATATCCAACCCTCTTTTTCCCATATGTAAATATGAATCAAAAGAACACCTTTAGTTACATGCACATTTCCCAAAGCACCCCTAAAACTAGCATCTCATTCATATTGCCAAATTTCAATAAATAACTTTACTGTAACATAAAAATACATGAAAATTTCCTTCTCTTAACATACATAAATTTTAACAATATACAATGAATCACACCCACGTTGTTTCGCCATCTTACTTGCATCCTGTAAAAACATGTGAGCATGAAATCAATGATAAATCGCAGCATGGCATCCACCTAGATCTAGTATAATTAATGTTTTTATTTTCCATTTACATATAATAATAATTATAATTTGTATTTGAAAGAAAAGGTTTAGAGACATGTATTCATTTCATTTCGTTTCACTTCATTTCGTAACCAAGGAGAGAGAAAGAGAAAGGAAGGAGAGAGAAACACTATTTTCCCAAAAGTCAAAATTTCACACAACAAGCCACAAGATAGAGTTCCAAATAGTTATTTACAAGTGTCAACAAGTTTCCATGGTGGTTAGGTAACCTGATGGGGGGTCCTACAACTTCCTTTTTACATTTTCCTGCTAGTTGTCAAAAATGCCCATTTTAGGCTCAAAGGCTAAGAAACCACTTTCAATCATTGTCTTCCGATGAGCAAACACACCATGGTTCAGTTTTTACGTGTCCTCCTATACACCAAGAATTCATAGGACTGATGGAATTCAGAACTGGTGAATGATTTACGATTGGTGGCTAGTTTTCCGAGGCCATTGGTCGTAATTGGCCTAGTTGCAAATGATCAAAAGTTAGCTTGAGGGTTCGAAAAAAACCATGTTTATGGACAAACGTGCAACAAGAAACTTCCTATAAGTTCCCCTATATATGGATAATTCACCAGAGTCAACGGGATTGAGAACTAGCAAACGGTTTTCAAACGGCGATAGGTTTTTTGGAGCCACTAGTCGTAATTGGTCCAATTTTGACCTAGTCAAACTGCGACCAAAGGCCTATAAAATTCCCTTGCCAAACTATCAAGAAGAGTTTTTTTCCCAAACTGAAGGTTCCAGGAAATTTTATAGTAAAAATACTAGAGGTTTGTGAAGGTGGATATGCATTTTGTTGTCCAGGATTCAAACGAAGCGAGCCGATATGAAATCCAAAATTTCAAATTTAGCATTTAATACCGCTACAAAATGGTGTAACAGGGCTCCTATAATGGTGTCAAAAATATCACAAATGTTTATTCGAGGTAGATCCAAAGATTGAAGTGACACCTGATATAACAAGGTACATGAAGGAAGCTTAACCTCCTCTTTCCGGAGTTACGAAGGTTACTTTGCGAGTCTCCGTAAATCGCAATATATCTATTTAAACAAGGAGATGGTCAACATATTTACCAGAAGTCAACTTTAACTTGTCAATAAAACAATATTGTAGTGATCTAGTTTGGTCATGAAGTTTTCTAAATCACCTCAAAATGAGGGTTCAAGTTCATGGTTGACTACAAAATGGTTATTTTGATTGCATGAGTTACAATACGACATTTTATTGTTTTTGCAACAAGTTAATATAAAAAAATTAAATGTATGATAATCCTAAGCTTTTAAAATTATATTTCATTGCAAATAAAAAACTAAAGTACGAGAATTATGAAAGATAAGGAGAGATGAACCATGCCTTCTTTAAGCAGAATTGTAACATCGCATTTGATGGGACCCGCTTCCTTTGCATTTCGCCGAACAATTCACGGGATTCACATAATCTTCCACACTTTGCTAATGGTCTACCAGAGCACGAGAAGCTGCAACATCAAACAATGTTCCTCTAACCTTATCCGTGTATGGAATGCACATATCCTGGAATCCCCTTAATCTATCGATCACAATTCTTTCAGGCATTTTGTCAACATTTCACATGCCTTGTTCTTTCTTCCTTTTTTGTGCGTGCATATCTAGCAGGAACTTGCAACTAAAACATTCAAAAAAGTCTCATCCCCATAATGCTTTGGTGGATGCCCAAATCTTATTTTGTGGCATTTGCTATGTGGATGCTAACAAACATGGAGTTGATCAGGTTGGACACCTGTGGGTTGCATATGGTCAAATGAGATGATTTAACAACCCATTTTGTGTATATCCTACAGTCGTTGTAGTCCATGAGTCCCTCATTTCATGCATTTAGTTGAACATTTCACATGCCAAGCGCATGCTTCCACATTTTGCATGCCTATCTACCGAGCGCTTCCAACTAAAACCTCTGACAAAATTCCTATAACTTTTATGCTTTGATGGACGTCAAACCCTGTTTCAGAGCTCATGTTTCTTTCAGGCGTTTAGGTAAGAGTACCCTACTCCAAATCTCCTATTCTACGCAGAAGCAAGGAGGATGCCAAAAAATTTGTGGCATTTGGCTTTACACCAGTCGAAGCATTAGCAAAATTCCCAGCACCTTTTAACAATCCATTGTGTGCGTATCCTACAATCATTGTAGTCCACACAAAGACATTTTTATTAAAAAAATGGTATAACTTTTCCACATAAAACCACTGACCAGATTCAAGATCATTCGATGGCACACAAATTAATACTTGGTGTAAAAACTCCTCTTAGCTGGCGATTTGAAATGATTGAGCTCATTGTAGATGCAAAAAAACACAATGAGCTAAAGGAGAATGAACACAAATTGGGGTATATCCAATGTCGTTCTGAGTTACAAAGAGTAGCTCTATCTATAACGAGCTCAAACCGAGCTCCCATGGCTGAGTTACAAAGGCCCAAATCAAGTTCAACCCAATGGAGCAGAGCTCGATATTCCTTTCAACAACCACAAGGTCACATGAGTGAGTGAATCCAACTAGATCTGCGTTGAACCCCCTCTTCAAATACAAGCAACGAACTTAAGTCTTAGAAATGGACAATTGACCCAGTAAGCAACCACCAAACCAAGCTTGAGCTACGTTGAGGACACCCACGACTCAAAGAGTAAAGGCAAGAGATCAAACCAAGAAAACTGAGAATGGGAAAACAAAGGGTCTCATGCGGAGGAAGAGTGAAAGAGACAAAACTTCTAGGACATAAGCGGAATAGCAAGGAAGGGAATTTTCCATGACTTAATAAATACACCAACTACTCAAAGGATGGCTGCAGAACTCCATAATTCTTCCACCACCTCCTTCATTCTACCCAACCACCCTCATCACTCTTCCAACAACTCCTAATTAATTTCTCCCCAACATTTTTTTAATTCTATGGAAGGCACTACAATTACTTGTGTGTTTATTTTGAGTCTAATTGTTATATTGGAGTCCATCCCTAGTCCTACTACAAGACTTTCTCTTCTCATTAATGCAATCTTCAATTGCTCACATAAATGCTTACATTAGTCACACACAATTACAATACACATAACTTTATAGTGTTACACTTCCCTCCTAGGCCAAATCATTCAAATAGAACCAAACTATCCAATAGTTTGGTCTAAAAAAAAGGTTTTGTTTAGGGAAACAAAAATCAAGATCTAAATTAAATATCTTCTAATGATTTGATGATTTCCCTATGGGTTTTCTTTAATGTGAAATTATACCTACGATTTTCTATATAAGAAATTCGAATGCACTCATTTACTCACTTGGTAAAACTGACACTCTCCCAACACCTAGGTGTGGCGGAGAAACGGTTTATCTTCGGTGGACGAGTTAGGAAAGGATGATACAACAAAGGAATATTTGGATGGTTGTGGTGATTTGGAGCCTCCAAAATTACTAGAGGAACCGAGGACAAATTTAAACAAACTTTGAAGGCTTATAATGGACCCTAACTTATCACGAAAATATAAATTGTTATTCTAGTAACCCAGGAGATGATTTTCAAAGAGGGGAAGTAGTGGGTAAGAAGAGAAAAATATAGACAAGGATGATCCTACTTTCTCAAAAATATGGGTAATCGCAATGGAAATTCAACGAAAATTGCTAACTTATGGAAGACTAATCGTTGCTCATGTATTTCTAAGCACAAGTTTGATGTAGGAGTTGTTGGACAAACGAAGGTGGTTGACCTAGCATGTTTATGTTGAAGGATGTTTTTTTGCGAGATTTAACATATTATATTTTGGTTATTTTGAAAGGTTTGGGAGCCTTTCAAAACCCACAATATTTACCTAAAAATATCTAGCACTCTTAAATACAAATCACTCAAAAGGCATACAATACGCTCCTAAATTTCCTTAAAGTAACAACAAACATTAGGAGTACTCACCCTCCCATGACCCAACAAGTTTGAATAACTTCAAACTAAGTTTAAGATTCAATCTTCCAATCCAAGAGCCCTCAATGCAAATTCAAGAAAAAAAAGCCAAGTCATTAGCATTCATTAATAAGTCATTAAGTTATCAACTATAGTTCCATCTTTACAATATTATATCTTTAGACAGAGCTACATACTTTTTTAGGCCTCTTTAGAGTAGTTCAAATAAAATACTAACAATTTTGCAAGTGGTTTACCCATGGTTAGGGTTTTGGTTCATTTTATTTAATTACAAATGGTCTCAAACCATTTATGAGAGCAAATATCTCATGCCGATGTCGTCTACAATTAATCATATTCCAATCATTTTTAGAAGTGTAAAAGTTACAAAGCCCAATTAACATCACATATGAAACTTCTAGATAGGGACTAAAGCGCCACATGGTCCTCAATGAAAATAATGATTTCATCCCAACATACTATGGACATAAAAATTAGAGACAACACATCTACATAAAATTTCGACCAATTTATCTGTCTTACTTATATTGGCTTCTAAATCAACCAAATAGCTAATTGCACTCATCATCCCATGTTTTAATGCATTTAGCACATGTTCCTATTGATCTATCTTGAAATTGTTATATGTATGTTTTCATATGAATGTTAATTTCACACCCCGCATTTAATGGACTTTATGTCATTGTAAATGTTTGATAATGAATAAATTAATTATGAACATTAAATGGATAAGTATGTATGTATACATACATATACATATACATACATAAATATATGTGTGTATGTATATATATACATATACATACATACATACATACATGTGTGTGTGTGTGTGTTTCACACACACACACACACACACACACACACATATGCGAAACATATACATACATGCATATAGTTGTATACATAAGCATAGATAAGCATTTTATCTTCTAACATTTTTTGGATTTGTTTGATGATCACCTTCAAGTTTGCATTGTTGTATGTTGATTGATTGATTGGACTTCACCATTTTTTACACTAATCAATAATGTTTGTGATTTTTAAGGTTACTTATCATTGTTTAAGGTAATATTACAATGATTAAGGTATTGAATGAGTCGATCTTACACCACATTACATTGTTCAAGTTAACCACATTGCTCAAAAATGGTTTAAAGTTCAATTGTTATTGTTATCCAATTTTCCCCTGAGCAAATTGGACAAACAAGAACTTGCACACTATAAAAATGGGAATGATTCAATCAAGAGATCTTGCATTTCGAGAGAACCCGTAATACCTAGCAAAAAAGGATATAAAATAAAATAAATAAAGAAGTAAATTTTAAAAAAGGGGTGTGTAGGCAGGTGGGCAAGTGGGTGAGTGGGGTAGGTGACCCCCACGTGAAGGCACATGGGCACCATAATAACTAGTCAGACCAGTCATTTCCGGACAAAAAAAAAAGAGTTTGATTAAATTTGAGATCCGGGGGCTTAGACCACACACAAACCCATGGAAACGTTGTAAATTTAGCAGTTTTTGGAAGTTTGCAGAGCTGGCTGAATGCGGAGGGGGCCATAGTTTCCTCGAGATACATTCACACTAGTTCTCATTGTAACAGGCAGGCCTCCAACCTGATCAGCTCACCTTTTTGCCACATACTCCCGACTGCGTTGAAAAGGAAGCACCAAACAGGGGAAGGGATGTTTGTCAAAGCATAATGGAAATTTGAATTTATTCCAGCTCCTCCCTGTCAACACCAAAATGATTTTTTTGTCAGATTTCGTAGTTGTAAGTTCCCTAATAGTTCTTCCTGCAACGATTGTAGGATATACACAAAATGGGTTTGTTGAAAAGGCTATAGAAACTTTTCAAAAAAAAAAATTATGGGACATGATTTAAAGCTAGATTCCATAACCGTTGCTAACGTTTTCGTCCCATGCAGATTGAGCTACAAGAGCGGATGAGTATGGACATCCATCAAATCATAGAAGATATAGGAATAGTGTCAGATGTTGTAGTTTGAGGTGCTCTGGTAGATAGGTATGTAAAAACATGGAAGCATGCGTTGACAGGTGAACTGTTCATTTAAACACATGAAATGTGGCTCGTGGACTGCAACTTTTCCGAATATACAAAAAAATGAGTTCGTTGAAAATTCTTAGAAACTCTCAAGAAAATATGGTGGGTAGGTGTAAATCCATATTTCTACAACCCTTTCCCAAGACCTTCCCAACCTAGGTCAAAATGGAATTTAATGATTGTAGGGTATGTTCAGTTTGGAGTCTTGAGCAGGCCTTAGTCAATCATCAAAACATAATGGGAAACATATCCTGTTTGAAATTTTCAAGGGATCGAGAATATTTTTGTGTCATCATGGAGGATAGATCGATGCTTGTGAAATGTTTGACGAAATTCCAAAGTGTGATGCCGAATTGAATCCGCGGGTTTGACCGGCTTCATTCCTCCAGGCATGGTTCATCTCTCCTTATCTTGCATAATTATCATACTTTAGTTTTTCTTTTGCAAAAAATATAATTTTAAAAGCTTAGGATTATCATAAATTTAATTGTTTTATAATAACTTGTTGTAAAACAATAAAATGTCACATCATAACTCACACAATCAAAATAACCATTTTGTAGTCAACCATGAACTTCAACCCTCATTTTGAGGTGATTCAGAAAACTTCCTGCCAAACTAGATCACTACAGTATTGTTTTATCGACAAGTTGAAGTTGACTTCTTGGTAAATATGTTGACCATCTCTTGGTTTAAATAGATAAATTACAACTTTCAGAGACTCGCAAAGTAACCTTCGTAACTCGGAAAGGGGAGGTTAAGCTTCCTTCGTGTACCTTGTTATGTGAGGTGTCACTTCAATCTTTGGATCAACCCTAAATGAACTTTTGTGACCTTTTTTATGCCCTTATAGGAGCCCTGTCACACTGTTTTGCAGCGGTAGGAAGTTGCTAAATCTAAAAAGTTGGCTTTTGTTTTTAACGCCATTTGAAACCTAGATAGAGAAATCATTATCTATCTTCGCAAATCTCTAGTGTTTTTACTAGAAAATTGCATGAAACCTTCAGTTCAGAGAAAAACAATTTTCTTGTATAGTTTGGAAAAGCCATTTTGTAGGCCTCTGGTCATAGTTTGACTAGGTCAAACTAGACCAATTAGTACCGGTGGCCTCAGAAATCATGTCGTCATTTGAAAATAGTTTTCTAGTTCTCGAGTCCCGTCGACTCTAGTGAATTCTCCATATATAGGGGAACTTTTAGGAAGTTTCTCGTTGCACATTCATCCATCGAACGTCAATTTTGGACGTGGTTTTTGAGCCCTCAAGCTAACTTTTGATCATTTGCAACTAGGCCAACTACGACCAATGACCTCGAAAAAATAGCCACCAATTGTAAACCGTTCACCACTTCTGAATTCCGTCAGTTCCTGTGAATTCTTGGGGGATAGGAGGACATGTAGAAACTTACTTGTGGTGTGTTTACTCATCAGAAGACAACATTTGAAATTGGTTTCTTCTCCTTCGAGTCTAAATTGAACATTTTTGTAACTAGCAGGAAAATGTAAAAATAAAGTTGTAGGACCCCTGTCGGGTTGCCAAACCACCGTGGAAACTTTTGACACATGTAAATAACTATTTGAAAAATCTATAGTGTAACTTGTTGTGTGAAATAGAACTTTTGACAAAATGGTGTTTCTCTCTCTTCCTTTCTCTTTCTCTTTCCTTGGTTACAAAGTGAAGTGAAATGAAATGAACTGAATACATGTTTCTAAACCTTTTCTTTCGAATGCAAATTTTAATTATTATTACATGTAAATGGGAAACTAAATACATTAATTATGTTAGATTAGGGTGGATTCCATGCCAACAATTTATCGCTGATTTCATGCTCACATGGTTTTGCAGGATGCAAGAAAGATGGCGAAAAGGCGATGTGTAATTCATTATTTATTATTGTAATTTTTATAGGTCATTGTAAAATGAATATATGTATAATGTAGTCTCATGCTACGAAATGTTATATTTGAAATTTGCTAATATGTATGGGATGCTAGTTTTAGGGATATCTTAGGAAATGTGCATTTAATCACAGGTTCAATTTGATTCATAGTTGCGTATGGTAAAAGGGTTTGATATATATATATATAGTAAATGAATTTGAAGTTAATACATTGTGGGGAATTTTTCAGTGTTCAATAAATGATTAATTATTTATTGTGTTGTATTCTTACCTTGTAAATGTAATAAAGAGATTTAATCAAAAACTCAACCCTAGTATAAGATCTGTGCATAACTTGTCTTAATGTGTGTGATCCTTTGTAGTGTAGAAAAAATTGAAACCATAGAATAAACTTAAACCTTGTACTCGATGGCGCCTCCTAGGTTAGGTAAATAAAACCCCTAGTTGAATTTTACCGTCATAGTCATTATGTTTAGCGACATTTTCATGAACCCATCTTTTAGGAATGACATGGTCCAAATTTATCCGGAGTATGTGGTTTCCTTCTAGTTTTGGTAACTGCGAGGATAATGTCCTCTCTTCAGGCTTGACACCATGTTGAGTGGTCAAGACCGCCTTGGAAGTCACCTTATGAGTCCTTGTTCGAAGCAACGACTATACAGTGTAACCTTACCATCTGTGGGGTAAATAGAGCTAATACTCCCTTAGTATCCTTTTGGATTGCCAGGTCTTACGTGATTAGATCTAGAAATTAACTTCATCAGCGAATGAAGTCCCTATTAGATCTAGATGACATAATTGGAGATCGTGAAATACTTGTTCTAGGTCTTAAACTCTTGTTAATGAACTCCTTAGTTCCTCTCAATTAAATGTGTTACCTTGGTTTCTATCAACATATCACCTTGGTCTTTTCTTGAAGGTGGTTTAGCATAAATATGTCCTCTTGCCTTAAACTCATATATAGTTGAGGCATAGATCATTAGGTGCAGTTGGAATTAAACCAAACCTCAATTGATTAGGAGGTTAACTTGGGATTCGTGTGTAGTTATAATGCTTCCAATCATATACTTATTCAAAATGGTAAATAAGTACTTTCATAACTCTTTATGTTATAAAGTGACACCCAAAAAAAAAAGAGACCTAGCAAACATTGTAAATGAAATGAGAAACAATAGTATGTGTGATAATGGTTTAGGAACAAAAATTCACTTGAAGTCCTTATGGATGATTTAGGCATTGAATTTTTGTTAATAATGGATACAAATTGATTCTTGGTGGGACTAGGCCTTTGAGCCAGTTTAGAGTCCACTAAAAATAAGATAAAATAAAATTATGTCTTGTAAATGCTTAACTGAATCAAACTAAGATTGATACTAAAACAACCATAGTACGAAAAAAATGTGCTTCGAATGGAAGGAAGTTTATAGGAAAGAGAAAATTGAACCTTCACCTCCTTTGATGTGTATTATTTTCCCTCGACAACTTTTGGTTGGTCCCCTTGCATAATGAGGGTAAAATTAAATGTCAACTAAACATATTTTGAGAAAACAAACCTTTAGCATAAGAATGAGAGAATTAGGAACTTTGTAGGTAATTGGAAATATGGAATTTAATTATGTAAGTTATGGATATTTCATAAGGGATAAAGAGAAAACTTAAATGGTCGAATAATAAGTTGAATGTGAAATGAATTGCAGAATCTATATGTGGAAAATGGATAAAATCATCCTTGTATAAAAATGTTCCTGGAATGTTAATCATAACTAAGATGTAATCATGGAAATGATGTGTTGTGGGGTTGCCAATCCTTGAGTCCCTTTTCTTGTGGTTGGGTTATTGCTAGCATTCGTTCATTGGGGAAGGTGTGGCATCGACATGTATATGGTGTTGTCATGTGTCTATGTGGGTCGATGGCTTATGTAAGTGTCATATGTGTTATGGAGTTTTCCTTACTTGGAGCCTTTGTGGCATTGTGTAGTGAGCAATGTAAGTCAAAAAAAAAAATCCTAGTATTTTACTGTTGTATTTGTATGTGTAAAATGTGTGCATTTCTGAGTAACCAAACACATTGCAAATAAGTTCGGGAGCTTAAGATATTTCTGGGAATCAAGAAGTTCCAAAAGTCTGAAAAAATCAGACATCAAAGGTGGAGCTTTTGGGGGTAGGCTAAAGGCGGATTTCAGTTCCAAAACCAAAATGTCCAAAAGTCGAAAATTCGGACTTTCAGATTTCAGGGTTTTGGAGATCGCGGAAAGCATGGAGGTAAAAAGTTATGAAACCAAAAAGTTCTAAAAATTTGAAAGTCTGAAATTTCATACTTTTGGGTTTCAAGGTTTTGAAGAAAGAGAATGACCAGTTGGAAAAAGTGAGAAACAATCTCGAAATCTAAAACTCTGAAATTCCAAAATTTCAAACTTTCGTGGTTTGAGTATCGAGATTCGGGATTTGGAGTTTTGGAGTCTTCGGAACCAAAATGAGAAAAATGACCAAAATAACTGAAATCGAAAGTTTGAATCCCAAAAGGGTTCAAATTTTGGAAGTCAACGCAAGTTTCAAGGTCAACGTGGCGGTAAAATGTCCAAAAGTCCAAAATTTCAGACTTTCAGGTTTCAGAGTTTCATAAATCTCGAGGTGATTTAGGCAATGAAAAATGTTTCAATCTCAAAATGGAAATGTCTGAAATTCTAAATTTTGGGATTTCGGAGGTTGCATGCATTTTAGACTCCAAAGAAGGAAGATCACCAGTTCACCATTTTTGTAGAATGACACCCTAACCTTCAAATGGCCATAACTTTTGATTGGGAGCTTGGATTTGCACAGGTAAAGACTTTTCGAAATCTTTCAAAGATCTTCTACTCAAATACAACTGGATATCTTAAAATTAGTGAGACTAAGTTATTCAAAATGAAGAAATACAATCCACCATTTCTAGAGGAATCTCCAAGTTTCTCACCTACCACCATAATGAGGTATGGGCTTCCTTTCTTGCCCAACAAGGAATAGTACATGGAGGCATGGGTTTTGCAGTGGCACCCATCATTGTTGTAGGAAAATTCAATGCATTCTAGGGTGGTTGAAGCAATAATTTGAATTCTTCTCATCTCCTTCTCTCATTCTTCCTATATATTGTAAGGAGGGGCATTTTTCTAAAGGTTGGACAATTTGGCTTTGCACCCTCCCTTCTTCTCTTGTTTGTAATTGGATTTGTGGAGCTAAAACCTCCCATCAAAACTATAATACAAATCTTGCCTCTTGGCCATTGTAGTGTACTATATCAAATTTTGGAGCAATAATACATGTTTGTGGATGATTTTCAACCCTCTCTTGTGTTCATTGCATCTCTCTGATCTCTCACTAAAATCTTGGTTATTTGTGTATGGTGGTTGTATTACATTTCATGATTTGCATTTAAAGGCAAGGAAACTATCCAACATTCCTTTGGTGCATCACCTTTGTTAGTTTAGGTTTATTTTCTTGCATCTTCTTAACCTTGTCTCCTTGGCAAGTTAGAGTAGATTTTAGAGTAGATCCTCTATAATTTGAATGTGTGCATCTAAACAGAGGAATAGGAACCGACCTTCATTCGAGAGAGATTTCTTGATTGCAAAGTCCCACACTTTAGGAAAATCTCCATGTTATGCAATCACACTAAGAGTTTCAACCCATTGAGTTACAGACATTCAAGGGTGTTTTGATTATGCATCAACATTTATTATTTAAAATTTTTAATTATGAGGTTGATCCTCTTGGCATTGAGAAAAATGACCATAGACCATATGCAAAGTAATTGTAATGTTCAAATTTAACTAAAATGGTCACATTAAATTGTTTAAATTTGAATAACGGTCATAGACCATATTGCATTGTTATTGTTTAAAACTTGGATATGGTTCGGTTTTAGACCATGAGACAAGTAATAATTTATTATTGTTTATTGGTTTATATGGTCATTGACCACTTTGCAAGGTAAATGGATACATTTTAAAGTTTAAATATTAATGGTCATAGACCATGTGGCAAATAACAACGAAATTTAATATTGTTTGGGTTTATTTTGGTCATAGACCAAAGTGCATGCAAGTAATTTTGAAAATCTAATGGAAGGTTTTGGGTTTATTAGGTGGAACTATTAGTCATTAAGAGAATTAAATAAAACAAGCATGGTTCCTTGGGAACCGGAAGCTTGCATTGCAAGCCAAAGCATGCCTTCTCTCTCCTATTCACATTTTTGGAATTTTGTTGATGGTTTTGGACTGTTGGAAACTGCATGGAGGTTTTTGAATGAGAAATTTTAGGAAATATATTTAGAATGACTACATCAAGACATGAAGCTTTATTTAAATCGAGAAATTGGGTTTATTATTGTTGTTTTAAAAATGTTTGGGATTTTTAATGGGTATATGAGTTGCAAGTTTCAAAAGAAATTTGAAAAGAAAAAAAAAAGGCAAATACAAACGAATTTAAGGAATGAGGTATGTAACGCCCACATTTTACACACGGAAAAACAACACTAAAAATACTTTGGAATAATTTTTTTAACTTACATTGTAGTACACATGAGGTTACGGGAGATCACTTAGGACTACGCACAACACATGATATGTTTTCACAACATTAACCCGCATAGATAACGTGATAACACGTGATGCACTTCATGGCTACTTTTTTTTAACAGGGCACAACAATTCAACTATAGTATACACTTACATATTCCCACGGCATGATCTTTTAGGATTACACATTGATTACAATTATGTTTCAATCTTTAACATAAGTTCTATATAGGCTCATAATATGTGAATCATACATTCCTTTTCCTCTTGCTAGATTTCCTCTATATTGTTTAACATTTAACTTATGGTGTATCTCGTTGAATAAGGATCATCTACATTATTTTGATTACTTGTTTAATTCCTTCATTCGTTAGTAGGGTATTTATTTACACACGGTGGCTATTTACATACGCACACAACTACTAGGTGTTATCCCTAGGATACACTCCTAAGGGCATGCATCTTGATCTTATCTCATACCTCATTACACAAAAAAACAAGTTTGAGTCCAAAGGAGGGAAGGTTCGCACCTTTTCTCAAGGATTTAGGGTCAAGTTTCTTTCATTCATTTATAAATTGATAATTGAGTTAGTACACAATAAATATTATATACAAAATAGGTTCTTTATCCATAGCAAGAGGGTTTAATCACATTACAAGGAAGATCATGTTTCACTTTCCTGTGGAATAACATCTCATGATTACACTTCCCAAGGCCAAGCATCAATTATAAGTTTACTATAGTTATGCTCCAATAATTAGTTAAGGATTTGAAGGCTCTAAACATGGCAACATACTTCCTTATTTTCTTGTTTCTAGATTAGGTTTCTGAGTATCATTTTACGTCTAACTTAAGAGGTTTTATTTCTCCCTAACTAGGTTCATATACTTTTGTAATGAATTATGTAGACTATTTGTTAATAGAGGAATTTATATCCTCAATGAGACCCCTAGTCCTTGTCTTAGGAGATTTGTCTATAAGGACAAGATCACATAGTTTCACATCATACATCTATTACCTAATAGGACTAATGGGAGAGCAAGATGGAGTAGATCATTGTTTTAAGGGGGTTAAGGTTCACATTAGATTTTGCACCACGTGGGTCTCATTTCTCACCACAAGATGGTTTATACACAAGATAAGAACGACCTAAAATTTCACCTTTCTCTAAGCACATCACCTTATGGTTACATTTTCACAAACTAATCGTATATACAAAATGTTGCTAAGTTTCAAAATTAACTTCATAGAATTACACCATAGAACCCAAATGAAAAATGAGATTGGGTATCGAGTTCATTTATGATCTCAACTCTTAAAGGTGACTTTCAAGGTTAGTTGGCCATATTCACCACTCAACATGTATGTTGGTCTAAGAGGATTTTATACTATGTTTAAGGTAGGTTTCCCAAGGGGTACTACTTGAGAGAACACATTCTCCTTACTACACACACAATTACCAAACCTAAAAGGGGACCACATACTCAAGATAAAGTTTGACCATGTCATTCCTAACCGTTGGATTTACAACGATGTCGCTAAGAAAAAAGGCTATGACGATAAATTATACTTGGGATAATATTTACCTAAGCTAGAAGGTGTCATTGAGTTTAAATATTAAGTTCATTCTAAGGTCTTAGTTTTCTATGTTGAAAGGAAACACACAGAAGGGTAGTTATGCACGAATTTTATACTAGGGCTAACTATTTTGGTTAGATTTCTTTATTACATTTTCAAAGTAAGAAACACCACACACCAATTATTTAATCATCAATTGTACCTTCGGAATTGCACTATAAACTATTAAAGTCAATTTCATTTAACACATTTATCCCACTTTTACAATACAATTTTTGGAATCAAATAACACCCATGTTTAGATGAACATTTCCCTTAAACAGTAGCATCTTAAAAATATTACAAAACTTCATTAATAAACCTTTCAATACTAAACAAATTTCAAACTTATCTTGTACAATATCTCTTAACATATATATATATATATATATATATATATATATATATATATATATATATATATATATATATATATATATATATATATATATATATATATATATATATATATATATATATATATATCCCCCTTTTTTACCATATGTAAGTCTGAATCAAAAGAACACCTATAGTTAAATGCACATTTCCCAAAGCACCCCTAAATCTAGCATCTCATTTATATTACCAAATTTCAATAATAAGTCTTTACTGTAACATATCAATACATAAAAATATCTTTCCATTAACATACATGAGTTACAATAATATACAAATATCACAACCATGCCCTTTCGCCATCTTACTTGCATCCTACAAAACGTGAAATCAACGATAAATTGTTGGCATGAAATCCACCTAGATCTAACATAATTAACATTTTCAGTTTTCCATTTACATGATAATAATAGTTTACACTCGAAAAGAGAGGGTTAGACACATATGTATTCATTTCATTTCATAACTAAGGAAAGAGAGAGAGATAGGGAAGAGAGATAAACATTGTTTTTATAAGAGTAAAATTTCACACAATAAGCCACAAGATAAAGTTTCATACAATTATCTATAAGTGTCAAGAGGTTTTCATTCCTATTTGCTAACTTGGTTAGGGTTTTACGGTCATCCTTAACATTTTCCTTCCTAGTTGTGAAACGTCCAATTTTGACTCGAGAGGCTAAGAAAGTGCGTTCAAAACTGTCTTTCGATAAGAAAATTCACGACAGGCAAAATCCTACGTGTCCACCTATATACCAAGAATGCACAAGAATGCTAGAATTCAAAACTAGTGAATGGTGTACAATTAGCAAATGGTTTTTCGGAGCCACCGGTCATAATCGGCAAAGTTTGACCTAGTCAAACAAAGTGACCCGTGGCCTACGAAATCCCTTTGCCAAACTAACCATAAATGTTCTTTTCCCAAACCGAAGGTTCCAAGAAAATTTATAGTAAAAATACTAGTGGTTTGCAAAGGCAGATAAACATTTCATTGATTAGGGTCTAAACGGAAATCGATACGAAACCCAACTTACCAATTTTAACAACTTCCTAACAACGCAAAAAAAGGAAACATTGCTCCACAGAGGAGCGGAGAAGAGATTAAAAATGGTCGATTGGGTTCAATCTATAGCTTGATGTGACTCTCCTCGTGACAATGAACAATTCCAACACTTGACATCACTTTTAGGGTGCTCGGAATGTTGTTTTGCACATCTCTAGAAATTGTGTTTATCAAACTTTGCAAGGTAGATGGAAATGGTTGTCTTAGTTAACCCATATAGCTCTCGCCAATACTAACTGACACGAGCACCAAAATTTAGACATCCTAGGTTTATCAATGCATACAGGTTGTGGTCACAACATGGTTGATGGTAAAATTGTAATTCGGTAGCAAAGAAATCACGAGGTGTTGTTTTATTGATTGCACTAGTTGTCAATTAAAATGTTCAATTGTTTGAGCAACTAATAGTTTAATGTTTTTATTTTATTGCAAATGAATAACCAAATTATATGAAAATTATAAAAGATAAAGGTAAGGAGACCATGCTTGGCAATATCAAAGCATCTGTAGTGCTAGTGGTGCTCCGTAAGGGTTTACCCATATTCTACAAGGCTACAACTCTCTTGTGTAATTTTCTAAACAATTTGTGTGCATCCGGTACTCCTCTATTTGCATTTTGTTTGGAAGCTTATATACCTGCTCCCCAAAACAACTCGAGCATTCTCCACCATGATTGTATCCTGTCAAACAAAGTTTGTTTGAGGCGCTCCCCCTTTAAAATTACCATTCCATATCCATTCTTATAAGCACCCACAATTCCACACCCTATTTCAAAACTCCCTATTTGGTGCAGGTTGGGAGGAAGCTAAAATATTGTGGGATCTTGGCTTTAAACATGCTAATGGAATTTACTTTTATGCCTCTTAGAGACTTTCAACAAACTCATTTTGTGCATATCCAACAGTCAATGTTGTCCACAAAAACCACACATTTTCTTTAAAACATTATGTCAAGCAGTTCATGTGCCAATCTATGCTTCCACATTTTGCATACATGTCTACCAGGGCCATTGCAACTACAACATCTGAAAATATTCCTCTACCACCATAGTGAGAAGTTGAAAATTACATTTGGATTGTTAAATCATGCCCCTGTGACAACTATTGGAGCTTTCAAGAACCTCCATGTATGTGTTGGCTGCCACACTACAACCAACTTTATCTCCAAGATTATTGCAAGAAAAATTGTTGTGGGAGGTGCAAATCAGTTCCATCATTTAAAAAAAAAAAAGGTAATGTTCTTATAGATATTATGCACAATGCCATGTAAATCAATATGTGAATATAGTCTGGTAATACAATGAGGTGCACCGTGTCAGACCAACAATAATCAATTTCTCGTGCAAAAGATCCAAATGTAACTTGTGTGTTTCAAATGGGCTAAGTAGTCGTATTTCCTTAAATCATATTTTTTTAAGGCTTCATTATTACAAACATTGCTATGTTTTACAGAGATGTTTGTCAAATCGTTCACATACCCTTCATAAGCTCCAGAACTCGCATTTGTCACAGGTTGGGAGTGCGTAAGAAAATGAAAATTGATCAAGTTGGAGACCTATTTGTTGCATAGGTGATACAGTGTGACTGGTCCGTGAGGAAACCCATGTCTTATCTACACTGTTGTCTTCATTTTCTATGAGAATATTCCTCGTTCTTGCATTGGTCAAACATTGTAACCGTACCTAATTTATGAGAGAGAAGTATGTTTTGGGAACACCAGCATATTCTGGTCCAGCATCATTTCCAAATATGTACAATATTTGATTTTCTAATGGGAAAAATTACATTGAGATCCTGAGAGCAGCTCCTATTTTGCAGGCCTTCCCATTGGCGCCTAACACAGGGAACCAATCATTTTTTCTCTGACTAGACATAAGTCTCTCTGCAAGTATTGGAACATGGTTGATAAGATCTGCACCAAGAAATTCATTGTCCTTCACATAAAATAACACCTCTGTAACATTATGTGCAACAAGAATGGAGAAATGTTGATTCCACACTGGCATCTATATTCTCCTCCGCGTGCAAGCTTGAATGACCCATAATGGAATTGATTCTAGGACGGCTAACAATTGTAGCTCCATTCAACATAGTCCCTTACCCATTCTATCTGTGTTTTAACTATCCCATTATTGTTAAACTTACAACTTTGACTTTGATTTTAACATGTTTAACGTCTCTGGTTCTCAAAGTAAACTGTTTGTATTATTATGCAAGCAATGTGACAGGTCCGCAGGTCCATCGTGTTACCCACGTGCCCTATAAGCCCCTTGTCACACGCCATGCCTGCCCATTTGCTTCACAAAACTAATTCAATTCCCCATTTTTTAATAACTTAATTATATATATATATATATATATATATATATATATAATACGAGGCATCACAAGTTACTTTCTCCTTTTCTTTCTATTTTTATAATGAAATCAAGGAATAAGTTGAATTTTTCTTTGGTTTTTACGATATGTAACTATTCTTGAGTTTTATTAATGAATTTTGGGAAAGAAACTAGAAGGGAAAACAAGGAAACAAAATGGGTTTTGGTGGTTGCTTTTAAATATAGAAATTTCTTTATTTTAACTATCAGGATTTTCATTTGAATGGAAAGAATTAGCACACTATTTTTTTCTTAGAACAACTTGCTAGAGCTTGTTGGAAGTTGATTTGACATCGAGATATGCACTTGAGTCTTTCTTGTTTTAAAATATGGATTTTCTCTTAGTTTTAATATGAAAATTTCAGAGGAAATTTTGGGAAAAGAATGGAAAATGTTGTGGGTTTGATGGAAAATGATAGATTTGTAATTTTTGTTAGTTTAGAATTTTGGGTTTGAGTTATAATGGAAATAAATGAGATTTTTGAAATGGGTTTTTAGATTCAATTGATTGTGGTAGAAGCTCGACATTTTGGTTGATTATATTTGTTGAGCCGAGAAATAATGTTGTTGTTATTTACCTTCATTATTGACGTGAGTTTCAATTTTTGGGTCCGAAATATGGTTATTATTGAAGGGTAATCTTCAAACCATAAAAGAACTTAGATGTTTTAAGTTGTTATCAACTTGTTCTAAGCTCACCTTTGTGGTTTAAAATTTTTGAAAGATCTCTAGGAGATAGCCCAATATTCTAGGTTATTATGTTACTTTGGAAGTTTTATTAAGCTTCTTTTGGCTAGATGTATCTTACTTTATCCTTTACATTTTGAATGTGGAAAGGTGTGAGTCCGACCCTTCTTTGTTGTTTGAATTATAACTCTATTTTGTTAAGCCGTGTGAGGCTTGGATATTTGTGGAAATTTGAAGAATTGTTGAATGATATTGTTAGAATCTTTATATTTGTTGTTACCCCCTCATAGAATAAATAAATATCGATTTGGTTCAATTGACATTATGTGGAAGGCTCTTTTCCTTTGGTTATTGTTTGGGCATGAGTATTTAGAATATTCTTAGTTGAATAATTTGCTAATTGTTTGAATTTTTTATTCAAGTAATGATAGCGAATAGTTATTAAAATTGTATGATTACTTGTAAAAGAATGAATCTATTCCATTTCCTTTGCATTATTTTCAAAAAAAGTAGATAAGTTAGTTAAATTCATTCGTCAAATATGACTATTATAAATTGATGAAGTTGCTTTGTTGATATTATTCTTGAGGGTTACTCTTAAGAATTGAATGATGTTGTTAAGATATTTTAGTCTTGATTTTGGTAATAATAAATTGCATTTGTAATTTATTTAAATAGTCTAAAGATATAGTTATCAATTGGAATCTTGGATTGTTTGAGAGATAGCTTAATTATGTAGTATCATTCATTTGAGAAATGATATGTAAACTTAATTAATGAATTAAGAAGTTTATAAGTTATCAGTTAAGATAACCTTAACATATTCTTTTATTTCATTCTAAATACAACAAGAATATGAGTTAGATAACTTATGTCGAGTTCTTTGAACTGACTCATGTATACATTTTCTCTCTCCTACAGTTTGCAGGATGAGTAACATTTATCAAGTGATTGAATGGATTGTATACACATGATTTCATCATGTATTATTATTTTTAAATCCGATAAGGATTATTGTATTTAATTGTTAGCGAAAGTATTCTCTTCACAAGATTATTTAAGGCATTTTGTCTATTGTACCATCATGATTAAGTTTGTATCAATTTTACTAAATATAAGGACTTATCCTTATTATGTTTGAAAAAATAATTGTTGTTTAGAAACATATTTTTGAAATATGAAAGTGTTTAAATGTTGCTTTAACAACAGATTATAAATAAAAGTTATTGATATTTGTTATGTAATTATAACTAATGTTATTAATTCATCTTGAATGAACAAATATGTTTTATAATAAACATAATACGATAGGGAAAACAATACAACAAAGACATCGTTACATTATTATTGTACCTTATCAAATAAAATACACAATTCATATCAAATGAGATAATTTGAACTATTCATATTAAATGGTGTACTTATGAGATTAAGACCAATAATAACTAGGAAGTGATTGGATCATATAAATGCGAGTCATGGTAAAATTAAGATATACTAAAAAAACATTAAGTTGTGATAGTACGATAAGTGGTGTTCATAAAAGATAGTAAGTTGTTGAGTTATTATAATCCTCTATTGAGAAACGAATAATGTGTTGTGATACCTAATAACCTATCATAAAGATGAACTTATTTATTTATCCTAAATAGATAACTAAAATTATAAACAAAATGTGGGCATTATGACCCACTATTCCTTTCAACATAATCCTAACCGTGTCATCTTAGGATGGCTACGGGAAGGATAACGAGTACGTAATGACAAAATTCATTACGTGGTCACTATCTTTCCCATAGGGATCCTAAGATGGGATTGATAGGATCCTTTTGATTAGAAGGATGAGTCATGGTTCCTACTTCTTCAAAACAAAAACTTAATTTCTTAAAAAATGAAATGAGATCCAGATAACTGTGTAGAGATAGTTTTTGGTGACAGAGATAAGTTTTGTTGACTAGTGTGCATTTACGAAACTAAGCTTGTATTTCACGCTTGAATATTTTGCCACATTAGTGTAACTAGATGATTACACTGTTTGTTCACCATACCCCTAACTTGTTGTGTCAAATACCAAATGGATTACTGACTTGTATTTTTCCAGGTTGACACTTAGGAGTTACACATAGTTCTTCAAACTCGTTAAAAGGTTCAACCAAAGGTATGCAAGTTATACACCCTCAATTAGAGTGAATTAAGGGGGTTGAGATAGATCTAATTGACCTTTACACATGCACATCATTATTATTTTTTATCAAATGTATTGAAAACATTTAATGATGTTGGATTTTATTTTCTGGTTTGAAAATCAATTAGGGCCTTAATTGTAATCAAGCGGTTTGTTTTTCTTTTAAAAAATCCCTTAATTTGGATTATTAATAACATGGGTGCTACATTTTGGTATCGGAGTTGAAGGTTACCATCTCTTTGACTTAATGGGTGCATAACGCTAACTAAACATCTTATTCTTGTTTAAAGAATATGATGGCTAGTGAAACAAGAGCAAACAATGAGGATAAAGGTACAACAACTAAAAAACTAGATGAAATTATAGTTTTTCTTTAGGATACCTGAAACCGGATAGCTTCCCTAAAGCACTAAGTGATGGGTGAAGAAGAAGAGGAAGAAATGGAAGTAGAAAAACATGTTACGCATGAAGTAGAACAATGTTTTTAGCCTAATGTTGGAAATCCTAATGCTAGAAATCTAAATCTTGGAAATCCAAATGCTTTGAAAACCCTAATACTAGAAATTAACCAAAAAAAAAAAAATAGCTTGCTTGGCAACAAAACTGTCAAGGGATATTAAATGTATCACCCCATCCAAGTTTGATGGAACAACCTTGGGAGATGGATCTAAGAACTGACTGAGTGAAATGGAAAAATATTTTGAGATTAGAGACTTTTCAAGAAACCAAGGTAATTTGGGGATATTTTCATCTCTGTAATGAAGAATTCTCATGGTAGGACAAACATAATATGGAGTCGGGAGTTTATATCATGAGTATCATACGAGAACAATGTAAATTTTACTTATGCCAACGCCGCTACCATAACTATACTTTGACCAGAAAATGTTTGAGTTTTAAAACCTAACTCAAGGTAAACTAAGTGTGGTTGAATAGTGGGAGCGATTCACTAAGTTGCTGAAATATGTACCACACTATCACATCCTCCACTCACATATGGAGGGTGATCTCACATGGGTTAGGTTTAGGGTTAGGTTTAGGGTTTGCTTGGGTGTCATGCACTAGGGTTACTCAGCACCCTATATGTATACCTTCATTTGACATTTATGAGCATGTTAAGACACTGTTGTATTTTCTTGTATGTGCAAGCTTTGTTTTGTTATGCAAGCTCTTCCATTGATTGATCGATTCTTCCTTATGATTACGCCAGAGCTACTTCGATTCCATCAGAGTGTAACTTCATCATGGTGTATCGTTTGATTTGATTCTCGCAGACTCTTTCATGGTATCAAAGATGAGATCTGGTAAATGTGCACTCATTAATTTTTAGTTGCGATTACTCTTTCATGGTGTCATTCTCTTACTCCTCGTGCAAGTCTTTTCGATCATTATAATGTGGATTTTATTGCTAATGTTATTAACAAGCTTCTCTTGGAAAGATTATGTCAATTTGATGTGTTCTTCGTACACGTGCAGGTATTCCTGAAGTTTTCAGGGGTTTTACAGCTAAATCTAGCTTGATTGCAACTAAATTTGGAGATCAGTTAAAATAGAGGTTTATTTTTTGGTTTTTAATTTTTTTATTAAACTCAAAAATTTAGATCTCTTTTTGGTCTCTCCTCTATGTTTTCATGGTGTTTTCGATTCGGGCTCAAATTACATATTTCAAGTTTCGAGGTCCTTAGTGTTCTCGGTGTTCTTCTCCACCGAGCTACACCTCTCGCAATCCAGATCTTTTCAAACCAAGTTGTTTTAACATTTGTGGTTTGGAGTGACTGGTTAAAATTTGAAGGACTTTTTTCTCCCTGAGTTCCTTCCTTCACCTCTAAGCTCCTTATCCCAACCGAGCTCCCTCAACTCGCTTGAGCTCCCCCGAGCTCCTTCAAAGGTTAAGGATTTTTTTTGTGTTTTTGCC
Source organism: Taxus wallichiana var. yunnanensis (assembly GCA_018340775.1). Taxonomy (NCBI): domain Eukaryota; kingdom Viridiplantae; phylum Streptophyta; class Pinopsida; order Cupressales; family Taxaceae; genus Taxus; species Taxus wallichiana. The sequence goes on along the minus strand of CM031240.1, from coordinate 332,538,870 downwards.
CTCACCGAGTCAATTTTCACTCGAGCCGAGCCGTGTCTCTCTCGCCCCGAGCTCCGCTTGCAAGTCGGCATGTCTGTGGTCTTGAATCATGTTCCTCTGCCCTGGTGTGTGTCCTCTATCCCAAGCCGAGTGGATTCACCATTTGCATCCCCTACCCCGAGCTCGTGCTCCTTCATGTGTCTTTCTCAACTCTTCCCTGGCTCTAGGTATCCTCCCGACTACGTGTTCTACCCTACTCAGCTTCATTCATGTTGGAGCTCACGGTCCCCGTATCCCACTCCACATGCTCCGACCTGAGACCACTCCGCTCCCAATGACTCTCCTCGTGTCGACCTGCATCATCCTCACGCTAAGCCCATCCTCCTGCCGGCATGTCTCCCCACGCCCGACCGACCCAACTCGGCTCCTCCCTTTTGGTCACCATATCCCGATCCCCTTCTCTCGAGGTTGCTCCCGAGTCCCCACTCACTACCGAGCTCACTCCCACCCTCGTGCTCTCCACCACGCCCCTCCAACTCGGCCCACTCCCAACGGTCTATCCCCCATCAAGCCCATCCCACTCAAAGCTTCTCCCACCTCGACCACCGAGCCCACCACCAACACAACCCCACCCAACTCAACTCGGTGGGTCTATTTTAAAACGGTGGGTATATTTTCAAACAGTAAGTTTTTTAAATTCATATTGGTGGGAAAAAAATTTAAGTGGCTATTAATTTTTTTTTTTAAAATGGGGAATATTTAATTTTGTATTAGCTCTTAATTAAATTTTCGTAATTAATTAGATTTAATTAAATCTAGTTTTATTAATTATGAACCCAATTGATCTTTTATCTCGATTAGTAAAGTATATTAAAATCGTTCTTTTCTTAGATGCTCATTGTCGCTTTTTAGTCCAAATGCTTCTAAAATTAGCCAAATTGGGTGTTTCATAACGGTAACTTTTAAGCGTTATTATCAAATTTTTGCTAATCATGCGCTCAAGTGTGTAGTGACACTTTGAGCACCTATTTTCCTTCCGAGCACTTTTCCGGCATTCTAGTGATTATTAGGACCCTTCTTATGTCCATTTTCTCATTGTATTTAACCTTATTATTGCTTACGACTAGTGAGCGTATCCGCCACGCTACACAAAGTGAGGGAGTATTCTTTGTGATGTGACACACTTTTTCTCACAATCAAGATTTGATTTCACCCCTTTTCGTGTTTTTTGCAAGTTGTGCTTCTATACGGTATCACTTCGCTACACTCCATGAAACACAATGGTGGTCTCCTCTCTTACACGTTATTACGTTGATTGCAAGACGAGTTACCAATTGTTTCAAGACACACACTCAGACCCGACTGTATCCAACGCACTCAACTATAAAGTGCCGAAAGCAAGGGGGTTATTATATTGTCCTAGGTGGTTATATTTCATGCATACGCATTATCAGCCAAGTCTGATGTCTTGCATTTGTGCACCTTGTACTTTTGATTCCACATCATGGATGGTGCTCTTTCCGGACTTGAGCGTCGTAGGATCACTTACAGCCTCCGTCACTTCTTACTGGGAGAGAGAACTATTCAGCTTGGCGTGCTTCTATGGAACATTACTTTGCCTACAAGGGTCTTTCACACTTCTTGCTTGGGACAGTTCCTGCACCCACTAATCATCATCATCTTATTGATTTTCTCAACAATGGTGACCATGTTTTTGGTCACATGATGATGCATGTCTCTTCATCTCACTGGCTTCACGTGGTAGACTCAGATCCACCCCACCATGTCTGGAGCATTCTTCAGTCCCTCTATGGAGACCCTTCACATACCGCCACCGTTATTATTGCTTCGATTATGTTGGCTCATCTATTTCCTCATGTGACGATAGTTCCACTAATACTGAGAATCACTTGATTCTACTTCGACGATGAGGATCAGGCACCCGATTCGATATCGAGAGTACTTTTGAGGACTCTTCTCCTCCTCTCACTATTCCAGAGAGTGTTGACACAACCCACATCTCATCAGATATTGAGCAATCTTCTATACAGTATCACATAGTCATCACACTAGCCTCTCTTCCACCTTCGAGTGTCCGAGGTCCCTTTCACTCTACCACCTTCATTGGATGACTCATACCTATCTCGACATCGCTCTTTGTTTCTTGAGCCCCCTCATTGGGACGAGTATCCGCTTGACCTTATTTGTCTTTTCGCAGAGTACACTTGTGATATATTATAGGTTTCTCATCCATCTACAGGTATTTCAAAGGGGTTCATCATCTCCGTTGTTGGGAGTGCCCCTTCTAGGACTCTTGCCACTTCCACTTTTCTGGAGAATTTCATTGATCCACCCTTGTTTGTGGATCCATTTTCTATTGTGGGGGATGTTTTGTTTCCCTCGCATCAGTTGGACATCCATTCTATAGGTGTTCACTCTTCATACTCTGACAGTTCTGCACTCATGACATTACATTCGGTTTCTTCGCACTCGCTTGCTAGACCTATGTCACACTTTCGTGGACCAGACTCAAAGTTCTTCGTGCTACTGCCTTCAATTTCCTTCGTGGAGTGGGAATATTTCCAACACATCATTTTTTTCCTTCCAAAGGGCGAGACACACACTGTTAGGTGTGGATGGCTCTTCTTCAGTCCAGAGGTAGAGGATCTCATCATCGACATTTTTCTCGAAAACTTCTTAGAGTTGCAGATTTCATATCCATCTATGGAATCTTATTCTTCCATCTTGTCTCCCTATTCCTCTCTCTTCTTCATGTTCCTGAGAGATTTCCCCTTTGTACATGGGTACCTTTATAGGCCATTATATGGCCGGGACCCATATTTTGCATCTTTCTTAGATTTCAGAGTGTTTTGTTCTCTTGTGGTGGATTTTTTCCCACCGGGTTTTCGTTCATTTCTTGGGACTTATTTTTGTGTGTGGGTACCTCATTAGGCTTTTAGTTGTCGGGCCCCATCAACACATCTTTCTTAGTTTTTTAGGAATGTCTTCTTGTTGTGTCTATCTCATCATAGCCCTTACCCCAGCTTCAATGAAGGGGAGTGTTGGTGTGTGGGATCCTATGTGTCCTCCACTCACATATGGAGGGTCATCTCACATGGGTTAGGTTTAGGGTTTTCTTGGGTGTCATGCACTAGGGTTACTCAACACCCTATATGTATACCTTCATTTGACATTTATGAGCATGCCAAGACACTCGATGTCTTTTCTTGTATGTGCAAGATTTGTTCTGTTATGCAAGCTCTTCCATTGATTGATCGATTCTTCCTTGCGATTACACCAAAGCTACTTTGATTCCATCAGAGTGCAACTTCATCATGGTGTATTGTTTCTGATTTGAATCTCGCAGACTCTTTAAGTATCAAGAAGGTGAAAATTTTAGAATACGTAAGTTTATTATGGGGTTGAACCCAAATATAGGAGGTGAAGTAGATGTGCATGATCCTTCTACTATGGAGGTTGTATTCAAAAAATCCATTAGGAAAGAGAAGAATTTTTAAGCAATTTATGCTCATAGAGAAGAAAAGTGAAAGAAGAGCATCGGCTCACCCACACCATTAGCTCCTAGAAACATATGGTGGAAAAATTAAGGTAGCAAATTGAAAAACCGTCGGAAATACTACAGTAGCTAAACCTACTCCAAATACAAGGAGAAGTGGGAATAATATTTTTGCAACAAATGATAATAAATTTGAAAAGAAAGGACATTTTTCTAGGTGTTTCAAATGTGGTGTTGACCACTATGCTAATAAATGTCCCCAAAAGAATCAGGGTAACAATCAGCAGTAGAGGATTCATGCTGTAGTGGATAACTACCAGGATAAGAAACAAGAAACTCCAATTGAAGTGTCATGTAAGTTATATGGACTTCATGTTACTATTTTATTTGATACCAGTGTAACCGATTGTTTCATTTTTAGTCATTTAGCTACAAAACTAAATAAGAAAGTTAGTTATATGAAAAATACATGGATTGTTCAATATGGGAATGATGTTGTTCAAACTATAGACCAATCTCTATTTGACGCAACATACCTTTACTACAAAATTGTACCTATATGTAGTTCCTTGAGTGGTCCTATGACATCATTATAGGTGTAAACTAGTTGTCCAAACATAAAGCAACAATAGACTGTTATGAAAAATGAATAAAATTCCTAGATAATATATAAACAATAGCTAACATTCGGGGTATAAAAAGGGATTTTGACGTTAGACAAATTTTTGCTATGTAGCTTAAGAAATCTAAAAATAAAGGTTGTATGTTGTATGCAATAAAAATTTCTTATTTTAGTGAGGAAGGTAAGAATTCCTTGGAGGATTATCCAATGTTACAAGAATGTAGGGATATCTTTCCAAATGAATTACATGGACTTCCTCCTAAATGTGAGTTTGACTTCACCATTGATATCAAACCTAGAACTGAACCGATATCTAAGGCACCATACATAATGACAACAACAGAGTAAGAAGAACTAAAATCTAAACTTCACGAACTTTTTCTAAAGTACCGATTCAACCGAGTGTGTTTCCTTGAGGAGCATCGATCATCTTCGTTAAGAATAAATATGGATCGTTAATAAAATGCATTGATTATCACCTTCTTAACAAGGCAATCATAAAGAATAGGTATCATTTGCCAAGGATTGATGACATTTTCTATCAGATGAGAGATGCATCTATTTATTCAAAGATCAATTTACAACTGCTATCATCAATCGAGGATAAATGATGAAAAAATCCATAAGATAGCATTCGAGAACAAGATATGGGCATTATGAGTTTACAAGTGTTACCTTTTGGACTCACTAATGCACCAATTGCATTCATAAACCTTGTGAACAATATTTTTCAAGAATATCTAGATAAATTTGTGTCATTTTTCTTAGATGATATTCTGATTTATTCAAAGAACATAGAAGAACACAATGAATACTTGAGAATAGTGTTAAATGTGCTTAGAAAAAGAAAAAATTGTACGAAAAAAATTCAAGGTGCTCATTTTATCATAATGAAGTACAAAACCTTGGCACATAATAAAAAAATACGGGGTCTTAGTAGACCCATCAAAAACCAAAGCCATTACTGAGTGGTCAACACCTACGAATGTACATGAAGTAAGAAGCTTCATGGGGTTGGATAGTTATTATAAAAAATTGTGAAATATTTCTCAAGATTGGCTAGACCTATAAATTCTTTGCTAGAAAAAGGAAAATAATTTTGTGTGGACTAACAAGTGTGAAAATGCATTTAGTTTATTGAAGGAAAACTTGACAACAACACCATTTTGAAGTTTCTAGATCCCTTTAGAAGCTTCACTGTGGTAATTGATGCCTCAAGTTAAGGTTTGGGTGGAATATTTCTACAAAATGATCATGTAATTACTTATGAGAGAAGAAAATTGAAGGTGTGTGATCAGAACTATGCTCCCCGTGACTTAGAACTCACCGCCATAGTTCATGTCTTACAAATTTGGAGGCACTACCTACTAGGAAAATCTTATGAGTTGAAAATAGGCCACTTGGGAGTGAAATATATCTTTATGCATCCTAATTTGAACGGAAGACAGTGGAGGTGGCTGTATTTTTGTCTCGATATGATTTTTATATTAGATACATTAAATGAAAAGAGAACTATGTGTTTGATGTGTTGATTCCTAGGAAACATGTTTCCACTATTTTGACCCTTAGAACACAATTTAAAGATAACATAAAGAAACAAAGGCAAACCGAATTGTATTACCGTCATGTGAAAATTGTGTTAGTAGCAAATCCTAATGATAGGAGGTACAAAGTGTAGATGAAAAATATAGGTTAGTACAAAATGCAAACTAGAAACCAAACTAGATCAATTCATAATCTAATACATTCTATCACTACCTCAAATTGAGCTAGATGGAAAGGAAAATAGAGTGCAATACCTTCACTTACCAAAGTATACCTCCCTTTGATTTATTTTATGTGCTCAAGATGTTGGATTGTATTATCTTGCTTCAGATTTGGTGGAGAAACTTGGGCAGCACCTCCCCTTGATTTCCTTGGATTGTTTGATGAAGATGATTATAGATTGATTGTGGATGAATGGATTGATTGAGTTATTAAAGATAAAAATGGATGATTGATGAAAATAATTCTCAAAGATTTATGATGGATTCTATGACTTGGCTCTCATGGAGCAGGAGAGCTAAATGTATAGATGAGGAGTGTAGGATTTAATGGTTAGTATGAATCCATGTTGGATTTGGATCAATGGTAGAGAATTCATGTGAGGATTAGAGGATTCTAGAGTGGAAGAATCTAGAATTTGAATTCAAAATTCATGGAGGGAAGAAGCTTCCATTGAATTAAAAATTCAATGGAAGGAGAAATTCAGAGAGGATTCTAGAAATAGAATCCTTTATATTTAGAGGTGTAAGGATGTGACTAGGACTAGAATTAGATTAGGTTAATAAATGATGATTAGGGGTGAGGTTACATGGAAAGGGTAGGTGTAGGGTAGGTAGGTAGGTAGATATAGGAATGTTAAATTCCTAGAAAATGTTTAATAGGGATTATGATAGGATAATAAGATATAATAATGAAATAAAATGTATTAATGATAAGATGGGATAAAATATAAATGATGATAAAAGGGTAAAGGGTAAATATGATAAAAACGGATCAATAATAATAATTAATCTTGCAATTATTTATCATACGAGATAATGTTGGGATATTTAAGGGACATATTTATCGCAATTAATCATGTCGATATTTTAGATGTCTACATGTTTTCCCTCTTTGAATGGTTATTGTGTAGCAGTTGAGTGTTCAAAGAAAAATAAGAAAATGTGATGGTGATATGATGCCCCCTTGAGGGGTTAAGCATGGAAGAATGAATCAGGTAACCACTTGAAAAGAGGAGGCTCTCAAGTTTGTATATGAAAGATGACATAGAGATAGAGAAGATTGAGGATTATAGGATTAAAGCAATTATGAAGGGGTTGGATTATAGGATGCCCCAGTCAAGGAGTTGAGATTAAGGATATTAAATTTGAGATTAAGAGATTAGAAGGATTATTGATGAGGAGGCTAGATTACAAGATTAGAATTTAGGAGAGAGGAGTAGAGGAGTATGAGATAGAGGATTTAGGAGATATTGGATGTGGATTCCCAAGTAAATGATGTATGACAAAAGTGAAGATTTAGGATTGGTGGATTAGAGGATGCCCTAGTCAAGGGGTTAGGTTTGAAGATTTAGGATTTAGATTTAAGGATGTTAGATTTGAAGATGTTAGATTTGAGGATGTTATATTTGAGGATTGATTGGATAGGAAGATAGGATATTGATTTATATGATGATGGATTTGGAGGATTATAAGATTGAGGATATTTGCATGAGAGAATAAGGATTGGTTTTGGATCAATTTTAATGGTAGGACATTGATGAGGATAGGATTAGAATGATGTGATGAAATGATGAGAAATAATGTAAGAGGTATCTAACCCCTCCATCCATATAGCTTGATGTGATGATGGGAGAAGTAAGGGGTATCTAAAATGGATGATGCCCCTAATAGATGGTAGTAAGGATACCCTCAGTCATGATGATGAAATTTGAATAGGGACATGAGGAGGATTAGATGAAAAGGAAAGGATCGTTGTCTGCCCATGGATGTTCGATCTAAGGGAAAAATGATGTGGATGTGATGGATGGAAGGAAAATAACATCAGTGATGAACAAAAGATGAGCCTAGTGACACATGTTGTAAGGAAAGAGTTGGACTAAAATAGAAGTGTGACCAAGGTCTAAATAATACCTGGAAACATGTGATCCCTATGTCTCTACGAGATCAAAGTGTGTGTGATTTTAATGGTTAATTATTTCTTGAAGTGAAGACTAAATGGGTATTATGTGAAGATAAACTAGCCAATGTATAGGGAGTGATTAATTCAAATGGGAGGATGGTGGGTAAACGGAAGGATAAGTAATGCATTGCTCCATTGCCAACCAGGCATCCATAACCCCTTTAAAGATATCTGGAAAGACCCATAAAGAGAGTCTTGAGGTGGATTTTATTTGATATATTTTTAACTTTGATATGATTTTTTTGCTTTTGGATATTTGGATTTTTTTACATAAAGAGGTTTCACTCTCTTGACAACTCTTAAGGGGTTAAGAATCACTAGTTGTTTGATGAAGGGTGAAGATGAGTGTGGAGATGACATTGGCTAGAGTGTTAAAAGGCATACCCAAGGGTCTTCACCACAAGTTTATTAAGTGTGTTAAAATGTGGGGATCTCTAGGAAGACGATTGTTCTTGAATGTTGGAGGTAATGATAGACTAAGGTCACACGGTTATAGTAGGTATTATTGTCTTACAACATGTGTGAACAAGTGTATCTAGTGTTCAAATGAATGGATTGGAAGAGGATATGAATGTATGTGATGATAGGAATGGATTATATGTAAAGGGATTTGGATTTTGGATGGAAGGAGGGTGGGTGGGAAGCAAATAACCTCTATGTGCACGCGATGAATAGTGTGCTCAATCCATTTTTAGGTGTTTGGTATTTATAGGGGTTAAATGATTTGTGATTGGATTGAGTGGTTGGGATGGTAGGATCAACAAGATGAGAGGTAGAAATGGGTTGTGGTGGAGTAGTGGGAGGGACGTTGTTAGTGTTAGGTTTATACCCTAAACCTAAATGACCTGGATTTTAATGAAGGGAGATGGGTTCACGAATTCCATGCTCATGGATGCTTGAGCCTTTGCCTTGATGTTTCATATTAGAAAAAATATTTTTGGATATATGATATGAATTGGATGGGGAAGATGATGTCATGTGGTCATCATGAGACTAGGGGTTGTAGTTTTTTCATCCACTAAGAGGCCGACTTAACAAAGGATGGGAGGTGATTTTTTTGGTTTTTGGTTGGTGAGGGATGTTTGGATATCCGATGAGATTTGGATGGATAACGATGTTTGGATATCGAGTGGGATTTGGATTATGGGAAATGGTTAGGAGAGAATTGGGATAGAAATGTGGTGGCTAAAGAGGTACAAGGACAAGAATCCCTTGGTTAATGAGGTTTTGTACATAAGAACTAAAATGCATGCAACGATTGGTCAAATGTCGATGGGTGTGATGGAAGTAACAATAATAGTGTTCACGACACCAAGATGGTTTTGTAAGGTTTGGATTGTGTAATTTTATTGGGGGATGGATGATCATGTTGAAGGTTTTTAGACAATGGAAGATGGTGGTCAAGGATTCTCCCAAAGGAGTGAAGTGGTTTGGGTTAAATGGCTTTGAGGGAGTAGAAAGTAAAGGTGTAGGATTGGGTGGATTATGAGATGTTTTGGTTTATTTGGATTTATGAGTTAGATTAGATTGTTGTGGCTTAGAATATGAAGGGGATGGATTAGGCCTGGGGGCCGAAGTGGATGGTTTGGGCTTGGAGGCCAAAGTAGATTTGGTTGATTTTGGATTGGTTTTAAGGTAGATGGTTTTGGCTTAGGATTAGATTTTTTGGGATTAGTAGATGAAGATGAAGGGGATTGTGTAGAATTAGATGATGGGGATGGTTGTGATATAGGGGTTGCATTAGAATTGGGTGATGTTGGTGATGAACGAGATTTGGGAGATGGGTGTGGCATAGGAACCACATTAGATTTGGTCAATTAGGGGGTGAATTAGATGAAAGTGACATAAGAGCCTCATTAGATTGGGTAGGATCGGGATTATATTTGTTAGGTTTAGGATTTGGTGGATTAGGATTCATGTTAGATGTTTCAGGATTGGTGAATGGTGGAGATGAAATAGGATTAGAGGATAGGATAGTGTTAGGTTTAGGTGATGAAGGGGTAAGATAAAATTAGGTGGATAAAGAGGATGAGGGTGGCGTAGGAGCCACATTAGATGGTTTAGGATTGGGGGTAGAAGGGGATGAGGGTGACTTAGGAGTCATGGTGGATAAGATAGTTTTGATAGGATTGGGCGTAGGTGATGGAGGGGATGAAATAGGCTTAGAGGCTGAATTTGATGGTGGATTAGGGGATGTGGGACTATCTAGGAGAAATTTTGTAGGATCGGATTGGGATGATGAAGATGACGAGGATGGAGGACTAAGATGAGATGTGGGGGATAATAATTTTGGGTTAAGTTGTTGGGATTGTTGTGGATATGTGAATGGGACTCGATGATAGGTTTTATGATGACTAGATTTAGGAGTTGATCTTTTTATGGTAGTGAATTATGCACATGAGTGTTGATGGAAGGAAGGTATAGATCATAATCATTGATAGGGGATTTGGAGATTGGGATTTGGTATTTTTATGTGGGTTTACAATTGGTGGCTAGACTAGAAAGTACATAAAAGAGGTCTTCTTGGTCTAGTTCAAGGTTAATAAGGTAATCAAAGTCAATGAAATTGGTTTTTGGGATAATGTTTTATGCTAATTAGGCCATGGTGTGGATTGGGATGATTCGGATTCATTAAATAAAAATTAAATGGGGTGATAATTAGATATCTTAAGAAGGGGAAATTATGGTTGGGAATGGTTAGAAGATGATGGTGTAGGATTTGATTGGTTGATACATTATTGAAGATCAAATATTTGTTGATTTAGTTGTGAGACTATTTTTAGGATGTTAGGATCAACATGGAGTGGTTAATTTGGATGGAGAGGAGGGGATTGTTTGAGGTAGGATGTGAAATTGGAGATTTGTTTATTAAGGTGTTGGATAGTGTGTCGATTTCATGATCAAAGCGAGATGGTTGCCTTTAATGGGTATGAGATGATGGGGTAGCTTAGTTAGTGGATTTAGCAAAGAGGTAGGGGTTTGGATGTTGGTTTGGAGAGGATGGGAATTGATGATCAAAGGTCATGGTTTGATAAGATGTGCGAGGGGTTATATTTGGATTAGGTTGGTGATGGGATTAGGATTGGTATTATGTGATTAAGGATTGCTGATTATGATGATGTTTTATTGATTAAAATTTTAAGGTGACACGATGTTAAGGGTGTTCACAAGAAAGCAAAAAACATGCAACACACACCCTAACTAGTCAAGTGGGATTGTAATAAAGCTATATCCCACTTTCAATACCACACAATGACGGTGGTGCCATAAAATGGCTCTCCACCTATTTTTCTATGTGGGGTTGGCTAGCAATTTATCTTGGGGAGTGTGGCCTCCTTGCACTATAGCTCAATATGAGGCCAAATGGTTTCCTAGTCTAGGATGTACAAGCTCACTAGGGGAGTCCCAAATATACCTTGTGGTATGTGGGGCATAAGTTTGTGTTGCAAGGATGTTGTCTAATGCCTGGGTATTGGGACAAAGAATCTCCTCACTTCACGTCGCTCTTAAATCAAGCAAGTTCTTAGGCAATAATGAAATTTTTCTAAGAATTTGTATACCCCACTGGAACACAGAGTGTGTCTACGTGCGTGGAGATGAATCACATGGTCACGAGACCCATAAGACTATGGAAAGTGCATTGATACCACTTCCACTTCACCTTTCCCCTACAAAAAAGTGGGAAGGATAGACATTTTTATCCTCAAGATCATTCTAAGACTTGAGAGGAGAGAATACACAGTTTTGCCATCAAGATGAACAAACAACAATGGAAAACACACAAAAATGATGATAAATGCAAGATAATTAAATGCTATATGATAAAATGAAATGATAAAGATTAGTAGTTTGATGATTGGGTCTTCAAGAGGAGGCCCTACAAAACAAGGATTAGTAGTTTGATTTTTGAACCCAATATCTTAGACTAAACGAGCTGCAAAACAAAAGGATTAGTAGTTTTCAATTCTAAAATCACAAAAAGGTTAGATAAATATCAAAATGGATGGAATATTCCCTTTTTGCTACAATAAACCTACAAAAATAGAATCTTAGACCTGAAAAACCACCAAAACACTTGAAAACAAGGTTAGATTGTTACTTGTAAGTAAAAACGTGATTTTACAAATACGCTGATTAATAAGGCATAGGCACCAAACTAGATAAAAAAGAGATGTTAGTGCAAAATAAAAACTAGAAACCAAACTAGATCAATTCCTAATCTAACACTCTCTATCACTACTTCAGATTGAGTTAGATGGAAAGGGAAATAGAGTGCAATACCTTCACTTACCAAAGTAGAGCTCCCTTTGATTTATTTGATGTGCTCAAGATGTTGGATTATATTATCTTGCTTGATTGGGGGAGAAACTTGGACAAAGCACCTCCCCTTTCTTGCCTTGGATTGTTTAATGAAGATGATGATAGATTAATTATGGATGAATGGATTGATTGAGTGATTGAATATAAAAATGGATTATTGATGAAACAAATTGGAAGAGCTTTATTATGGATTCTATGACTTTGCTCTCATGGAGGAGGAGAGCTAAATTTATAGTTGAGGAGTGGAGGATTCAATGGATAGGATGAAGCCATGTTGGATTTGGATCAATGGTGGAGAATGCATGTGAGGATTAGAGGATTCTAGAGTGGAAGACTCTAGAATTTGAATTCAAAATTCATGGAGGGAAGAAGCTTCCATTGAATTAAAAATTCAATGGAAGGAGAGATTTAGAGAGGCCTCTATTTCTAGAATCCTTTAGATGTATACGTGTGAGGATGTGATTAGGATTAGAATTAGATTAGGTTAATAAATGATGATTAGGGGTGAGGTTACATGGAAAGGCTAGGTGTAGGGATGTGTAGGGTAGGTAGGTAGGTAGATATAGGAATATTAAATTCCTAGAAAATGTTTAATAGGGATTATGATAGGTTAATATGATATAATAATGAAATAAAAAGTGATTAATGATAACATGGGATAAAATATAAATGGCGATAAAATTATAAATGGTAAATATGTTAAAACGGATCAATAATAATAATTAATCTTGTGATGAATTATTATTTATATATATGGTAAAAAATAGTTTGGTTTTGAGGGGACCCAAAAAAAAACCCGTACAAAGGAGAGAAATATATAGTGATTAGATATCCCAAAGAAAACCTCTACCAACAGCTTACAAATACAACAACCCCAGTTAGTACCCATCTAACCAAGCAAAACACAAGACCTCGAAAAAATTTAGGATCATTTGTGAGTCGTTTAAACAGAGCTCTATGATGGACCATTGTCCATCCACGACCATCACCCATGACACACAAGGCTTCGCATTTATCAAATCCAAGATCCACCACTATCCCTCAATTCAAATCACAAAGGACGTTGACCATCCCCACCAAGCATATAAACATTTGAATCATCATCTAATGATTTTTACAATGTAGGACCCAAACCCGAGGGCCCACACACCCTCAAAATTGGTGCAACATCCATCGAGACATTCTCCACCTTAACATCTAACACAGACACAATGGGGTATTAAATTTTTCAATCAAAATGTGAACATCCAACTCATTTACTTTAGCATTTGTGGCAACCACCCAATGGTAAGGATTGTTGTCCACCACCACTCCACCACCAGATGATTTGCCGACCGAGAGGAGAGGAAACATTCAACGCGGCTCCGAAAAAATGACCATCTGACCAAAGCCATCCTCAAAAAAATATGAAACACAAAGCGAATTCCCATATGTAGGTACATGCTCCTCCACCAAGTCATCGTCATCAGCCTCCAACTCCTCATCAAACACGTCCACCATCCGAGAGAAGGAAATATTACTTCCGCTCTTTCTTCAAACGAATCCGTAATGCTTCACAATTACATTTTTAACTTCAAAACTTGATATCCTAAACCTTGTACAAATGACTGGGGAAGGTTCAATAGCAATCCTCTATTCCCATTTACCTCTGGAGGATTCCAAAAAAAAAATTCAGACAACCATTCCAATAGGCACATTGATGTAGAGTCGGGCGTAGATCAGCCTAGAGTGGGCTTTAGTGGTTGGATCCATAGCTATCAACGTACTAAAGTGCTCAAAGAATCCCATGAACACTTTGGGTTCCCCTAACTCCGAAGAGAAAGATAGGAGCATAATCCAAAACGAGGACGGCTTGAAATTTCTTCCCAAGGAAAACACCAGGTGACCACCGCATGATAGTAAGGGTCATTTTTCCATAAAACCATGGTGCACCCGTAACACCCTCTACAGTCCCTATCATCTTGGAAGTAGAAAAGGAACTCATTCCCGCTATGGATGATGTTGGGATATTATTATATGGATGATTCTAAGGATAATTGTGGGATATATTAATCATAATTAATCATGTCTACGTTTTAGATTTCTACAAAAAGGATTTAAGTTTGATAATGAAGGAGTCTTGAGATATGAAAATAAAGTTTATGTACATTTGGGTAATGACCTTAGAACAAAAATTCATGACGAAATTTCTTGTTGCTCCTTACTCCATACATCTCATAGTAATGAAATTTTTGACTAGTGTAAAACATCGGTACTTACGGAAAGGAATGAAGAAATACATGACGAATTATGTTGCACATTGTCTTGAGTGTCAATGTGTTAAGGCAGAGCACATGCATCCTACTGGTCTGTTGTATCCTCATAGCATTCTGCATTACAAATGGAAAGTAATTAGCATGGATTTTGTGTAAGGAATGTCATTCTCTAAAAGCGAGCATGCTATGATTTTAGTTTTGGTTGACAAACTAACTATAATAGCTTCATAACGGGTAATCTAAAGGATGATTCCATGTACTTGCAAAATGGTTTGTACATGAAATTTTCAGATTACATGGAGTTTCGAGAACTAATTATTTCTGACAGGGTCCTAGAATGACCTCTCAATTTTGGAAAACTTTAAAATCATCATTGGGAACAAAATTGAACTTTATTTCAACATACCATCTGAAAACAGCTGGTCAAATGAAAAGAGTTAGCCAGGTTATGGAAGATATGCTCAGAATGTATTGCATGGATCAACAATATACATAGGAATAATATATGTCATTAGTTGAATTTTCCTATAGTTCAATACTTATCATTATTCAATGAAAATGTTACCGTTTGAATTGTTGTATGGGAGAAAGTGTATAACTTTATCACCTGGGATAGCGCGGAGGACATAAAGGTAGTGGGCTCTTAAATGTTGTGAAATGGAAAAGAAATTAAAGCTCATTCGTGAGTAGTTGAAAGAAGTAGCTAATAGGGAGAAAATCTACGATGATCGAAAATAGTTGACACAAAACTTGAGCAAGGGAATAAAGTATCTTTTAGGGTAAAACCCAAAAATCTCTATTACATTTGGCAAGGTTTCCAAATTATCACCTAGATATGTGGGACCTTTCAAAATTTTAGAAGTTATAAGTCTAGTGGCATACTAACTAGCATTACCTCCCACATTGTCTAGAATGCATGATGTTTTTCATATTTCATTGCTTAAAAGTATGTTTCAGATATAACACATGTCATAAATTAGAACTCTTTACAGGTTCAAGACCCAAGAATCGTCGTGGTTGAACTAATTAGACCACGGAAACTTGCATGCTACATCTCAAAAATCAAGATATCTCAATGCAAGGTCCAATGGGACCAATATTCTGAGGATAACACAAATTGGGAGAATTTGGAAAAATTAAAAATTGCATTCCCTTTTATGTTTCAATGATCAAAACAGTTAATTGACTATTTACTATGGACTTATTATACATTACTTGATATTTATATTGATTGTAATGGAAATTTTTTTCTATATGGCTAATGGTTTGAAAATATTTTCTGTTATGAGGTTGTTTACATCCAATATTTATGAATTATAGACGAATGAAATTCGAACATTTTAAGTTTTTATTAAAATGTTAATTTTTTTCCTTTTACAATGATGTCCGGACTATTTTCGAATGATATGTTTGATAATGTTAAGTTAAATCATCAAGACGATGATTCTTTAAGGGTGGAAGTATGCCACACCCCGCATTTAATGAACTTTCTATCACCGTAAATGTTTAATAATGACTAAATTAATTATAAACATTAAATGGATAAGTATGTAAACATACATACATATAGATGTATACATAAGCATACATATAGATACATGCATGCATATAGATGTATAGATGTATACATAAGAATAGATGTATGCATATAAATGTATACATAAGCATAGATATGCATTTAACTTCTAACACTTGTTTGATTTGTTTGACCATCACCTTCGGGTTTGCATCGTTGTATGTGGATTGATTGATTGGACTCCACCATTATTTGCACTAATAAATGATGTTTTTGATTGTTAATATTGCTTCTCATTGTTTAAGTTACTATTACAATGATTAATGTATTAAATGAGTCGGTCTTAGATCGCATTGCATTGTTCAAGTTGACCGCATTACTCGAAAATGGTTTAAAAGTGAATGGTTATTGTTTAAATGTTTTAATTATGAGGTTGATCCTCCTTGGCATTAAGAACAATAGTCATAGACCATATGTAAGGTAATTGTAATGTTCAAATTTTACTAAAATGGTCATAGACCATGGGAGCAATTAAATTGTTTAAATTTGAATAATGGTCTATGACCATATTGCATTGTTATTGTTTAAACCTTAGATATGGTTCGGTCTTAGACCACGATACAGGCAATAATTTATTTTTTTTATTGGTTTATATGGTCATAGACCACTTTGTAAGGTAAATGGATAAAGTTTAAATATTAACGGTCACAGACCATGTGGCGAATAATAAGGAAATTTAATATTGTTTGGGTTTAATTTGGTTATAGACCAAAGTGCATACAAGTAATTTGGAAAATTGGAGGGAAGGGTTTGGGTTTATAAGGTGGCATTGTCACTCATTAAGAACATTAAATAAAATAGGCATGGTTCCTTAGGAACCGGAAGCTTTTTCTGAAGCCAAAGCATGCCTTCTTTGTCCTATTCGCATTTTTGGAATTTTGTACATGATTTGACCGTTGGAATTGCATGGAGGTTTTTGAATGAGAAATTTTAGGAAATCTATTTGGAAATCTTTGGGAGTTTTTTTGGGCATACGAGATGCGAGTTTTAAAGGAAAATTTAGAAAAGAAAACAAAGGAAAATACAAACGAGTTTTAGGCATGAGTTACTTTCTCCTTTTCTAGTTATTTTTATAATGAAATCGGGAATAAATTGGGTTTTTCTTTTTTTTACAATCTATAATTATTCTTGAGTTTTATAAAGAAATTTTGGGAAAGAAACTAGAAGGGAAAATAAGGAAACAAAATGGGTTTTGGTGGTTGCTTTGAAACTGAAATTGCTTTATTTTAGCTTTCAAGGTTGTCATTTGAATGGAAAGAATTTGCATACTTTTTTTTTTCTTAGAGAAACTTACTAGAGCTTCATTGGAAATCAATTTGACATCAAGATATGCGCTTGAGTCTTTTTTATTTTAAAATTTGGATTTTCTCTTAGTTTTAATATGAAATTTTCGAGAGAAAATTTAGGGAAAAGAATGGAAAATGTTGTGGGTTTGATTTAAAATGATAGATCTATAATTTTTTATCAATTTATAATTCTAAGACTAAGTTATAATGGAAATATATGATATTTTTGAAATGCATTTTTTGGATTCAATTTATTGTGGTAGAAGCTCAACATTTTGGTTGATTGCATTTCTTGAGCCAAGGATAATGTTGTTATTTACCTTCACCGCCAATGTGATTTTCAATTGTTTTCAAAGATGAAATCTAGTTATTATTGAATGTTAATTATCAACCCATAAAATAGGTTAGTTATTTTAAGTTTTTATCAACTCGTTCTAAGATCACCTTTGTGGTTTAAAAACTTTTGAAAGCTCTCGGGAGTTGTTAATGCAAAATCACACCCTCAAATGGCCCGATTGTGAGATGGATCTCGGTGTGATTGCACAACATTGGACCATCTCTCAAGTGTGGGACTTGTAAACCCGAGATGGACCTCCAAATAAGGTTGGTTCCTACTTCCTCGTCTACCTACCACAAGCCACTCCAATGGGTAGAATCTAACTAATCCTAATCTAACCATTCAAAGGAGACAAAGAGAGAGAGAGAGAGAGAGTGTGTGTGTGTGTGTGAAATAGAGCCTACACTAAGTGGTGATACACTAGAAAAGGAAGTGGCGAGATGCTCTGCCGAGGAGAATGAAATAAGGAAAGGGGAACCGAGGAGGTCGATAGAAGTGACATGAGACCGCATCCAAATCCACCATCAAAACTCCACAAACCATGACATCTTACACCTGCAAACGTGAAATACATACACAGGGAGAAAACATGAGATAGAGAGGCATAGAGAAACAACAAAACAATGTCAAGGGTTGAAAGACGCCACAAAACAAGATTTTATTGCTCTATAAGGTGCACAGACTATTACATGGGTGCTCAGAGGCACAAATACACTCACTAGGTGTAGGAGAAGGCTTACACTCAAATGGAGTCAGAAACAACTTTGACAAAGTTTCCCCACATCCCATAATGTCTCCCTCCTCTCAAATGAGAAGTTCTTACAATATATAGACAATGAAAACTAGAGAGAGAAGAGAAACTCGACTCCGTTCCTATAGCTCAACCACCAACCATCAATACCCGCTTTGGATCCACCCACAATATGTCAAGTCTACCTATCTATATCTACCTGGCATGTTAAAGAAGGAAGAACGGCAGATCAAATCAAATTTGATCTGGTAGCTAAAGCAATCGGATTCTGCATTAATGGCCTAAAAGATGTTTTCCTATTTTTCACCCATATAACCTTGTCAAAATTAAATTTTCAGGCTCTCATGGCGTAGATGAGGTCGAAATATTTCCAAAAATTCTTCTCCCACCCAAATCTCGAGCTTTTAGTCAAACGATATGGCCGTCTCAAGATCGGTGGTCGTGAGTGCATAATATTTAAAAGAGTCTATATGTACCGGGTCCACGCCACAGCCTCACCCACATTGAATATTTGCCCCTACCTTTCACTCTTGAAATCACGCTAGACCGACACGTGGTGGCTTCTTCAAGCTCCTCTTCTTCCTTTGTATTTTCTTGGGTCCCTCTTGTTGGCGGAGACACTATGCCTCGACTCCTAGACACGTGGAAGCTTAGCGCTTGTTTGAAAGTTGCCCCCATATTTTGCTTTAGAAGTTACACGGATGAGACATGTGGAAGGCTCCATAGGATTTTATACTTTTCAACGGCCGACCTTACCTCTTTAGACTCTGGGACAAGTGGTAGGTTAACACTCATTTGGGAACTACCTTTTGGGTCGCGCCTTGAAATTGGGCCAAAAAGACACATGGCTCTTTCCGCGGCTCTGCCCCTTTTCTTCATGTTTTTGTTAAGTCCCTTTTGCTTGGCGGGGCCATAAATCTGATCCTAGACATGTGGAGGCTCAACGCACATTTGAGTCTACCCCTTGAGTTTTAACCTTGGAGTTACGCTGTCGATGTGTGGCTCTCTTCTCGCTAGTCCGCTATGGTTAGACTTTTCAATGACCGCCTATGCCTTTTCGGAGCCTCTGGACACGTGGAAAACCTATGCTCATTTGGGGACTAACTCTAAATTTTTCTTTTGAAATTACACCGATGAGGCACATGGAGGCGTCCACTTACTTTTGCACTTAGCCGATTCGAGCTTGCTCCCTTTTCGGGCCTAGGACACATGGAAGGCCCGCGCTCATCTAAGTCTCCACTTTGGCTCACACCTTTGAATTTGTGCTGATGCAACATGTGGCACCATCCGTTGGCTCTCTATACTTATCCAATTCAAGCCGATGCCTTTCTCAAACCCTTTTTGACTCTGTTGGACCCTAGACACGTGGAAGCCTCACACTCATTTGGAAACCCGCTCAAGATTTTACCTTTGAAGTAGTGCTGATTTGACACGTGGCTTCTTCTGTTGACACTTTTATACTTAGTCATTTTAGGCCTTCTCTATCCCCTTTTTGACTTTTTAGCTCTTGACTCTACCCCTCCTCGGACCTGGGACATGTGGAGGCCTTACGCTTGTTTGGGGTCTCCGTTTTGGATTCAATCCTTCAAGGTATGTCATTTTTCCATGTGGCAACTTCTTCGACCTAAGACTTTTTAACTATTGACTGCCTCCTTTTGGACTTGGGACACGTGGAAGCTTTGTGCTTGTTTAGGGACTTTTCTTTGGATGCATCTTTTGGAATTGCATCGAGCTGACACATGGCGCCTTCCGGAAGTATGTTGTTTGGCCGCGAGTCAAATCAGTATGCGGCTAAGTCGTAAAACCTCAAGCCTTTCCCGTGTTCTTTCCTGTCGAGCTCTGGATTCCTTTTGGCATCGTTTGATCCTTTGCATACCCTGCTCCACCATTGTAGAGTGTCATTGTTACCTAATTGTTAGATTTGAATGTAAGTTCTCAGGAAAGAGCCGACTCTTAGGTTTTCTTCTATGCGGGGTCGTATTTGACCAATTTTAACCGGGATGAAATTGGGATAATAATTTGGTGACTAACGAGGACATCTCACTGTTAGATGAAGGGACTAGTAGCCTAGAAGCATCCCTTGGGTATGGAGTCAAGAATTATAGCTTGATCATCGATCCTTTTTACTTTGAAACTTCTCCCCAATTTCCTACATCCTGTTGACCCCGAACTCACCCCGCTGGGGCTTTACCTATTCCCGAGAATGGACTGTCTTGAATCCTATTTTAGTTTCTTTGTATTTGTGTTTTGTTTTAAACTAGAAATTTTTACAGGCAACTATGGGTCTCTCTGTCGTGAATACTAAAGGGCCTGGCCTCTGCACCTCTGGAGCAATACGAACAAAACTTATGTACAAAGAAAAATCATACATGCCTCAAATGAGACATGCAGAGTGTGCACAAGTACTTCTACTGAAAACAAAATCTACTCCTACTCCTATACTAACTCAAGAGAAAGGGGACTCAAACAAATCTTGCCACCGTGGGAGAAGTAGCTTCCTTCCTCAAAAGGGGCAACCATGTAAATGGTTTGATGTTGAATATGGTTGCTTGTATGAGTGAAAAACTGACAAGGGGTCGATCCTCCACCCATATCATCAAGGTATCAACATTAATGGAAAATACCTCCTCAAGCTGATTTGCATTAGACTCCTGGAGGTGTTGATGGTAAACCTTGGTGCTTTGATACTCATTTTCACGCCCTAAAGTGGGCATGACTAGTTTTGGCTTCTCCCTTGGCTCCAATGAAGCCAAGTATCTGAATGGGCAAGGCATTTTCCTTTGAATTTTCTCCTTGCTCTAAATTTCAACTCCAAGAATGGAGTCTTCTTGCTGACCTTCCTAGATGGATGGTGTGAGAGAGATGGCATCCTCTTGTCACTTCCCTTCCTTCTCCTGTGCAGAACATGGAAGACTCATGTCTTCCAACCTTTGTCCTAGAGGGTTGTTATGAAGTGCGGGTGTTGTACTTAAATTTTTCCCTCATGGCGAAGACGATCACATGCTTGGAATGTGGATGATGGAGGAGAAAATGATGTGATCTCCTTGGGCTCCTCTCCATCAAAGCAATCTTCCAATTCTGATAGATAATCTACCTCCTTATTGTCATGTTGCATGTGCTCGACCTCCTCCATGGTGTCCTCCTAATCTGAACTTTCTCACCATGGTTGCCCTCATCTTCAAGAATGAATTTTGACATCTCAAACTATTCTTCGACATTAAAGCATGGAGGAGGTGAAGTGGGAGGAATAACTCAAGGCTCTTCGTAGCCTGCTCCACACTTGGAGCCTCGAAACTAAATGGTCTTCCATAGCCGGAGTAGCTCCTTCTTCCCCGCTTGTGTTGTAGTTGGAGCTTCCACCACTTGTGGCTTGACCTCAGCCTCCTCCATAGGTTTAACCAACAAGGGAATCTTTGTAAACTCAAATCTAGCAGCCCAACTCTTTAGATTTTCTATCATTTCTTCTCGTTGGGTTCCTCTACTTTTTATTATCCTTGGCTATATTTTGGAGTATCTCCCGACATGAACTTGGGAGAGTAGGAGGAGTGGTGGGTGGGGTATCCACTAGTTTCTTCCTTGTTTGTGGTGGGGGAGGCATTTCTTTTGGCTCTTATGAAGGGGACTCAGATTTGGAAGGGAGAAGGGAAGAAGAATCGAGATGAGATGGAAGACTAGAAGATGGGGAACGGAAAACAACACTTGGGGCGAGAAGATGGGAGCTAGACTCTTGCACCTTTGTTGAAATGGTAAATCTTGAGAAAGAGAAAATGAAGGACAAGGAGTTGATGACTAACTTACCCATTAACAAGGTTGTCTTGAGTCCAGATCATAATCCTCAATCTCCTCAATCCACTATGCAAGTTGAGGCAACAATTCAACCATGAATTCAAGCTTCTCCTAAGGGTTGTAATGTCTTAGAAAAGGGTTGGCCAATGGACAGGTGCCCGCAACCAATCTTGAATGCCTTAATTTTTGATGTATCCCTGGATTGCACCATGCTAGCCTCCATTCCTTATATCTTCTCCAAAGAAACCAGCATTCTCCATGTAGTTGTCACCATTATATGTGTCCCCTTGTTCTTGATAAGCTCCATAGCCAAAATGGCTTTGACACCACTCGTATGGGTAAGCATAGTGGTTTGAATTTGATCATAATGTTGATATGGAGGAGTTGAGAAATGCATTGGAGGTGGATTGTATTTCTATTGCTGCAAGTGTGAGTTCAAGAGGGAAATGAATTCATGATTGCACAACTTCATAGGATGAGAGAAAATGAAAGATATGGAAAGAGAATGGATGAAAAGGGATGGGAAAAAGGTTTAAAACTTCAGAGATGGGTTGTTAACTAGATGGAGTTGTCAAATGTGCTTTAAATGTGCCTCAAAAGGTTGAATCTCACCAATAACACATCTACTTGATGAAATGAAGTGGTAAGGTGCTTCAAACCTGTCCCACCCGACGTGCCAAAACTATTAGTGCAGAATCACAAAGCACCCCTGAATGGCCTGGTTGTGAGTGGGGCATTCGGTGTGATTACACAACATTGGACCATCTCTCAAGTTGTGGGACTTGTAAAACTTGAGATGGACCTCCAGAGAAGGCTAGTTCCTACTTCCTAATCTACCTGCCACAAGCTACTCCAGTGCAGGAAGAATCTAACTAATCCTAATCTAACCATTCTAAGGAGATAGGGAGAGAGAGAAGGTGAAAGAGAGCCTACACTAAGTGGTGATACACTAGAAAAGGAAGTGGTGAGATACTCTGCTGAGGGAGAATGAAACAGGGAAAGGGGGACTGAGGGAGGTTGGACAGAAGTGACACAGACCAGATCCAAATCTATCATCGAAACTCCATGAAGCACGACATCTTACACCTACAAACATGAAATACATACACATGGAGCAAACACGAGATAGAGAGGCACAGATAAACAACAAAACAATGTCAAGGGTTGAAAGACGCCACAAAACAATATTTTATTGCTCTATAAGGTGCACAAACTATTACATGGGTGCTCAAAATCACAAATATGCTCGTCAGGCATAGGAGAAGTCTTATAGCTCAAATGGAGTCAGGAAAAAACTTTGACAGAGTTTCCCCACATCCCAGAATGTCTCCCCCTTCTCTCAAATGAGAAGTTCTTACAATATATAGACGATGAAAACTAGAGGGAAAGAAAAAAACTCGACTTTGTTCCTATAGCTCAACCACCAACCATCATGCCCACCGCGGATCGCCCATAATCTGTCAAGTCTACTTATCTATGTCTACGTGGCGTATTGAAGAATGAAGAACAACGGATCAAATAAAATCTGATCTGGTAGCTAAAGCAATCAGATTCTGCATTAATGACCGAAAGATATTTTCCCATTTTTCACCCACCTAACCTCATCAAAATTAAAGTTTCAGGCTCCCATGGCATAGATGAGGTCAAAATATTTCCAAAAATTCTTCTCCCACCCAAATCGAAAGCTTTCATTCAAATGATATGGCCGTCTGAAGATCAGGATTATGAGCGCACAATATTTAAAAGAGTCTGTATGTACCGGGTCCACGTTATAGCCTCACCCACCTTGAAGATTTGGCCCCTGCCTTTCACTCTTGAAATCATGCCAGATTGACACGTGGTGGCTTCTGCGATCTCCTCTTCTTCCTTTGTATTTATCTTGGGTTCCTCTTGTTGGTGGAGACACTATGCCTGACCCTAGACACGTGGAGGCTTCACGCTTGTTTAAAAGTTGCCCCCAGATTTTCTTTAGAAGTTACACGAGACGAGACACGTGGAAGGCTCCACAGCCTTTAGACTTTTCAAAACCGACCTCACCTCTTCGAAATCTGGGACACGTGGTAGGTTGGCACTCATTTGGGAACTACCTTTTGGGCCACGCTTGAAATTGCGCCAAAGAGACACGTGGCTCTTTCCGCATTTCCGCCCTATTTCTTCATGTTTTTGGTTAAGTCCCTTTTTCTTGGTGGGGCCATAAGTCTGACCTAGACATGTGGAGGCTCAGCGCACATTTGATTCTACCCCTTGAGTTTTAACATTTGGAGTTGCGTCGGGCTAACGCATTGCTCTATCCACTAGCTTGCCTATGCTTAGGCGTTTCAACGACCGCCTCTACCTTTTCTGCTATGGACACGTGGCAAGCATGTGCTCATTTGGGGACTACCTCCGTATTTTCCTTTTAAAATTACGCCGATGAGGCACATGGAGGCTTCCACTTACTTTTGTACTTAGCCGATTTGAGACTACTCCCTTTTCTGGCCTCGGACACGTGGAAGGCCCGTGCTCATCTGAGTCTCCGCTTTGGGTCGCACCTTTGAATTTATGCTAATGCAACACGTGGCGTTGTCCGTTGGCTCTCTATACTTAGCCAATTCGAGCCAATTCCTTTCTCGGACCCTTTTTTGACTCTATTGGACCCTAGACACGTGGAAGCCTTGTGCTCATTTGGAAACCCACTCAGGATTTTACCTTTAAAGTAGCGCCAAGTCAACACATGGCTTCTTCCACCGACACTTTTATACTTAGTCGTTTTAGGCCCGCTCTGTCCCCCTTTTTGACTTTTTAGTTGTTGACTCTGCCCCTCCTCAAACCTAGGACATGTGGAGTCCTAGCACTTGTTTGGGGTCTCCATTTTGGATTCAACTTGAAGGTGCACCATTTGGACACGTGGCAGCTTCCATTGACCGAGACTTTTGATCGCTGGCGATTGTTTCCTTTTGGACTTGGGACACGTGGAAGCTTTGCACTCATTTAGGGGTTGCTCTTTGGATGCATCTTTTGGAATTGCGCCAAGCTGACACATGGCGCCTTCCGTGAGTTTGTTGTTTTTCCCGAGTCGACTCGTATGTGGCTAAGTCTAAAAACCTCGAGCCTTTCCCGTTTTCTTTCTGTCGAGCTCTGGGTTCCTTTTGGCGTCATTTGATCCTTTGCAGACCCTGCTCCTCCATTGTAGAGTCCCGTTGTTACCTGATTATTGGATTTGAATGTGAGTTCTCAGGATGAGCCGACCCTTAGGTTTTCTTCTGTGCGGGTCGTGTTTGACCAATTTTACCTGGGGAAAAATTGGGATAACAGAACTAGCCCAATATTGTGGAATATTATGTTATTTTGGAAGTTTAATTAAGCTCCTTTTGTCTTGTTGTATCCTACTTTATCCTTCACATTTTAAATGTGGAAAGGCGTGAGTCTCACCCTTCTTTGTTGTTTGAATTATAACTCTTTTCTCTTAAGACGTGTGAGGCTTGGACATTTGTGGAAATTTTTGCATTAAGAATTGATGAATGAGATTGTTAGCATCTTTGTAGTTGTTACCCCCTTGTAGAATAAATGAATATCAGGTTGGTTGAAGTGACATTATGTGGAAGGTTTTCTTCCTTTGATTAATGTTTGGGCATGAGTATTTAAAATACTCTTAGTTGATGATTTACTAATTGTTTGACTTTTTGATTCAAGTAATGATAGCAGATAATTATTGGAATTGTATGATTACTTGTAAAAGCATGAATTTGTTCCATTTCCTTTGCATTATTTTTTCAGAAAAGGTAGATGAGTTCGTTAAATTCATTCGTCAAATATGATTTTTTTTTTAAAAATTGATCGATTTAAATTTGGAAAGGCTCCAAGGGCCATTTACAAAAAATATTTTACAATGAAGCTCATAACAATAATAAAAACCAACAAAGAGCCACAAAAACTTGACTCGGACATCAAACTAAACAAAAAGAACATAAACTCAGCCCAAAGATGAGGATTGAGATATTAAATTCATATGTGTTGGAACTAAAACCTGCTTTGAAGAACCTCATTTTTTATTCTAGACCAAAGTCCTTTCACCCTTATTTAAATATTCGCATTTGGTTCGCATTGGGATGATAACATCAATCGAAGAAATAGGTTGATATATCAATTTGGGAGGGAAGAAACCCTCTCCATAACCACTTGTTCTACAACTTTTGAATTTCTTTCGAAGATCCAAACTAAGGCTCTTGAGAAGATTTCTCAACTACATGAGTACTGACCAACTCTTGGATTGCTCTTCTCATAAAATGAATCTTCCTCACAATCTAAAGGGGCATCAATGATATGGTGAGAAGGAAGAGAATCCTTCCACCATGAGGAGTTTGCTCTATTTTTTCATTTAGGTTTCCCACACTCATCAATCAAATGTCCTGTTTGGAAACATCTATGGAAACAAAAGGACAATCTTTCATAATCCAATATTTGAATCCAAACCCTTTCTCCTATTTGCAGCTCAATTTTATCTAGTAGATCAAGAGGAACATCCATGTCCACCAAAATACGAGCATAAGAAGGATGCACCAATTGATTGGACACCTCATTTATGGCAACATAACCTCCCAATGCATCAATAAGCTTCAAGACATGATTCGGACGAGTTGTAAAGACAGAATATCTCAACCCAAACAAGCATCCTATCGAAAGAATATCTCAAAGGGTTTAAATTTGGGTACCATGGTTTTTCATTAGACCATGATCACCCCATACCCAATAGGTTTTATTGATAACAATAAAAAGTTTCTTTGTTGATATTATTCTTGAGGTTACTCTTAAACATTGAATGATTTTGTTAAGATATTTTAGTCCCGATTTTTAATAACATATTTCATTTGTAAGTTATTTAAACAATCTAAATATATCATTATCATTTGGAATCTGGATTGTTTGAGATATAGCTTAATTAAGTAGTATCATTTCATTTGAGTAATTATATGTAAACTTAATTAATGAATTAAGAAGTTTACAAGTTATCGGTTAAGATAACCTTGACATATTCTTTTATTTCATTCTAAATATGTGATGTCCCCTTTTTAGGCAAATGGGAATTTTAACAAACTTCCACACCAATAAAATCAAGAAGGATTAGATCATTTTGATTCAACCTCAAAAAACCCAATGTTAGCTAATTACAACCCAAAATTGTTGGTGTAAATCTAGTGATTGTTGCATAATAACCCAATGTCACTAATAACCCAATAACTAGATTTACAACCCAATCAATTTGCCACACAATAGATGCAAGCGTACATTATAACACCCTAAACTTTTGCAATATGACTAAAGGAAAACACCATAATAGCCTAGAGACAAGCTCAAGCTTAAGAATGAAACATCATGATCAAAGCTTAAAAGCATGCATCAATGGAAACTAAATGAAATAAAATATTTAATCTACAAGCATCCTTACTATGTGAGATGATTACTAATTAACATAGATCTAAGGGAAATCATGCTACTCCACAAATGGTGAGAGGATCTCTCTAGTAATGGCTACAAGGCCATATTAGATATCCCTTTACTAACCAATATGAAGATCGGATGCAAAGAGTGAGCAAGTTAATCCAAGAAGGAAGTAAGGCTCTTAATCATATTTATTATATGATATACTAGTCAAAGTATGGTGTAAATTATGAAGGTATATGTTTAGTCCTTTTTATAGTTTTTTTAATAAATTAAGGATTTTTAATCATGATTAGTGAATTTACAAGTGATTAGCATGTGAGGATCCTTAATTAACCACTTAGGGTCAATTAAGAGGCTATGATAAGCTTTTGAATCCTTTTGAGATGTTTTTGAGGGATAAGCGGGGATTTTGAATGGTTGGAAGAGTGGTTTTAGTCAATAATTAGGTCTATTGATCAAAACAAGGGTAAATAGGCCTAATTAGCTCATAATTGCTAATTGGTTGCATGGAAGAGGATTATGAATTATGATGTGTCATAAATTGGCATCCCGAATGTAAAAGAGATTAGGTAATCAACAAAGCATCGTTAATTAACGAGAATAGAGGGAAACATTAGTTAATTAGTATAAATGGTAAGAATGAAGGTAATTAGTGTGTGTTTAGCAATAAGATTGCAAAAGCGGAATTTGGGTGTCTACATTTGCCCCTTTTTGAGGTGAATTAAATGGTTTCACTTCAAACATAGTAGAAAAGCATAAACAAGTAAATTTTTGAAGAAAAAATAGTAGAATGAGGGATGCCCCCTCAAGTGTTGATGGGGTGATAGAAGAATTCAATCAACGATTGAAAATATGATAGAAATGAATTGAAGAAATCTGATAGGGATAAAAAGGATTTTTATCGCCCTGTATTTTGGAAGAAAAATGAATAGTGATAAGACATGATAGTGAATAATATAGGAATAGATTTTGCATCCAATATTTCAATAAGAAAATTTTTGTCATCATGTTGCCCCTATGATCTAAATCATTGGCCCTTATCAAAATAAACAAAAGTGTAAAATAACATAAAAATCTATATTACTAACATTTGTTCATTGCTAAAAATGTGTAACTCCATACAACATACAAAATGTAACATACATAATGCAATGCAATATGAGAAAGTAAACCAAATAACCTAATAGAGAAACAAGTACAATCACACATACTCAAACAAACAATGTTCAAGACAGTTGCACCAATGTTTTTGTTATCAAGCTTCAGTTTCCGAATGTTTGTGTTTTAAAGCAAGACAGTAAAAATAGTGCCTTAAGCAAGTATTCATGTGAGGGGAATAACGGAGGACACAAGCAGTCCCACGGAAAGCATTCATGTGCTATGACATAGTCTCTAGCAACTCATTGTTGTATGGGAGTACCGACATAGTAAGCAAACCAACTTTGTTAATGGAGGTAGATCAAAATGATCCACGAGTCATTTGAGACAAGAACAAGCAAGAACCTAAGAAATATGTTTTTATAGGAAAAATTTTAATGTTCGAGGACAATGCATTTGATACAGGCTTCAATTGTGTGCATGTTATTTACCAATTTTTGAAAGAAAATTGAATTTTTACAATTTTTTGGATTTTTTAATGGTTTTTACCAATGTTTAGGGTTTTTGATGTTTTACCAATTTGTTTGTGTTTCTAAATTTTCTGAGAATAAAATGATCTAGAAGAATGAAAACTTCATGGGACATTACCAAATAACGCTAGAAAGAAAAAATATGCCCCGGGTAGTAGAAAGGGTTGGCAGGAAGCAAAAACATGCCCCAGTGTAGCAAAAATAGGTGAAAATGATTAAAAAGAATAACCATCGCGATGAGTGCTAGAAGAAAGCGGAAGAAAATTTTATTTTCTAGTCCATTAAATGCACTTTTGGCTTGGTCACGTAGGCGTTGAGGGGGCATATGCACGAAGATGCGCGCATATGCGTGAAGATGTATGCGCATGCATTGAGAGGAGTGTTTATGTGTGAAGATGGTCACATATGCACTGAGAGGGGCACACACACACTGAGATGAGCACATTGGCACTACACTAGGGTTTTGGTGCTAGTGTGTTTGATGTTTTTGAAACATTTTTGAATGTTTTGATTTTTCCGATTTAACATATTTAAATGTTTTGGGATTTTAAAACATATTTGAATGTTTTTATGATTTTCTAGAATTTTTCTGAAGCTATGTACAGGAAATGAAGAAACGTGGATTTCCCCAATGATGGATGAGATGTACAAGGGCATAATGCCACACGTATGTGTAAGAAATTGAAGATGCAAAAATGCCCCCAATGATAGATGGGAATATACAAAGGAAAAGTCTTCACACACAGAAGCAGGATCATGGCCAATATGGATAGGTTCAACACAATGATTAACTTAAACCCATGAAATGTTAGGAAGCGAAATGATTCACATAGCGTAAGTTGGGCAAGAAGCACATGATAGAAAGAAGTAGAAGATTGTTTTTGTGAAAGGCGACAAAGTTTCCCTCAAACGTGGAAAAAAGGAAATCTTATAAACATGGATGTTCTGAATGAAGTAGAATAAAAACATGAATGTTATGAAAGTAGCCTAGAAGCCTCACGATGAAGAAGCGATTAACCCAAGGCACAATTCGTGAGAAAAGATACGGACTAAAGTAAGAGTATGGACAAGGTCCAAAAATGGCACTTGGTAACATACTAATCTGTTACTCATTGGGATCCAAAGTGTGTGCACGTGGAAATTTATTACCTCTTGGAGGGAAGATTTTATAGACAACAAATGAAGACACCCTAACCAATGTGTAGGAATGATTTATTTTCAAAGGTTGATTTGTGAATGGAGGGTGGAAGGAGAGCCGTAAATTGCTTCGATGCCATCCAAGCGTCCATATCCTCGATGGAGATGTATTTGATTCTAATCACAACATTTATCTACAAATCAACCAGAATTCATAGCCCTGGTAGAGATTATTGGAAATACCCCAAGAGAGAGTTATATATCAATTTTATTTTTGCTTTTGATTTTTGTTTTACTTTCTTGAAAATTTATTTCATCTCTCTTGATTGTTTTCATAAGGGGTTAAGAATCACTTATGGATTAATGGAAGGATGTGGAAGTGATTACAATGACGACATTGGCTAGTATCAACAAATATGTCCAAAATTTCTTCACAACAAGTTTATTAGATGTTTATTGTGAGAGGATCTCTAAGAGGTCAATCATTCTTTAATTTACCAAGGTGATGAAAGGCCAAGGTCAAACAGATACCGTAGAGATAAATTTCGCCAAATGCGTGTGAATAAACTAACCAAAATATCATCAAAGGGATGAAAATGGTGGATGACTTGCAGAGGGATGGAAAGAAAGGGAAGAAATAACATCCATGTGTATATAATACTTAATTGCAATGTTTGATCTTTGTACCTTTGATTTTTTTGTACTGTTTTAATGTTTTCTCATTTTTTTAAATGATTTTTTAGATTTTGGGAAATTGGGACCATCAATATCAATCTACGTGATAAGATCCAACAAAAATGTTTGCAATTTCCTTGATAAGGGAGATTAAGCATGTTTGTTTATCAAGATTCATATTATCTCCGATCTTAATGATCATGGTGAGCTCATACTCAACAAATGACTGCGATTTATCTTGAAACATGGATTTCGTATGCGGGAGGTTGAGTTCCCTATCCATAGGTTTATGCACTTTGCACCATACTTGATGGTTATGTTGGTGTGCATTCTTGAATTCGTTTGATTATGAACTTTATGATTGTTTAAATTGTTGGGAGCTTTGGAGCTCTTGGAATTTTTGATCTTATCTTGATAAAGAAACTGTTTGGGTTTCTATAAGCTAATGCATGACTTGTCTGATCCTAAGAAGTGGGAGAAGAAAGTGGACATTGAGATTTGATGTGAGAAATGACGGTGGGCTTACCACAATAATTGATATAAGGATAATGTGATGGATGAAAAGGATACGGTCCAAGAATTGAAGAGGATGGGCTACCAAGAGGTGTCCCATAGACTGAAGATGAAGGGATACTAGGATGTGGCCCAAGTATAGAAGAGGATGGGATACTAGGAGGTGTCCCATAGATTGAAGATGAAGGAATATTAGGATGTGGCCCAAGTATAGAAGAGGATGGGCTACTAGGAGGTGTCCCATAGACTAAAGATGAAGGACTACTAGGATGTGGCCCAAGTATATAAGAGGATGGGCTACCCGAAGTGACCCACAAATAGAAGATAAAGGGCTACTAGGATGTGGCCCTAGAATAGAAGGTAATAGGCTACCAGGAGGTGACCCCCAAATAGATGATGAAGGGCTTCTTGGAGGTGGCCCACATATAGAAGAAGATGATGGGCTACCAGGTGGTGACCCAAGGTGAGATTGTGATTGAGGAATCATGATAGATAAAGAATGATTGGGTAATGAGAAGATAGGCCATGGATCAATGCCAGACCCAAGAATTTCATCACGCAATGAAGAATGTGAAGATGGAAGAATAAGAGGAGGATCAAGTTTGATGATCCTAGGATCTTCCTCTATTTTCTAAAAAAAGAAATCAACCTCTTCCCCACAATACGTGAATGTATCAAGGTCTAAAGATAATTTTTCTCGTAACCTTCTAGAGGAATATCTTCATGTACCCCCATAAATTCTCCAATCATTTCTTCATTCTAAAATAAATCGATCGGTATGGGTGGTTGTTCTTGACCATAATAGGTTGATTGGAAGAAAGAGGTCCAACAGGTTTGGAAGATCTAGAAGATGTTTGATGAGGGGAAGGTTTGACCTTATTGTGTCCACAAAGGAATTAGATAGTGTGTCGAAAATATATCTTAGCACATCATTTCTTGTGAATGGTTCGACATGGATGCAAACATTGATTTTTAGAAGATTAATGAATATGGAATAAGGTATGATCAAAATGACCCAGGGGCCGAAGAGGGATTAGATTCCAATTAATAAAACAAGATGACTCTAGATATGAATTAGATTTTTATTAGGATGTCTCACGATTGGAAAAAGACGTGGCTTTGAAATAGCTTGGTATAGGTTTGCCTAGAATATGACATAGTGCGGGTAGGCCAATAGGATCATCATCCAGTGGTATTATGATGTAGGGGTCAACTTGGATGATCGACTAGAAGAATTTTGAGTCACATAGATCTTCAATGGAGGAAGATGTCACCTGAGTTGGTGATAAATAGGGTCCTTCGAAGAAAGGGAGGACCACGACTCCAGAGTCAAATTAGATGTTTAATTGGAGGAACTTTGAGTCGCACGGATCTTCAAAGGAGGAAGGCGTCATTGAGGCGACTAAGAGAGGGGGTCCTATGAAGAAAGGGAGGACCACGACTTAGAGTCGAATTAGATGAATGATGGGGAGAATTTGTGGCTACACAAATCCTAAGAGGAGGAGAACTTTTTTAGGCAAATCGATTATTCCTTAGAAAAAATTTGATTGAATGAATCTCAAGACACTAAGAAGAATCTAAAAGATAGTTTGGATTAGAATCATCAGGAGATTGAGAGGAATCAAAATAATAATTTGGATTGGAAGCCTTAGAATCACACCACCGACTATGAGATGAAGGTGGGGAAAGGGGTAACTAAACGGGTTCTCTAGCGTAAAGAACCAAACGAGTTTTAGTTGTGATAGGCATCCTTTGATGGGAATGTCAAAACTTGGGTTCCTTATTGTCATAAGTATGAGGAACCATGTGATAATCAGTCATGGTTGGCATTGTTGAGTACAAATGCTTAGACCTATATGGTGATTGAATTCCTTCATGGTGAAGAAAGTTCTACGTCCAATTCGATAAGCATAGCGGAAACCAACTAGACATTTTACAAATATGGACCCTAGGACAAACCAAACAACATAACAACGTCAAATCGTCACAAAGATTTCCAAACAAAGAATGGTAACGAATCCAAAGGATTAATATGAACCAAGGACACCAAAGAATAACAAATGACACACTAATCATAGTATTATATAACAAGAAGTATCTAGGACAAGACAACTACGTACAAGACTATAATCCAATCACAAAAATAGTATACTCCCTACATTTTCCAAGATAGGTATAGTGCAAATAGTGACAACACAATATCACCACTTAGGTAAATTTTAAACTAAACAAGACCTAAATACTAAGAAAGTGTTGATGTGATACCCCAACAAGGTATACTAAAAACCATTTTCGGACGCAAAACAAAGTTCAAGTCTTTAAAAATGGAAGTTACCAATGCGGCGAGCAATAACAACACTATTTGGATACGTGAATCAAGCTTTCCGATAAAACCAATATTGTTAGTATCAAAATAATGTTATTGCGATGCGAACAATGTCACCTCAACACTCTCAAAAACTCAAGGCAATGTTAGGATCAAAAATTAAGCCTAAGTCTATCAAGAATTGTTTATGCATGCGAGCAGCATACCAATACAATTTAGAGACTTAGATCAAGTTTAAAAATGGAAACAAAACCTAAGTATCACAATTGTATGGCTATAATGCGAGCACCATAATAACTCAAAGGAATTCAAGTGATGAGATAACCTAGCTACAATATGAAATATCGATTATGGGTATCAAGACAATGGCTACCAAGATACAAAGACATACCAACACACTTTCAATGCTTATTATCACAATCGTAATAAGAAAGTATGTAAGACGGTGCAAAAGTGGTGGACACAATCTTTAATAGAACTATGTATATATATTCCAAAATAAGTTGTCGCACAACAAACATGAAACCCTAATTTTTCCCTAAAAATTAGGTTGCCCAAAGACATTTAGGGTATTAAATCATCTCCAAAACTTATGAAATTAATTGTAAAACATAGCAGATTTGAAAACCAAAAAGTATACTCCCAAATCATACAACAATAACTATTTTTCACCATAAATAAATGTGTTAGGGTTAGGAACACTTTCCCAATCAATTCGCCACACAATAGATGCAACATACACACAAATGGATCCTTATCAAAATCAGATTTACTTCAATTCCAAATCGAATGAGAGAGAGAGAACACAATGAAGAGCTAGGGCATACATCCCATTTCTCCAAGCATGGAGAGATATAAATGATCAAATCCAACATGAGGTGAAATGACCCCCTCACATCCCTTAAATAGACTTCCCAAAGGGATCGACCCACTTGGAGGGAAAATACACTTTTTAAATTTGCAATTACAAGTTGGATAGCCAAGTGGCCCCTTTTACATTAGTTTCCCTCCCATTACATTTAATATGCTAAGACTATGTGCACTTTATTATTTTCTAATTAAATAATAAAAGTAACTAACCTATGTGCACATTTTAAAACTAAATAAAGACTCCCACTTGTAGTGTTAGGCATGCCAAGGGGTTATAGTGCAAATAAAAGAGATGAACAGATATATTAGTAATGCCCCTAAAAGGGGAGATTACAAAATACAACAAGAATATGAGTTAGATAAATCTTGTCGTTCTTTGAAGGCCCGACCCATGTATAAATTTTCTCTCTCCTACAATGTGCAAAGACGGAGTGACATTTATGAAGTGATTAATTGGATTGTATATGCATGATTTCTTCATGTATTATTTGTTTAAAAATTTCATAAGGATTATTGTATTTAATTGTTAGCACGAAATTATTATCTTCACGAGATGATTTAAGGCATTTTTCCTATTATACTATAATCATTAAATGTGTATCAATTTTTCTTGAAAAATAAGGACTCATCGTATTATGTTTAAATAAAATACTTGTTTTGAAAACATATTTTGTGAAATATGAAGGTGTTTAAATGTTTCTTTAACCGATTATACATAAAATTTATTGATATTTGTTATGTAATTATAACTAATATTAATTCATCTTGAATAAACGAATATGTTTTATAACAAACATAGTATGATAGGGAAAACAATACAATGAAGACATCGTTATATTATTATTGTACCTTATTAAATAAATTACACAATTCATATCAAATGATGATCAAATGAGATAAAGTGAACTATTCATATTAAATGATGTACTTATGAGATTAAGACCAATACTAACTAGGAAGTGATTGGATCATATAAATGTGAGACATGGTTAAATTAACATATATTAAACAACAACATTAAGTTTTGAAATTACAATAAGAGGTGTTCATAAAAGATAGTAACTCGTTGAGTTACTATAATCCTCTATCAAGAAATGGATAACATGTTACGATACCTAATAACCTATCGTAAAGATGAACTTATTTACTTATCCTAAATAGATAACTAAAAGTGCAAATGAAGTGTAGGCATTATGATCCACTATTTCTTTCGACGTAATCGACCGTGCTAGCTTAGGATGGCTATGGGAAGGATAGTGGTACATAATGGCGAAAGTCATTACGTGGTCACTATCTTTCCCATAGGGATCCTAAGATGGGACCGATAGGATCCTTTCGATAGAAGGGTGAGTCATGATTCCTACTTCTTCACAACAAGAAACTTAATTTCTTAAAAAATGAATGATATCCAAATAACTGTGTAGAGATAGTTGTCCGATGACAGAGTCAAGTTTCGTTGACTAGTGTGTGGTCACGAAACTAAGCTTGCATTGTATGCTTGAACATTTGGCCAAAGTAGTGTAACTAGTTGATTACACTATTTGTTCACCATACCCCTAACTTGTTGTGTCGGATACCGGATGGGTTACAGACTTGTATGTTTTCCATGTCGACACTTAGGATTTACACATAGTTCTTTAGACTGTTAAAAGGTTTAACCAAAGGTATACAAGTTATACACACTCGGTTAGAGTGAATTAAGGGGGATCGAGTAGATCTAGTTGACCCTTACAATTGCACATGGTTATTATTTGTTATTAGATGGATTGTAAATATTTAATTATGCTAGATTTTATTTGCTACAAGCTGAAAATCATTGAAGGCATTAATTGTAATTAAGGGGTTTGTTTTTAAAAAATCCCTTAATTTAGATGATTAATAACATGGGTGCTACAATTACTTTTTATTAATATTCGAATATACATCTTGTTGTTAACCTTGATCTAGAACTAAGGGAAGTAATTTCTTCTCTTTCCACACGCTTATCTATTTTCTAGGTTAAATAATTTGGTGACCATCTTTATTGATAGAATGCTTCACCTAGTTTAGCTCAAGTTTCCTACCTAACTACTAGGCCTTTTATTCTACAAAACACTAACTTCCCTAGGGTTTTCATTTATTACTTAGTGCATGATATTTTTCTTAATCTTAGGGTTTTTAGCCTTTATGCTTTCATGGCTTTCCCATCTACATAGAGATCTTTGATGAAGATTACATGAGGTTTCAAAATATTTTCCCTCACGATGATTTGGGTTATCATCACTTTAGTCAAGTCCCTTCTACTTTCCAACAAGAAAGAATGAAACAATTTCCCGCAATACAAGCCTACCCACTCACTTTTTTAATCTTAGGATGTCATGAACACCGCTACTCAACCATCTTCTCCAATAACCTTTGATGACCTCCTCTTATCTATGGAGTGTGTTAAGATTCACATGATTGATGTTACTTTTCCTTAGTACCTGGTCTTACTTACCAACCCTTCACTAATACATGTCTTTATACTCATTGAGTAAAGCCTCAATTTGCACAACTTCAACTATATACTCCATTTAAAAGGAAATTCACATGATTTCCTTCCTCACCAAATTTGATCTTACAAAAAAATTGAGCATAGCCTTGTGTCTCTCCCTCAACTTATTGAGGTTGATATGAGCCTCGTATGAGCAAGCCTCCGACTAAATATTTCGACTTCAATACCTATTATGAATACCATAGACGTATTGGGCATACTTCTAACAAATGTTTCAAGATTCGACATGTTATGCAAGATCTAATTGATACCAATGCTATCAAATTCAAGACCCCAGGAGAAATCTTCTAGTGTTCCTATGAATACACATCCATCTATCATTCCTCCCATTACAAGCCCATTTCAAAAGATGGATAAAGATATTACTTTTGGTCCTATAGAGTTACGTATTAAGCATATAAGGTATTAATGTCTACCCCTATTTTTCAAGGCGCAATTTTGTAGGTTTCTTATTAAAATAGTACTAGTTAACATTGGATCCACATTAAATATATTCCTTAACTCTTTTCTCCCATAAATGGGTATATCCATGAGTGTTATTGATAAAACTCTTATTCTCATTTAAGACTTTAATAACAT
Source organism: Taxus wallichiana var. yunnanensis (assembly GCA_018340775.1). NCBI lineage: Eukaryota > Viridiplantae > Streptophyta > Pinopsida > Cupressales > Taxaceae > Taxus > Taxus wallichiana. The sequence continues at coordinate 332,501,033 of CM031240.1, read as the reverse complement.
CCTGCAATCTACACTTGGTTACATTATTTTGGATTTTCTATTCGGCCCTAAAAAGTTCCCTCACCATGTTTAATGATCTTCATTACAATCTCAATTGGGCTAACCTTATATCCAAGCTATGGAAGACATTCCATCTACTCTTCATCAATGTGTCAAATTTATACATGATGGTCATGAATATACTATTAAAAAAGATAAGGAACCTTTCAAATATTGTAAAATTGAATATTCTTGTTCTAGTGAGCCTATTATCACACCTCCAACACAACATATTGTTATTGATAAGTTGCACATGTATGAGGTTGGTGAATCAAACAATACCCATGAAATTAAGCTTCTTGTGCACATACCCCTTGAGCATAAGGAAGGACAATTAATAGGACTACATGTCTCTACAAATGGCATACATATTGAATGCTCCAAATGAGTGTAGCTTACTCCACTAACACCACTTGAACAAGAAGTTACCAAAGAGTTGTCGTTATTAGTTAATTCATAACAACATAACTTAGTTATTACTTACTATCATAGTGTTGAAAATGATATACATGATAGTGATGTTATTTCTTATTTGCTTTATGTTTGAGCTTTTGTTAATCAACAACCTATTCATAGCACATTGATTGATTGTCATTCTAGGTACAAAGACATGTGCACTCTCACACCGCTAACTTCTTTGGGCTATACTAAGAAACATACTCAATTTGATGCATAATATCCTGGTCAACTTATTGCACACATTATTCTCCCTTTTACAATGGGATCCATTGTTATGGCATCACCTTTCTTAGATATTGATAAACTTAGGACATGTGACATGCCTAATGATACACTTAGATTCATAAAATTAGGGATATTCCTTCTATTCTCTATCAATGTGTGCAAAACACTTATTGTAATCAAGTTGTTGTAGTTCAAGGTATTTCTTATGAAACTCCTTTGCCTATTCATTCTTACATAAGAGCACTAGTTTCTATGCCCATGTCCATTGCACCTACTCATGTTATATCTACAAGCTCTATCTCCCACAAACTTTCTCCAAGGTCTCTTATAGATGAACAATTTCCTAAGCATGCCACATAGCTTCAAATTTTTAAGGAGACACAACCTACCCCTATTATACACAATGTAACTTTGAGATCCACACCTCCTATATTTGTGAGTTTCTATCCTCTCCCTCTTGATCCTATCATAGGGTGGCCCTCGTAAATCTTTCTAAAAAGCATTCAAATATTCTAATAATCCAAAAACATTCAAAATTTTCAAAAATACAAAAATAAGACACGAACATGGCTTGATATACTAGTTCCCTACTTTTTGTATGTTGTTAGTCACATGGTTTGATACATATAATATTTTATACCAAACACACACATTCATTTCAAAATGTATATGAGCATAGTGTAGGATACACAAGACTCCACAATGTTTGTAGATGCTAGAATTTCCCTTTTACCAAGTCGTTTTGCTAATTTGGGGCATATTTTATACCATGAGGTGTTATTGTTTCATTATGGTGCTCTTTCACATCCTAGTTATGCTTATATTATATATTATGATATATTCTTATTCTTCTATACTTTTCTTGACTAGCACATATGGTGTGTAAGGCTAGTATGTCTTATTTTGTCCACCTCCTAGCTATTTTTACTTTTATCATGATACATTTGATTTCTTATGTACTTGTCTTGTGTGTGTGGCCTTTGGCCTTCTCTATGTGTGTGTGACACTTAGGTGTCCCTTAATTTTGTCCTTAATTGCCTTTTCTTATGCAACCATACGACCCATGTTTGTGTGTGCAACACTATCGTTTCTTGTGTATGTGGATATTGGCCTTTTCTATGACTATATATATGTGTGTGTGTGAAATTGATTATTGTAGTTGTATGCTTATGTTATTCTATGCTTGTATACTTGAGGTGTATGTTATTGTTTTGTGTCATGGATTCTACCATGCACTCTCTTGCAAGGCCCGGTTCTATATGGTGGCCACCTACAACTAGCTTCTATGTGATCCAATAATGAATATACGCTACATCCGACATGGCCACACTTTAGTTCTTTTGAGTTGAGCAATCTACAACATATTTCACTCATCCCAAAATAAGGGGCATCCAATGGGGTTATCACACAAATATAAATGCAATTTAGAAACATAGCTAGATTATGGACTACAAAATATAGTTGAATAAAATATAAGGACACAATAACATAAACAACTAGAAATTATTCGAGTTTCCATTTAGACAAAACCATCCAACAGAGGGCAAAATTGACACACACACGCCTAAATGGATGAAACTATCTTAAGTAGATTTTAGACATCCGATTGAATCTTCAAGAAAATATAGGATTTTATAGATCTATGGTACATATTCAAGGCAAATACATAGTTCGGATCAAGGTTCACGATATTTTGGTATAGAATGTGGAGGGAATGAGTTTACTTTATTCCCTTTACACTTTGCGCATCTTGGAATCTAAGAACTTCTACAAATGCATGGTGTGGGGGCATAAGAATGCTTCATTCCAAAACTTATTCTACCAAAAAGGATGGATCATAAAAATAAATTGCACTGTGTATAAAATAAAATGGCACTCTCAACCCATTTATTTGAGGCACGAAGTATACCATCCTCTATATGCAAAAAAAAAAAAAGGATGTGAATTATGCCTACAACAAATGTATTGGACACAAGAATATACACTTCCGATAAGCTCTTTCTTTTCCTCCTTTCTTGTTAGACCCCAATACAACCAATTTACATTATGACAAAAATAATGGGCTTGACTACAAATGATTTCAGCAAATGGAAGAGTTCTCATAAACCCATCTCTTCAACATCAACCTTATCATCCAATTCAAAGAGTATCAATCACCAATTTATGGAGCACTTCAATCCTAAGACTATGTTTGGCCCTATCAATGTGCATGCTCTTCAAAATCTTAAGAATTTTATCCAACTTCGTTATAACCCCACCTTCAATCTACTCCAAATTGTCATGAATTCCCAAAATATTGTTGAAATTAAGTAACACCATAGATACTCCTATTAAGCAAACCACTTTCAATATAGTAAGACCGGTAATTGTCTTTCGAGGTCCAATCATGGCTTTTAGAACATAATTAATGAGCCCTACCCCAACATTAGTGAATTGAACCCAAAAGGATTTGTAGTGATCAATATCTATAATTTTGGATTTTTAATGCCTTGAACTAGTGCACTTTTCCAAGATTCCATGGGTGTCTTTGCAAGGATTATAGTGCTTTCATTTGTGATCACTTTATCTTTAGCAATTTTACATCATCCACAAGCCTAAAGTATGCCTTACGAACCTCAACGGTTGACTAATTGGATGAAATAATTATTTTACCATAGACAATTTGTTCCTTCACCTTTTTTCCTAGGCGAACTTAAAGCTCCTATTGCTAGAGCCCTCACATCTTTCTTTGAGGAGCATCATACGCCATGGTGTTGGGCGTGGATAAGGAAAGAATACAAACTCGAGATGGGAAGGCATGAATTTTATATGTACTAAGGAAAAACCCTATCTAGTGGCCAATACTTGAGACTACAATTATTGAGAATGGGGGATTTTTATTCAAAAGCTTCAAACCCTATATTGACACTCTTCCAAAAATGAAAATTCACCTATTCAATTTCTTATTTCTAAAAATTGAAAATACCTTTTATTTGGGATAAGGAAGCAAAATATTCTGAACAATATCATGCACTTCCTAAAATCTCACCAACAAACAAGACCAACACCAACCTCGATCCCCTTTGACCATTATAAACATGATAGAAATGAAACCGAGAGAGAACAAAGGTTCTAAGTTTTTCATGTCAAGTGGTGAGCTATTGTTTCTTTGATGAATAAATGGGAATAAATTTTCAAATTTAAGAGGGGTGGAAGGAAATTAATCCCTTGTTTAAAGTGCAATTTTAAAAACAAGATTCATAATCTTGTCAAGTGGTGGGCTATTGGTCTCATTGATAAATAATTGAGAATGAATCACCATATTAAAGAGGGGTGGAAGAGAATTGATCCCCCACATTTAAAGTAGCTACTTCTTGAATGAGTAATCTCATACAACTAATTCTTGCACCAATTTCACCCCTTGAGGTGCACAAACCTAGATCCCTCAATTACCTTGGTGATCAACAGCTTTGTTATTATCTCTTCTAATATAATTGACAAAGTTAGTAATACTTGACAAGGCTATAATTTTGCATCTTTTATGATCTTGACGATTTACCATAGCATAGCCCCTTCAAGATACGAGTTGATCACAAGCTTCAAATTTCCTTTTATTGACAAATGTGTTCATCCCTTGCTTTTCACTATGGTGAATCTTACAATACTGACTTTAGCTCTACCGCATTTGATATACATCATATACTTTCATAATAAGAAAAACATATTTGGCCTTGAAAGCCCTTAACAACTCTACATGGTCTTACGTGTCCTAGATTATCTTTGGTTGCTCCTTCAAAATTTATTTTATTACACTTTGTGGGGCAATCCATTGAAACTCGTGGTTAGCATACTCTTATAAAGGAAATGTATTAAGCTTTAATTTAATCAATTATTTAGGAAGAATAAGATTATTGAAAAGATAAGAAAATGAATTTTTTTATTAGTGAAACCCCAAGAAGGAAGGATTTTAAAAGAAAATTTTCTTGACAAGGGTTTTACACACTATACTAAAAATTATTGTTGGAATTAATTTCAATTTCGGAGCTCCTTACAATATGCTAAGGGGGTGTTTACTTTTAGCTATAGGGTTCTTTTAACAAATGTTATCACACATATTCATTTAAACTTAAGTAAAGTTTCCAGTGTGAGTGTATGCTAATTTAATCCAACTCCAAAATATTACAAGAAGCATTAAACAAGATGCAGAATGAAATTACCCAAAACAATAATGAAATAAATACAATAACGAAAAACTTATTAAAGATCATAAAAGAAACTTGTCAGGATGATGTCTTAACTTTCCACGATCGAGAACCATATAATGAACCACTTATAACCATCACAAACATACAAAACATAGTCCTACTTATTGGAAGACTCTTCCTCAAAAGTATACTCATACAAATTAGATCATTGAGAACACTATCCCCTTGTTCAACTTTGATCTCAAACAAACACACTAAAATAGGTAAAGAAATTGATAATAATATTTCAATATCAAACTTACGCATAGATAGTGCCAATGACAACTCTACATAGATATTTCAGTGTTGTATAAATAATGTAAATCTACCTTTAGAAAAAGATTATACAAGTTGGGAAGGAATCAAACAATCTAAGTCCATGTGTGCTTAAACTTGTCTCTATGAATAATAAACTCTATTTAACATGAAATTGTGTTGTTTATTTTTACTTTGTAAAACTCTTCTTCGAAACATCCTCCTTTAAAAATAAATTCTTCTCCATAGAGAAGTTCATAAAAAGGAAATATTGTGTTGTTTATTTTTTGGCTGTGGAAAAGATTGTGTTGTTGTGGAACTCTCAATATTCTTCCTTTCTAATAAAAATAAAATCATCTACACAAGGAACTCCATTAAGACGAAATATTGTATAGTTTAATTTTGCCTTTGTGAAACTGTTTCAAACCTTCCTTTTTAAGAATACTATTTGTGGAAATGCACAATAGGTCACTTAGAAGCATGAAATGAGTTGAATAAAAGAGTGGGGAGGGGCCGGAATCATACTTTTTCCCTTACTTCCACATTGGAGAAATTATTGGAACATACGACTAAGAAATTATAGTCTTAAATTCTAATAATTATGTTAATTGCACCACCATAAGCCACAAAAATTTTGATAGGTAGGTAATAATGTCAAAGAAATTCTTCAAGGCATATGCTACCATAATTTTATTGAAGACTATAAGTTTAACCACAAGATAAGGTGGATCCACAAAAGACACAACCACCACTAAGCAATGTTCGTACCTAGAAAAGAAAGGAAGCATAAAATGATCAACAGGCATTTCCAGCCAATAAATTTGTGGATCTTCAAAACATCCAAAACATAGTTTGTCAAAACTACTTACATGTAGTAATGTATATGTGAATATTCAAATCCATAAAAAAGAAGCCTTCCCATAGCATTACTCTTTCTTTTTGATTTGCAATCCTCATCATAATCCAACAATAATAATACTTTGCATATGGGCAAAACATTGATATTTTTTGTTCAAACCTTGCAGAGGCAATTATAAAATTCCTTCTGAAATCTCATCAATGAAAGTTAAATTTCACCTCAACAATGTAGCGCATACGTATTTGTTCCACATTGTAAACAATGAACTCGTTATACAAAAGTGAGGCCTGCAAACCAGTTCAGTCAAGCGAAAATACATTAATGCTAGTAAAACACATGTTAAAAAATATTGACAAGGGACTTTGTAGCAACACATGCATTCTTCACTTTTATAAATGGTTGTGATTTATACCACTGGCAGAAAATTAAGAATTCTTGTATAAGTTTTCTTTACACAAGTGGACTTGTTATCTAATCTAATAACACTGCATCAAAAAAGCAGGAAAAGATTGTAGCGAGCTAAGGAATTCCTGCCTTTCACATTGTACTGCAATTACTTATTCCTTCGAGATCAGACATACAGTCAAATTTACAGACCTCTATATCCTGATTCCCACTGGCATCACATTAATATCTGATTTAAAAATCAGTTTTTTTCACTTCTAAGAAATTCACCTATACATCGCCATCAACCTGGAGATTGACTGTACCCTATTGGAGCTATTCTTTCTGTGAATGCATCCAATAAACTGCTGTAACATCACATTGCCTACAAACATGAGATTCAATATGTTGTCACCAAAGTCACGCAATCCAGTTCATGGAACAATCTGTGTAGCTGGCTGCTTTCATATTTTTCCGTGTAAGGGAGACTGAATGTTTCAATTTATTGTAAACTCCCCAAACCAGAGACTCTACATTTCAAGTATGTGGGCACTAGGCTCAAATGAACAGGCACTACAAAACTCTAGAGAACCAATACAACAATGCAGATAATAAGGATCTTTGACATAACAACGTAACATTATCATATAAAAAAATCAGTAATTAAAGAACAAGCCAGCTAAAGATTAACATTGTTCTCAAAATAATGAGGCGCAGCTAAAAAAAAGTTCACATGAAACTAGCATCCATAACTCTTGTTTCATTATCAATAACTGCCAAGTTTCCAAAATCTTTCCAAACACTGATCATGACTGTTTTTGTCAATGGCTAAAAGAAGTCAATAATGAGACACCTCTATAGATTGTTAAAGTTTGCTTGTCTCCTATTGCAAAAGTGGTGTGAGTGAGTCGCCAAGGTTTGGTTTACTCCCTTGCTCGGTCATTAGGTCAAACCCCAACAGGACAAAATGTGGACAATGTAAATAAAGTGTGGTGAAAAATCCATTTTCACAAGGGGTTTCTCATATGGCATGCTGGCTGTACTCTAAGCTAAAAAACCGCCATAGGGCTTTTGTTCCAATGCGTGAGACAGAAAACGGGGTCTGGATCATTTGAAAAATGGTTAGAGCTCAATAAACATTTTCCCCAGAGGTTATTGGTAAGGGAAGGAAGAATATGCCCATATGATGATTTAACTCGTTGTCTATTAAGCATTTTTTAGTTTTTGCTGATGCTAGCTCCTAATATTGTTATATCTAATTCATTTATCTAGTGCTTTCCTATATGTAGTTATTTGATAGCTAGCTGTAAGCATTCAACTGCTCATTTCTATGAAGTTGTTATATCTCATTACCATGAACTTAATAATACAGGAGTATGTCGTTACTGGTAATGGGAGGAAGGTACAGCTGTGAAGTTGTGAACTTACTGTCGTGGTAGATTGCTTTGGTGTACCCAATGGGACTACAACTCCATCAGGAAGAACGCGGGATTCCGAGGGATCAGGTGCTGTTGCACCAACTCCTTTTGTGCTGCGCAACAAATAAAGTTATCTATTATTTCCAAGATGCACAAAATCATATCATTATCTTTTCAATTTTTGTGTGAGTTAAAAGAAACACTGTTGGAAAATACTCAACAGCATATGCGTTGAAGAAAATAGTTTGACGTAATCTAAACAGTGCACCCAATAACAGGTTATGGCATAATCTCATTTGGAAGTTGCATCCAGATACAAAATAAAAACATATCCAGATAAGATTCATGTAAAGCACTGATTTTTAAATATGGCATAATCTCGTCTGAAAAAGTCACATCCAAAAACACAATAAGAACATATGGATAAGATACATGTAAAATAAGCAACAAGCACTGCCAATAAGAATGTAAAAGGATAAAACTAATGACAAAGGACAGATCAAATCAGAAGAAAAGTGAGAGTGCCTTCTGGTGTACCTATAAAATTTCAAATGTTACCAAGGCATGGAATATATTCCAATACCAAAGAACAATGTAGTCTCATTCTTCACCCAAATGATTTCTCAACAGCCAAGACTTGGGGTAGGATTTCCATCACAGGAAATCTATTGCTAAAATCCAGATCTGCAAAATCAATTTATGGTAAGAGTAGAAATGTTTACAATTTGATGGTCTCTAAGTTCGAGCAAGTGTTTTTGAAAGAAAATATAATTTTGCATCTTGCTTTTATTTAGGCTTAAGATTGCCTAAATAGTATAGTTGAACCTTTTGAATGTCATTAATTTGATCGTGGGTAAAAGTTGAAAAAAGTATGTTAGGCCTGTGTGAAGGGTCTTGTTGGTTAACAATCATCTTTTAAGTTTGAACATTTTTTATGGTGTAATATTATGTTTGGCAGGCAATCCCTCCACCGTAAGGGTAATAAAATGATTAGTAATGTCTAAGAAAAAAACACAAAGGCTAAGGACTGTGTGATTGTCACCAAACCACATCCATAGAAAATGACTGCTTGATTTTATTTTCCAATCTTATTAGGATGCTATGGTCCACATATCTGAAATTCCATCCAGCTTGTCAACCTTCGCCACCCACGAATAAAGAAAAAAAAAGTGCTTGAAAGGGCTGAAGATTGCCCAAAGGTGTGTGTGTATATATATATATATATATATATATATATATATATATATATATATATATATATATATATATATATCAAATGCATGAAGGATGATGCATAAAGAATCAATTGCCCCATAGCTTGCTAGAAGGCACATGCAGATTCTGAAGAAAAAGAAATGATAGCAAATATTCTAACTATACTTTAGCACAGAAACCAAAATAATTATGACAGCAACAAATAGGCCTGCATTTCAATATATAATGGCATTAAATGTAATCAAAATTAGTCAAGCTACCTTAGATGATGTAAAAAACAAATCTTCTGTCAGCAATATTTACAGCAACTAACACAAAATCAGACTTCCGATTGACTATGGTGATATTGACATCACTCACTCATGTCAGCCATCAAGGTCTGATCTGGATCTGAGGAGGTCTAGGGGAAACACTTTAAACAAGAGTTTTGTTGGCTAGATTTTCTGCATAGCTGAAAACCTAGGCAGTCATGAGATAAATCTCCCTCATTTACCGGTGAGGCTCCCGTGTAAGATTTGTCAATTAAATATGCTAGTATCTATTTGTGGGTATTACTTTAACCATGCAGCTCATGAACCATAGCTGTATAGTTTTGCAACAAGTAAGCAAAGCTGTTAAAGAAAGGAAATATTTGATGAAGAAGAAAATAGAAGAAAACAGGAAAGAAAGAGGGAAGATGTGCAACCCAATCAATAGATTACAGAGTTGATTGCATGCACATAGATAAAATAGATAGATATTAACATACAAAATTATAAGCAAAGGGAACTTTCAGATCTAGATCTAGAATAACGCAAAGTTTATGAATAGATCTAAGACAGAAAGTTAGAAACAAAATGCACCATTGACACAAAGTTCTCCGGAAATATGCTCCTTTCTATTCCTTTGCTTCAAATGGCTATCAAGGATTTCAGCACAAATTCTGGAACACAAGAATGTTGCTTACAAATTCTGATCCTTAACCCGAAGATTCTTCCTCTACTTATAGAATGTAGAAGGAAATTACAAATGGGAAACTTAACTGAACTAGAACATGAACAAGAAGTAAAGATAACATCTGGAAATCATCTTCCTTTAATTCCTCTCTTAGTGACATGCATCAGGAGTTCAAACTAAAATTGTGCACATATGTCACTTAACTCAAAGAGTCATTCCAAATAACTTAAAGTAATGGTTTTTAAACCAATAACTTTTAAGTTTACAATCACATCCGGGAACATAAAAATAGAGGAAGCAAGAGGAGGATATGCCAGCTATAACTTCCTATACTTTCTTTTTGTTCGACATACTGAATATACTTGTCGAACATGTAATTCAACAACTTCCCATCTATTTTAGCCACAACTTCTTTTTTTGTCCTGAATTGCAGCAATCCTTCTTTCAGAACCTCGATGCACGCTTCCACATCCTTCAAGCTAGGCCCGAACTTCTTAATGTCTGATTGCAGCGTTACCACTTGTTGATGGAATCCATCGTGAAAGGCCTAACAGCTCCATCAATCCTCTCGTGCACCATCAGAAGAGATCCTTCCAGGGAATCAGACACTTTGTTAGGAATGGTCCTTTTGTATGAAGAAACGTTCCCGACCACTTCCTCATTAGTGAAAGCAATGACATTGTCTGATAGTGATGATGCCATACTCTCGAGTGCCCGCATTCTTTTTAGCATGATTCGAAGATCTCCAAGCGGAAAGAGACCGCAAACTCAAGTTGCTTTCCCTTTTCAACCGATCCATCGGGCACAATTGTTTTATAGTCAAAACTTCCTTCGGCAGACTTATTTATCTCGACCAAAGTACTTAGGTTACTTTCAGCTACTGTGTTCATGTCCATCGTGCTCGTCACTAGTTGTTTCAACTGAACCAATGCATCCTTCATAACCTTTAGACGGGCCGGCACCTCCCTGAGTTGTATAAAAGCTTGGAAAATGATTAGATTCTTCCATTCGTCGATAGCTTTAACTTGGTTACCTACATCTTCCACTTCCTGCATCAGATGATCACTCACCTGCTCATGTGTTGAAATTGGCTGAGTGGAAGATTTGGCAACTTTGGCAATAATCTCGCACAACTAAGACACCTGCTTTTGAAGTTCAACTTTTTCCGCCTTTTCTTTGTCAAGCCTAAGGAATAAAGCATTTATCAATGTCTGTGTGTCTTGCTTCAATCCTTCAGTAGTGGTTTGACCTATCGGCACTTTGGTCACTGTTATATCCGCTACCGTGAGCTCGCCCTTCTTCTTTCCTTGTTGGAACCGATACCTCATATACTTTCCGCCCGACTCCTCAATAATCAACTTCGAAGTCACCTTAGCAACTTTAGGCCTTCTGTCTTTTCCGCCCAAACTTAGGAGCAGTTGCAAGTCATGTTCCTCCAAGTTGATCTCCTCTCTAGCTTCCGAGACTGACTGTAAGGCCAACCACTTTGAGAAATTGCTTCTTGGAGAATGAGAAGTCGTTGAATGCACAGCATCTCGTGCTCGATTCCTCTCCATCAAAATCTGCATATGTTGTGGACTGTCGTCTCTGAATTGTCCAAAGACAATGCTCTTTCAAATTCTGCCATCTGCAACTTTAGCATTTCTTCAGGAAGAGGTGAAGATCGGAGTGGCTGAGGAGAAAACACAAATGTTGTCGGATTCAACGGAGGAATGGCAATATCCTGTTGAGGTGCAAAAGTTGGTGAAGTACTTGACGCTGGAGAAGTCGGAACTAGCACCATAGCCGTAGAAGTGACCTTTTCCCTCGAATGAGACTTCTTGTGCACTTTAAGCTTTTCAGGTCTTCTGCTGCTTTCTCCCTCGTGCTTCCTTTTGATGGAATCTCCTGTGTTGAGGTTGCCTGTGATCTGATTCATCAAAGCTTCATCAAGGCAATACCCCTTTTCATCAAGAACTGAGCCAAAGTGTTCACGCAAGCAGTGGCAAACCTCTCCTCAATCGTGTGGCAGCCACCAATGTTCTCCTGAAGTGCAACTCTATCCCCTCCCATCTGATGGTATGTGTCAAGTAACACAGGCCCATCGTCTGTAAGATCCGCAGGTATCCGTGTTAATCCATAATCAAACACTTGTCGTCGCTGATAACCTGCTGAAGTCTTTCTTCCTAACTTCGTACTCGCTTCTGCACTTTATCCAGAAATCTTCTAACGAAGGCACATGTGCGTACTCTGGGAGATTGTCTTCCTTCTTTACCCCATATGGATCGAAGTTCGGCCAGCCGGGAAGAACTCATACTCGTACTCGAAAACATCTTAGCTTCAATCCTCTCGGCTTTGTGAATGCTCGACAACCGTAATAGCCCACTATGATCGGAAAGAAGCCTATAGACTTGTGCCTTTTGACTAAGGTGATGCATCTCCACGAGAGTTATGCGCTCAACTCCATGATGACCAATCTGTCGCTTGGATATCTGGGTAACTTGACTGGTTCTCCCGAAAAGCCGATGACCCCGAGGTATGTAAAGTCTGCAAACTGGATGAAGATGCTGCTAACGGGATACGACTTCCCAAGCTTCCTTGCTTACCCTATTGGTCTTCAGATCACCGTTCAGCCTGCAAATGAATCTGTAGAAGAATCCATCATTGACCACCTTATAATCCTTATTGCATTCAGGCACAGTAAGTTGTGGGTAGCACTCAAAAATAGGATCCTTGGAGAGCACACCCCGTCTATCCAGCTTGGAGAAGATACCCTGCGAGGCTACTGCATATACCAAATATGAAGTCATCTTGAAGTTGTAAGTCCGCCTCACACTTCGCAGTTGCTCACCAATGTTGTCGTTGATGATCTCCGACCAATTGATTATAGAATCTGCTTTGTTGATCTCAATGGTCCTGATGAAGGCATACATCCATGAGCGGAAGTTGTGAGCGTTAGCTTCGCCATTTATCCTGCATAGCAATTTGGTAATGTCATCCACCTCCTGCACCAGATTGGATCGTGGAAGAGTCCTCGGGAACTTCGATGGAGATTTGGGCTTCTTCATATACCTGTTGTTCATGATGCCCACACAGTCTACTTTGTGCTTCTCCCATCTGCTACCAACGTTCAACATGTTGATTGTAGTCACCACCTGTCATGTTGGAATCTTCAAGCAATAATTGATAAATTGTACGTCCAGCCGGATTATTGTCTTCCCCGTAGCATCCCGGATTGATCTGAATAGTGAATGGTACGACCTTGTGCACTCCATGAAATTCGCAACGGCTGGGTTGTGGTAGGAATGCCGGCTCGGATGATTCCACTGCTTTTGACTACCCGCATGAGAGAAGTCTTTCCAGCTTTGGATCTGTCAATCAACTCGGAAAGAGGTTCTGCGCCTAGATCTGTGTCTCCGATGTCGACAAATCTGGAAGTAATGCATGATTCCGCTAAACCTTCTCCTTCATCCCGCTTTGCCATAGTTGGAGCAATCTTTGTCTGAGCAATTTTTTTCTTTTTATTTGGCTGGAATTCTTTACAACTGGTGCAGATCTAAGAATTCCTTCTGATTCAGAGGATATATTCAATGTATCTAACATTGATTTAAGCTCTCTTTTAATTATATAAGCACTGCAATTAATTGAGCACAAAGACGGCAACCGAAACATGAACACTTGATTTTTATCATAAAAATCTGCATATAAAGCCCGCTGCCCTAAAATTTGAGGTTTTGCTTGCATGCAAAGCAAGCATAAATATTTTCAACTTCACCTGGGCACCTATACCAATATGCAGATAATTAACCAAGCTTAAAACAAGCTCCTCCAATCCTAGGTGCCAAACCTTGAAGCTTTCAGGCAGTGAAAAACACTTCTTTGAGCAAAAATCCTCCTCCTTTGGGCACCAAAACTGTCCGGGCTGCACTCCTTTGCTAGAAGAATTAATTAATTCATCATTATGGCAGCCCATGCTTATATAACCTTCATCATTCTATAATTAATAATTGCCTCTCCTATTCCTGGCAATTAATTAATTAATAAGCATGCTTTTCTCTCCAATTTGGGCGCCTATATTTTTGCATGCTCATGGCTGCCATTAAATAAATTAATTTAATTTATTTTTAGCCCTCTACTTTCACTTAACATCATGCTTTGACCTTCTATTTCTCCATGCGCCAAAATTAGGAATAAAAACCATTAATAAATACTTCAAAAAGCATTATTTATCCTCCAAATGGGTCGCACTTTTTAGCATGCTCTAGGGCTGCATTAAATAAATTAATTTAATTTATTTTTAGCATTCCACTTCCAGTCTTCTTTGACTTCTCTTTATGCATTGACTTTTCCTCATCCCTGGGCGCCAAAATTAGGAAGGGAGACTATTAATAAATGCCATTAAATAAATTAATTAATGCTCCAAAGGGGTCGCACTTTTTGGCAAAGGCTGATTTCTATATTTAAAAGTCAATTTTTAATGGGATTATTCACCCTGCATGACAGCTCCAAAAATCCCATCATCCACTTAAGTTGTTTGACTTCCATAATGGGATTTTTACCTGCAAGGCAAGTAAGAAATTCCCATCAATGCCTTAAGTGATTTTTCTTTATTTTATAATGGGAATTTTCACCCTGCAAGGCAGGTAAGAAATTCCCGCCCACCTGCTGCCTCTAATTTTCCCATCGTAACTTAAGTGACTTTGCCTTTATGGAAAAAGTACCATGCAAAGTAGGTACGAAATTCCCACCGCCCTGCTACCAAAAATCCCACTGCAACTTTAAATCCAACCATTCCCAAAAATGCGACTTGCCCAGAAGAGGCTTTTTGTGCACAACTTCATCTTTTTAAAGAGAACCCGACTTCCTATGGTTGATTCCTTCGGCATGGCGGTCGTAGATAATCACCAAATACCGGGCAAAAAAACAGATCAGATCTTGCGAAGGAATTGACCTAGGGAATTTCACGAGAGAAAAAACGCACAAAAATAAAAAAACGAAAAACATTGCTAGAAGTCATAGACAAAGCCCAGGATCCATCCCTGGTGGAAACCCTACTAGTATATGTGAATATCAACATGGAAAACTTCAACAGGGCTAAACTGGAGCACAATTTACTTCAAACGAGGCTCTAAATAATTAAATAAAATTTTCCCGCAGACAAAACTTGACTAAGGGATAAAACGATTTTCGACATTTGGGTATTTGTCGAAATTGGCTCATATGACTCTCTGGGAATATCTTGACGCAATACAGGCATTTTCTAGCAATGAAAACACAAAACGACCCGTTATTTTAAAAGTGCAACAAAATTGACATGGGGTAGTCTCAGATTTCAAGGTGAAATCTGGGACACCAAGTTTAGATGGGTTGTATGCGTATGCCCAAACCATAGTTTGCATACTTGTATTCAACAAATACTCGGCAAACCCAAAAAAATTGACTCGCAAAAACTCGGCAATACTCGCGAATATTAGGAATATTCGGCAACTTAAAAATACTCAAATTTCTTTAAAAACATAAATTTTATGCAAAATACAAAATGCATCAAACGAGTCTATAAAATGTTGGAGAAGTGTTTTCCATTAGATTTGAATACAAATACAATAAAAAATCACATCATCATGCGAATACAACATCCGAGTTGATAAGTGCTTTATGAATTTATGATGATTGTCAAAAGCTGTCATTGAAAATTTAATATCTATCACGCAAGTTACAATATACTGATAAGTTACATTTTCCTCTTCCCGTTCTAGAGAAATATTGGGGAGAAGGTTTATCGCCTCTACTAGTCCCCGCACTCGGTTGCGTCTCCTCGCTTCTCCTGAAAGTTGCGACTCCGATTTTAACACGGTAGTAAATAGTGGTGGCTCCTTTGCTTTGCATGTTCGAGATCACCTCCAAAGATGTCATCCAATCCAATATCTCCGCTAGTGCTTCTCCTGCATAGCTTCCTCTCGAAAGAACCAATCTCATCCTCTCTGTGAATGCGGGGATTTTCTCTTCTTACCCAGTGTAATGTCCCTTTCCTACGCCAAAGGCCTAAGGGCCAATTCGAGTCCAAGCCTTGGTCATACCCAAGGGGCTTTGGACGCTAGGAGCTATTGGGTATGAATATCTAGTCCATTTTGTTATAATTCTTCATTGACATATGCAAAAAGGTGTTTTGGAAGGACTAGATGTTACGTTTTGTCGTTAGGAAGGGGCCACATGGTACTAATGTTCTAATTTTGCGTTGGGGGTCACTTTTGGACCATGGCAACTTAAAAGGGAAAAATAACTTAAGTTACTTCTATTTTATTGGCCCTTCCAGGAGGAAAAATGCGAGTAGAGTTTATTGAGGCTCTTTTGCCTTGGAGAAGTTATATAAGGAGTTGGGGAAAAAGGAAATGGATCCTTGCATACCTAATTATCTCCTTTCATGTGCAATTGTTGTTTGCAAATCTATAGCTTGTGGAGTGAAATCCCGCAGGAACCCTAGCTTTGGTGGTGAGAGATCCATCCCTAGCTAGCAGTGCATTCTTCGGTAGTGAAAGATCTACCTTAGCTTGTCATTTTGGAGTTGTTTTCAGGGCTGATTTACAGAGATATTTTCAGAGATTTTAGAGATAGGGTTTTGGGGATTTTGAAATAATTTGTGAAGATAATCGGGGTTTTTAGATCAGACTTACGGCAGCAATAAAGAAAGGGTTTGGCATCATTTTTAGAGGATTTCAAAGGGGTTTTGACCATCTACCAAAAAGGGCGACTTGTTTTGGAGATTGCAGCCTTTATTTGGAGGGTTTCCAGTTGGCCATTTTCAGATCTGAGGGTTGGAATATCATCTCCTATATTTGCAAATGTTATTTCCAAAGTTTCATAGTTTTTGCACTTGTATTCGGGAGGATATGAATTTTAGAAGTTTTCTAGCTGTTTATGGCACACTGTAATTTTTTGGCAGCGTTATATTGTCGAAAAATTACAAAAATAATTTTCTTATGTTCTTTATAATATTAGCAAGCTCTCTTTAAATTTTCAAGTGATTTGAGTGGATATTTTGGGAGTTATTAATTTTCTTGATTCGCTGCCCTAATCGGTAAAAATCTGCAAATATCAGTATTTTATTTGGCTACAAATTTTCAATATTTTGAGTTGTTTAAGTGGTATCCCACAAGAGATATTTCACCAGTCCAATCGTTGTATGAATCTATCTCATCCAAATCAATAAGCTCCTTCGATGTGGTCTCCACTTTTCTTGGCAAAGCCGGAGATTGTATTGCACAAAAACCAAGTTGTTGGGTCGTTTTTAGTCAACTTGTTGTGATTCTTTGTGTGAATCGTCTCAAACAAACTCCAATTGCGTTCACATCCAGAAGCACTACAAGGTTAAGATAAAATTTTGAGGGCTAACTTTTGAATATGCAGGATATTTTCTCCCAATCCTCCCACCAAGAACCTACAAACAAGATAATCAAAAGTTTATAAGTAATTAATAAAATCAAATTTGTAACTTGTAACACATAAGTAACTTAGTAAACATTCTAAATTTCTAATTTTTATTACCTGGTGACTGTGTGGTTCTCCCTCTGGATAGCTAACGCTGAAGAAAAGAGCCTCCCCCTAACATGCTTGTAATTTTGCAGCTCTAAAATAATGAGGTCCCTCATCTCAACCTCTGGTATCATCCTCTCAATACATGTTGAAAGACCCTCCATAACCTCTCCGTTCACATCTGTGAAGCCATCGAGAGAAGAAAAATTTGGGGTTGAGGTAGTACCCATTGCATAAATAGGTTGGTGGAGTTGATTGTTCCACCTCCGATCAATTATCTCCCGAACCATATCTAGCGATATCCCCTATAATAGTTGTGGATAGCCTCTTTGAGCATATCCATGGCCTCATAAATGTAGCACATAGGGTTTTGTTCCCCATAAACCAAACACAAAACCCTCACCAACAACTCGACACCTACACACATTAAAATGTAAGGTTACAAACTTACAAATAAAGTTAAAAAGTAAATAATATATTTATAATTTAACAAATTAAAATAAAGGAATCAACTTGAAATATAAATCAAAGTTTGAAATTACCTTGATGATCTCTATAGTTCTCTTTACAAAAATATCATCAAAAACTATCTTTACAACTCTCTCTCCATCAGCTTTCTTTTAATATTGTGGGTCTAGCCATGCTTGACTCACAAACATTTGCTTCAATGATGTCAACAAACTAGAAATACTTAACAACGTCAAAAAGTTAGTTGCAAACCTTGTGACACCTGGCTCACAAGCTCTTTCCCCTTTGTGTGTTATCTCATCAAGTTAAGAACCCAAGGGTGATTATATAGTAGGTTATATTTCTTGCATCTTCTATAATCAGCCTCACCCAATCAATTTTGCCTATGTCCTCCAAAAGAAGGTCAAGGCAATGAGCCGCACAAGGAGTCCAAAAGAGTGATGGATGTCTCTCCTGTAGTAGTCTCCCAACCGCCACATATGTTGCTGCATTGTCTGTGACAACTTGCACAACATTTTGTATACCCACCTCTTAATACAACCTTCTCCAACATAAGACTCAAATTTTTGCATTTTTAACTATGTTAAAGGCATCAATTGACTTCAAAAACACCATCTCACCATTTGAAGCTACTAAAAAATAATGAGAGTGCAATTCCTTCCATCCATCCACAATCGAAAGAATGGTGCATCTATATTTCTACCATTATTTTTTTATCTTCTAGAATTGTAGTTGCATCTCTGCAACTACACCCTGAGCAATTTCCCACTCAAATCTATTGGAGAGGGTGCCTTGTACCATTTCCCCTGCAATCGTCAATATTGTCACCAAGTACTCCCAAAGATGCTGAGACTCTTTGCCACATTGAAGGGAAGATTGTTGTACTACCAAAAATTCACACATGTTTTATTCGCTTCCTTGTGCATATCCCTATTCCAACCTATACCTTACAATGAAGGTTGTGCTCCGGTATATTCCTTGGTACAAAAAAAGTTACGTATACCTTTGCTCGAACTTGATGAAACAGAGATGTGTCTCTTCGGTTCATATGCGTGGACCGCGAGTAGAGCCCACAATACATGCAAGATGATACTTCATGTGATTGATGCCTCCAGAAAATGTTTTGCTGCAAAAATTACAAACCACTTTGTTTCTTCGAATCTGCTCCACATACACAATACTTCAAAGCAATGGTACGGGCATTGGCGGGAATGGTTCCTACTAGTGATGTTGACCCGGATGTCGAACTTGATGCCACCGATAAGCTCTAATCTACAGCACAATGCACATTTAAAAATTAAAAAACGTAAACTTGATTAAAAAAATTTAAAAAGTGTATGCATAACCTTATTTAACGTAATTTAATAAAAAAACATACCTTTGGTTCCAAAGGACTATTAAAAATTTAAAATGATTCACGATTAAATTGAATGCATTTAAAATTACAAAACATATTTGAAGAATCGAATACAATACGAATATATAAAATTTAAATAATTTAGAACAAATTTGCGAAAAGAAATTAAAAAAACTTACCTCCGGCTCCAAATGACTATTAAAATTTAAAATCATTCACTATTAAATTAGATGTATTTAAAATTACATTATGAATATATAAAACTTAAATAATCTAAACCGAATTTGCAAAAAGTTGAAAAAAAAAAATTTAAAAAAAAAAAAACTTACCTCAAAATGCAATTCTCCAAACTTTCTCTTTGAATTCGCTCAAAAATCCGTTCAACTCATGCAATGCAAGCTCAATGGCTGTGTGAATTAAAATGAAGTGCTTTGGTGCCTTAAAAAGAAAAAAAAAGTGTATTTTCAGCGTTTTTGGTGTGTTTTTTACGTTTTTCACGTATGGCGAGTACTATGCACGGACTCACCAAATATTGGCAAATACTTGCCAAATATTCTCAACGAATATTCGCCGAGTCAGGTTTGGCAAGTTTTACCTGCGATTATTCCTTTTTTACTGTCGAGTACTCGTCGAGTTTGCATACTATGGTCTGAACCAACCACCCATTCATAGATGACATTGATTGATAATGAACTATCCCGAATCAATCTACCACCGGCTATAAAATAGATGGGATGGGACTAACGAGGTAATGTAGAATGGTCTGATCAGAAGCATCTTTCTAGATATACATCTTGATTGGGATAACCCTTGCGTGTGTGCCTCAAACAAATAATAGAAACGTGTGCCCTCTCAATCCGCTTCTCCATAGATGTCATGATGCCTAATCTATACTTTTTATACTAGCCTATGGAGAGATGTATACTATACTAGCTGGTGGAGATGTGTATATGCTAAGTCTATTATATCACTAAATCCCCATGTATTAAGAATTATTTGAAACTATATATAAGGGGTGAAAATAAAGAGAAAAAAACATCAACATTTATGTGGGTATATAAGATATAAAGATTTAACTTTATAAATAAAACTCTCCCATACATGTACACAGATGATGTGAACAAATAACAAATAATTTATTAATGTAAATCAAGTGTGATATGAAGGGGTGTGATGACTATTTGTAATTGTAACCACCTCTTATTATACCGCTGAAGACAATTATATTGGTTTCACTAAGACTCTTACTTTTACTTTTTTTCCCTGATCAATAACAATATACCAACTGTAATATCTGATTTGTTTTCTAAAGTTTTGCATCTAATTTTCGAGAGAATATTATTCTAACCCTTTATTTAGGAATATTCCATTACTTCTGTTTTGGACCATAGTTTTAATGTGCACCCCATAATATTTTAGTAGTATGTTGGCCACAATGTCATGCCACTTTTAGAATTATTTATCTCAATAAATTACGAAATGACATTTGTATAAGGCATTAAATTCTATATTCAATGCCTTTCACCATCAAAGATATGCGGAAAAAAATATGTCATGCTTATCTATTCGCCACTAGTGTTTTCAGAATCGGTTGAACTGGGACCGGGAAGGCCAGTTCAACCAGTCTGATGTTTTTTGCTTAAACCGGTTGATAAACCCAATCGTTGACCGGTTTGATATTGGTCGGTTTCACTATAAACCGGCCGAGTCATGCCAATACGCAGGTATACGGCGCATTTTTTAAAAAATTCACTTTTTTAATTAAAATTTCTACTTTTACTACAGCCTAAACTCTAGTTTATTACTATATAGACCTCCCCCACCCTCTATTTACCTCACACCTCTCTCATTGAGCATTTGTGGGCATTGTGAGAAAAATATTGAAGAGTTTAGTTTTGGAGAGCTTGGAAGTTAGAGCTTGTTTGTCATTGCTTGTGGGCTCTTTGTCGTGATATTGGCATCCATATAGAGACTTCCTAACTTCTATTTGTGGGCACCTCTTTCATTTGTAAGGATTTGGAGGCTTGGGGCAACATTGAAGAGTGTTGATTTGGAGTGAGCTTGGGGTTTGTTTGGCATTGCCTGTAGGCTCCTTGTGGTGGTTTTCACATCTACATTTGGAGGGTGCAGCCCATATACAAGCTTGAAGTGTTTCTTAATCTCATTTGCGTGCACATTGAAAGGTATGTTAAGTTTTCCTATTTTTAAATCTTATTAAATAGGAAACACGAAAATATTTTTTTTATTTGCATTTTCAAATTTCTTTGCATTTGCAATGGCCCCCCGAGTTAAAGACCCTACATGGAACCATGTTGACATAGTTGATAATCAAGTATTTTGTAAATATTGTAAGAAACACATCGGGGCGGAGAGGGGGCAAGGCATTCATAGGTTGAAACAACACTTGGCTGGTCAAAGAGGCCAAGTTTCCCCATGTGATGCCATTGGATATTAGTGCCATTAGATTGGAAATGATAAACTTGCTTGAGAAACATAAAGAAGAGAAGGCTAGGCAAAAAGAGATGGATGTTGAAA
The DNA here is from genome assembly GCA_018340775.1 of Taxus wallichiana var. yunnanensis. NCBI lineage: Eukaryota > Viridiplantae > Streptophyta > Pinopsida > Cupressales > Taxaceae > Taxus > Taxus wallichiana. The sequence continues at coordinate 332,479,151 of CM031240.1, read as the reverse complement.
TAGGGAGGAGGCAACATGTCATGGCCCAAACAAGTGTTGAAGGCTCTTGCTCTGACCCCTCTATCCATGTTAGAGACCCCTTTCGGTATATGCCTCCCACATCCACTCATAGTCATGAAAACCGGCCTCAAAAAAGAAAGAACATCCAAAGCTTTTTTCATCTTCTTCCACACCTGCTAGTGCCTCCATGCCAACAAAAAATCAGCCCACCTTAGATAACCATTGGAAGAAGCAATACAAAGAAGCAACTTTCAAATACATTGCTAGATGGTGGTATGATGCAAATATCCCTTTCAATGCTGTCCACTTACCTTATTACCAGCCTATGTTTGATTCCATTGTTGTTGTTGGTAAGGGCTTCAAAAGCCCTAATATGCATGACTTGAGAGGATCTTTTTATAGAAAGAAATTTGTGTCCATAGATGAATATTTAAAGAGTTGTAAATTATCATGGGCCAAACAGGATGGTATTATTATGTCGGATGGGTAGAGTGATGGCAAGAACCGTACCATAATAAATGTTCTTGCCTCTTGTCCACAAGGAACTATGTTTTTGAAATCAATTGATGCATCTTAGTGTCCACTGATTTCACCCGAAATGCAGGACTACCCTATTTAAAAAAAAATCATACTTTTAAAATAATGGGTCGTTTTGTGTTTTTATTGCCAGAAAGTTCTTGTAATGTGTCAAGATATTCCCAAGGAGCCATATAAGTCATTTTCGACAAATACCCAGATGCCCAAAATTGTTTTATTCTGTCGCTGGGGTTTGCCTGCGGAAAATTTGTATTTAATTATTTTGAGCCCGTTTGAGGCAATTTGTGCTCGGTTTAACCCTATTGTGATCGTACATATCATTATTCCCATATACCAATAGGGTTTTAACCAGAATGAATCCTGGGCTTTATTTGTGACTTCTGGCAACGTTTTGTGTTTTTGGTGTTTTCCGTTTCGTTTTCTGTGAAATTTCTCTGGATCAATTCCTTTGTCGGTTTGGTGCGATTCTTGACTTGGAGTATCGGAGATCACCTATGCACATTGTGCGGAAAGAATTCGCCATCGGAGGTCCTGGTTCTCTCGAAAAAGACGAAGTCATGCACCACAAGCTTCTTACAGGCTGGCCGCATTTTGGAAAAAGAGGGTTTGAAGTGAATCATGGGATCTTTGGAAGCAAAGAGCGGTGGGATTTTGTACACTGACAGGTACTTTTCCCATAGAAGCAATGCCACTTAAGTCATAATGGGAAAATTAGAGGCAACAGAAGGGGAATTTCTTACCGCCTTGCAGGTAAAAATTCCCATTGTGAAATAAAAGAAAAATCACTTAAGGCATTGATGGGATTTTATTACCTACCTTGCAGGGTAAATAATCTCATTATGAAAGTCAAATAGCTTAAGTGAATCATGGGATTTTTGGAGCTGCCTTCAAGGCAAATAATTTCATTGTCAATTGATTTTTAAAAATAGAAATCCCTCGTGTCAAAAAGTGCGACCCCTTTAGGGAAAGAAAGGCAACCTTAAATGCAACAAATTAATTAAATTCTTCTCTAATTTTAGCACCCTGAGCTTGTGAAAAAGTCAACAAAGGGAAAGTGGATAAAGGAAATTGGAATTAGACATTCTAAAATTAAATAAATATTATTTATTTAATGCAGCCCCTTTGTGTCAAAAAGTGTGTCCCATTTAGGAGAGAAATAATATTTTTTCAAGTATTAATTGATTTAATTAATTCCTATTTTCAATGGCTAAGGTCAAAGCATCTTGTGAGGCTTGAGTTAAGCTGGAAGCGAGAAGTCTAAAATTAAATAAATTTAGATTATTTAATGGCAGCCATAAGCATACACAAAATAAGCGCCCCATTTGAAGAGTAAAGCTTATTAAATAATTAATTAATTGCCAGAATAAGAAAGGCATCAATTAATTATAGAATTATGAGAATTATATAAGCGAGAGGCTACCATAAGGATGAATTAATTAATTCAAAAGCAGTAGAAATGCAGCCCGGACATAAAAAGTGTGCCCCATTTGGAGAGGTTTTTGCTCAAAATGTGTAATTAACTCTGGAAGCTTCCAATTTTGGTGCATAGGTTGAAAGAGGTTGATTTGTGTCTGGATAATTGTCTCGCATAAGTGATCTGAGAGCTCGGTGAAGTTGGTAAAATTCATATTTGCTTTGCATGCAAATAAAACATCAAATTTTGGGGCAGCAGACTTGAATTATGCAGATTTTTATGATTAAAATCCACTGTTCATGTTCCGGTTGCCATCTTTGTCTAAATTAATTGCAGGAATTCATTACAGGTGCTTTTATAAGAGAAAGGGAGCTTAAATAAATGTTCAATACATTGGATATATCCTCCGAATCTGAAGAATTATCCAGATCTGCACCGGTTGTGAAAAATTCCGGCCGAATAAAAAGAAAAAAATTGATCAGACAAAGATAGATACAACCATGGAAAAGAGGGATGAAAAAGATAACACAACAGAGTCATGCATCACTTCTAAATTTGCAGACATCGAGAGACACGGATCTAGGTCCGAAACCTCTTTCCGAATTGATTGACAAATCCAGAGCAAAAAGACTTCCCTCATGCATGCAGTCAAAAGCAGTGGAATTATTCGAGCTCCAACGTTTCCATACACAGCCCAGTTGCCAGAGTTCGTTATGGAGTGTGCTAGGTCTTACCATTCATCATCCAGATCAATCCGAGATGCTACGGGGAAAACAATAATCCGGTTGAACGCACAGTTCATCAATTATTGTTTGAAGATTTCGATACTGAATTTAAAGGTGGTGACTTCTATTACCATACAAGATGCCGCGAAGAATTGGGAGAAGCATACGATTGAGTGCGTGAACATAATGAATAAGCGAGATACATGAAGAAGCCCAGATCTCCTTCCAAGTTCCCAAGAACTCTTCCGCGGTCCAATCTGCACAACGGTGGGACGATATTGCCAAGTTGTTATGCAGGATAAATGGCAAAACAAACACTCACACTTTCCGCACATGGATGTATGCTTTCATCAGGACCATTGAAATCAACAAAGCAGATTCAATAATCAATTGGTTGGAAATCATTAGCAACAACATTGGTGAGCAACTCCGAACGTGAAGCATACTTTCAGCTTCAAAATGACTTCCTACTTGGTATATGCAGCAACTTCACAAGGCATCTTCTCCAAGCTGGATAGATGTGGTGTTCTTTCCAAGGACCCTATTTTCGAGTGCTACCCACAACTTATTGTACCTACATGCAAGAAAGATTTCAAAGTGGTCAACGATGGATTCTTCTACGAATTCATTTGCAAGTTGGACGGGGATCTAAAGGCCAACAAGGGTGAGCAAGGAAACGTGGGAAGCTATGTCCAGAATTGGCAATCTCTTCATTCAGTTTGCAAATTTCACATACCTCAGGGTCACCGGCTTTTCTGGAGAACCAATTAAGTTGCCCAGATATCCAAATGATAGATTGGTCACCATGGAGCTGAGCAGACAACTTGTGGATATGCACGACCTTCAGTCAAAACGGCACAAATCTACGGACTTCTTCCCGATCACTATGGGCCATTATAGCTATCGAGCATTCATAGAGCTCAAGAGTGGAAGCGGAAATGTTCTCTTAGTACAAGCAAGAGTTCTTCCCAGCACGGCTGAACTTTGATCCATTTGGAGTAGCCAGGAAGACGATCTCCCAGGAGTACGCACATGTGCCTTCATTAGAAGATTTCTGGATGAAGTGCAAAAGTGAGTACGAGGTTACAACAGAGATTTCAGCGAGGCTATCAAAGACAAAGAAGTGTTGGACTTTGGATTAGCACGGATACCTGCGGATCTTAAAGATGATTGGCCTGTGTTACTTGACACATACCATCAAATGGGAGGAGATAGAGCCGTACTTTAGGAGAACGTAGGGGGCTGCCATACGATTGAGCAAAGATCTACCACTGTTCTGGTGAACAATTCAAACTGGTTGCTAACAAAAGAATACTGCCTTGATGAAGCATTGATGAATCAAATCACGGGCAACTTCGACACGGGAGATTCCTCGAAGAGGAAGCACGGAGGAGAAAGCAGCGAAGGCCTGAGAAGATGAAAGTGCATAGAAGGTCTCCTTCAAAGGAGAAGATCACTTCCACGACTATGATGTTAGTTCCGACTTCTCCAAAGATTCAAGATTTCACCGATTTGTTGCACCTCAACAAGACATCTTGTCATTCCTCAGTTGAATCTGGCAACATTCATCTTCTCTCCTCAGCCACTCCGTTCAGCACCTGTTCCTGAAGAAACGTTGAAGCTGCAGATGGCAGAGTTTGAAAGAGCTTTGTATTTGGATGATTCAGAGGATGGCAACCACAACATCATGAAAGTTTCAGATGGGGAGGAATCAGAGCGAGAGATAGTGGTACACTCAACAACTTCTCATTCTCCGAGAAGTAATTTCTTAGAATGGTTGACTTCGCAGTTGGTTCCAAAGGCTAGAGAAGAAATCAACTTGGAGGAACACGACTTCCAGCTACTCCTGAATCTAAGTGGGAAAGACAGAAAACCTAAAGTTGCTAAGGTAACTTCAAGGTTGATCATTGAGGAGTCAGGGCAAAAGTTTGCTGAGATGTCAGTTCCGGCAGAGGGGAAGAAAGAAGATGAGCTCACGAAGACATAACAGTGACCAAAGTACCCATAGGTCAAGCCACCACTGAAGGATTGAAGCAGGATACACAGACATTGATAGATGCTCTATTCCTTAGGCTTGGCAAAGAAGAGGCGGAGAAAGTTGAACTTCAGAAGTAGGTATCTCAGTTGTGCGAGATCATTGCCAAGGTTGCTAAATCTTCCACTCAGTCCATTTCAGCACAGAAGCAGGTGAGTGATCACTTGATGTAGGAAATGGAAGATGCAAACAACCAGGTTAAAGCTATCGATGAATGGAAAAGTCTGATTATTCATCAAGCTTCTTGTACAACTCGGAGAGGTGCTAGCCCGCCTAAAGGTTATGAAAGATGTAGTAGATCAACTGAAGCAACTGATGACAAGCACGGTAGATATGAACACAGTTGTTGAGAGTAACCTAAGTACTTTGGCCAAAATCAATAAGCTGCTGAGAGAAGTGTTGATTGCGAGAACAAAGTGTACTGATTTGATCGGTTGAGAAGAGGAAAATGCTAGAGTTTGCAGTATCTTTCCGTTTGGAGATCTGCAAAATTATGTTGAAGAGGATGCAGGCACTTGAGAGTATGGCATCATCTTTACCAGACAATATCATTGCTTTCACTCATGAGGAAGTGGTCGGAAATGTTACTTCATACACACGGATCATTCCTAGCAGAGTGCCTAATTCCCTGGAAGGGTCTCTTCTGATGGTGCAAGGGAGAATTGATGGAGCCGTTAAGCCTTTCACGATGAATTCTATCAGCAGACTGGTGGCACTGCAGTCGGATATTGAGAAGTTCGGGCCTAGCTTGGAGGAGGTAGAAGCATGTATCAGGGTGTTGAACGAAGGATTGCTGCAGTTCAGGACAGAAAAGGAAGTTGTGGCTAAGACAGATGGGAAGATGTTGAATTACATGTTCGACAAGTATATTCAGTATCAGAACAAAAAGAAGATATAGATGTTACAGCTGGCGTGTCTTTCTCCTACTTTTTCTTCTTCTATTTTCCACGTTCCCGGATGAAATTGTAAAACTTTAAAGTTATTGGTTTTGAAACCATTACTTTAAGTTATGTGGAACAATTCTATTAGTTAAGTGACAGTTGTGTCACTTAAAGAGGAATTAGAGGAGGATGATTGTCCAGATGTTATCTTTACCTTTTGTTTATGTTTCAGTTCAGTTGAGTTTCCCATTTGTACTTTCCCTTCTACATTCTATAAGTAGAAGAAGAACCTTCGGGTTAAGGATCAGAATTTGTAAGCAGCATTCTTGTGTTCCAAACTTTGTGTTGAAACCCTTGATAGCCACTTGAAGCAAAGGAATATAAAGGAGCAAATTTCCGGAGAACTTTGTGTCACGGTGCATTTTGTTTCTAGCTTTCTATCTTAGATTTTCTAATAAACTGTGTTATTTTAGATCTAGATCTAGAGTTGCCTTTGCTTATAATTTTGTGTGTTGATATCTATTGGTTTCTTCTATGTGCATGCAATCAACTCTGTTATCTATTGATTGGGTTGCACATCTTCCCCATTTCTTCCCTGTGTTTTATTATTTCCTTCTTCTATAAATATTTCCTTTCTTAAACAATTTGCTTTATTTGTTACAGAGCTGTACCTATGGTTTATGCGCTAAATAGTTAAAATAAAACCCCCATATAGATACTAGCATATTTTTATTGACAAATTTGACACGGGAGCCTCACCGGTAAATGAGGGAGATTTATCTCATCACTGCCTAGGTTTTAAGCAATGCAGAAAATCTAGCCAACACATCTAATAGGGTGAACGATGCAAATTTGTTGTTTAAGCTTTTGGATAAGGTTGTTGTAGAGTGGGGGTGGAAAATGTTGTACAAATCATCACAAATAATGTCTCTAACTATGTTTTTGCTAGTAAGATGTTATAGACTAAACACAAAACAATATTTTGGACTCCATGTGCTACACATCGCATAGACCTCATGCTTGAGGATATAGGAAAACAAAATGGATCAAGAACACTATAGAGCATGCCAAAAGCATCACAAAATTCATCTACAATCACTAATGGGTATTGAACCTAATAAGGAAAAACACCAAAACCAAAGAACTTGTTAGGTCACCATCACAAGATTTGCAATGCAACAAACTTCCTCGCATTCTAATCTCTTCTTTCCCAAAGCGAAAACTTGAAAAAAATGTTTTCAAGTGATGAATGGAATGCATCAAAGTGGGGCCGCAAACAAGATGGGAAAGACAAAAAAAGTTTTTGACATTGATTTTGGAAAAAACAGTAGAGCTTGTGAAAATTGTTGAGCCTCTTGTTAAGGTGTTCAGAATTGGTGGATGGGAAAAAATTAGCCATGGGCTACATTTATAAGGTTATGGATCATGCAAAGGAGCGAGATAAGGGCAGCATACAAAGACAGAATAACTAAGTATGGGCCTATATGGAAGATTATAGATAATAGATGGAGAACGATCAACTCCATCACCCTATACATGCAATGGATATTTCTTGAACCCAAGGTATCATTATAGAGCTCACTTGAGAAAATCAAATAGAGAAGTCAAAGATGGTTTCAGACGAGTGATTAGAGCACATGGTCGATGACAGCAATAACAACTTGAGGTTCACCGACAAATCAATTTCTTCAACAAAGCCACATGTGTACATGTACGTACCCAAAAATGTAGGTACAGTACTACCGGAAAGAGGTTAGAAAAGCCCCAATGATGATTCAGGTCTCTTCGCAAGGTGTTCAAATCCAGAAAAAGCTCGTCAAGTGTATGTTTGCATCCCAAATGCTTTATCCAAGCTCCATGTGTTTCGTTCTGTCCTCTGCCCCCTTTTTCTTTGCATTTTGGTCTTAAGTGACAGATCGCTGCCCTTCTTTCCCGGGCGGCGGTCCTGATCGCCGCACGAGGATAGGGCGGCGGTCTCAGAACCGCCGCCCTGCGTGTGGCGGTGGTCCTCTTGCGCGTTTTCCAAAACATTCCGACGAATGTGTCAAACGTAAAAATTCAACTTTCACCCGCATTCTTCACCCACTTTGGCTTGCATTTATGTTTTGGCCACCCAGTAAATAGTGTTTTCCCTTTGTTTATAGTAAAGGAGATCAATTGGGAGTTACCCTCTGGTAAATGCAATTGCTATAAATAGCCAGCTTGTTTTCAAACAAAAGGCCCCTCTCCTTCTCTGTTTAATTATTCAGTTTGTTTGAAGTTCTTGCTTAGAGTTCCAATAGTTTCATATTTTGCATCAGTTATCAGCCTTCCCTTGCGTTGTTTAGAGATCATTTGATCTTCTTGTTTCCATCTCACTTCATTGTTGTTCTATACAATTAGTTTAGAGTAAGGTAGTTTCATTTCTAGATTAGAATCCATCTTAGAGTTGCAGGTTTTGTTTGTCACAAAAGATAGTTTCTAGAATTCTCGGCGTATTTGTGTTGTATTCCGCAATAAATCCTGCTAGGAATTGCATAGTCAAGCTCTGTTCACTTGCACTATCCCTCTCTTACTTGCATTGTATTCGGTCTATATCCAAAACTACCATTGTTCAAGTATCTTCTTCTGCTGACACTATCATATACACGCTTTTCTGGATTCACGAGAACACGAGGGAACGAGGAGATCACATTGAGGGGACAAAGTCACACACAACCGGATTTACCATTGTTTTGTAAACTCCAGGTTTGAGCTATCAAAGTTCTAGTTACAATATATCAAATAGAGTAGTAATTTACTTCATTTCAGTTAAAAGCTCACTTTCGATATTGCCAGGGAAGCTGTGGGGAATGATAGTTTCTGAGAAACTATGATTCATTTCTCACTTCTGAGGTAGGATTGAGAGTCTTTCGATTAAAATTAGTTAGTTATTTAAATATTTAGGATAAACTCACAATTGCACAGGCAAATAGCTATACCAAGCTACGTTGTTTGTTTTTGTTATTAGATTAATTGTCCATTTTTTGAATATATTAGAATAGTTGCTCTTTTAATTTCATTAAAATACTTCATCAAAAATATAAAAGAATAGAAGAATATATGCATAGTGTAGATATATCTTTCATAATTAGCTTATTCGTTTCAAGTTAAAATTGAATCATCTTTGCATGACAATCACGGGACCTAGAGAGCCCAGAGAATATGTATTTGAACCAATAGTGCCTCAACCAAACCTCCCCACAACACTAGCTGATATAGATCAAGACCTTAGGATTCAGGTTTTTCAAACAACAGTGAACCTACGAGCAGTTAGTGAAAAATTGAGAGAGTTGAATATTGAGGATGACAAGGCATACACATTCTGGTCAAATCACCCCAACTACAGACTACCTTGATAAGATATCCGCATGACCGTACAAGAACTCGAAAGAGAACAAATATTTGGTTGCGATCCTTTAGTTCCATGACCCCAACGCAAGAGACCTCCCCATCGACATAGATACTAGCTTACGTATTCAAGTTGCCAGAACACCGTAAGGTATTCTGAGAAAATTACACAACTTCTAGTTCTAAACATAGAGGCTGAAAAGGCTTATGACTATTGGATAGTCGGGAGAAGAGATTGACTCCTCATATGACCATAGGAGGTCCGCCATAACCATGAACTTACGGTTGTGATCCACAGGTCCCACAACCCAATAGGCCTACCAATCAATCAAACATTAACGCTAATTTGCGCAAACTAATATTCAGATCCTCACCACTTCCACAGACATCATTACACAATTCTCCGTATTAAACATAGCAGCCAATCAGGCTAGGGATTTCTGGACTAGACCAGAGAATCGTCCATAAAACTCGGAGGATCCACTACACCTCTCATCACCATTTTCCATGACCTTGTCTTGGAAATATACACGAAGCACGTACAAGTCATTTTCCATGTATCCAACAACCAATAAATAGGATCTTGGCAGAGCTCGACATTGATTGGAGCCTCCGAACAACTATTATATCCAAACGATCCATTACACCAATTCAAGTTAGGAGGGCCTTCTTTGCCTTAGATTCACAGATTCCATTATTGCGTGTTGAGAATATAAGATTGCCCAACTAGTTTGTTTGTATCCACATATATTTCATTCTCATCGGCTGTCTCGGCACGACCTCGGGAGGTCGGGTAAGAAGAAGAGTTGCTTGTAGATTCTCATGCTCGTATGTCACTTTTCTATCGTACAGTACCTTTGGAAAAACCTCGCAAAGATTGTAAGAGATGTGGACTAACTAGGTAAGCAATTCTATGTTTTTGAAGCTCGTTTGATTAAACTTTATAATGAATAATCATGAATTTTTACCATAAGACACAATCTAATTTGTTGAATTACACTTTAAGTTATAAGTTTTATTTTTAATTTTTAACTTTGTTTTTTATCGTCATTGTTTAATAATTAACTATTTACATTTTTATTGCAGCACATTGGTGGGATTCATTTGGTAGTCGGTGGCCTCAATTGCAAAAGTTTGCAATTTGGATCTGAGCCAAACTTGCAAGTGCTTTAGTGCGAGTGCAACCAGTCCGTCTTTGAGCGGATTCACACGAAGAAGAGAAACCATTTAGAACAAGGGTTGAATGATCTTGTCTTTGTGCAGTACAACCTCCGGCTGAGGCGCAACCACTTGTTGAACCGAAGACCGATCTGATCCATGGTCTTGGATGATATAGATCAAACCTCAGATTGGGTAAAGGAGAGTCAGCCAACAGAGTTTGATCCCGATGACTTGGGGTGGATGGGTTTGGATCAGGATGATGAGCCACTAGTAGTACCGTCACAAGACATAACAGGCACAAGTCGCACTCATGCTACAACCAATGCCAATACAATTGTTGCAGATGTCCCTAAGGATTTGGATGGGTCCGAGTCAGAGGACGGTGATGATATTGATGAGGATGAGCTTGAGGATCCCATTCTCAGCAGTGGTGTAGAGTTTGATGATTGATCATTGATGTCATCTAGTTTCTTCTAGAGTTTTGTAACTTGTAGTATCAATGATCATAGCATGTTGTTTTTTTGGAGTCTTGGACTATAGAGGCCATTTAGAGCCTCATTATTTATGTATTTTGTTTTGGAATCTCATATATGATATATGTATTGTGTATTGGACTTGGAGTTGTGCCATTTTGCTATAAACACCTTTCTTACATATATACATGAGCAAGCTTTGCATATTTTGTGTGTAATTGTTGGAATCATGGTTTCTAATCTTTCAAATATATTGTTTTCATTAAAAATATAAATTTTTATGTGTTTTTTAGTAAACCGGTTCATAAAGTTTGAACCGGTCCAGTTCTGGTTCCGGTCTGGTCCAACCCTCGACCAGTTCCAAGTCCGGTTCCAATTTTTAAAACATTGTTCGCCACAAATCTCATTCTAGAAAATTCCAGTAATGTCTATTTTCATCGCCTTGTTTTCAATTCAGATCCTTGGCAACCATTTGGAGCATTTTACATCTGGTGAGTTCTTCAGTTCTTTGGCTTTTCTTCTCATCTGCAGGTTTTTTTCCAGGTTTTCAGGTTTCATTGTGAACTGATCTGATCCTGTTTTTCATGTGGGATTGAGATTAAGGTAATTGTGCCATGCCTTCTTCTTGTGGAGACCATAGAAAGAAAGGCTGCAGCAACCTGCTCCTGACGAAGACGGGGAGGCAGCAAGGTGTGTGTGGATGTTGGTATTGAGCTGATGGAAGAGCCGTGCCACCATTCTCTTCTCTTCCACCAACTGTGAAGGCACCATGTTATAATTATAGCATTGCCTGCCTCCTCTTCTTGTCTTAGTGCTTTGTGGTTACTCGTAACTTAAGTTTTTGGTTTTGCAGGATGTCATTTTTGCACAGAACATAACGGCATATACAAGGCACATTTAAGGCTCCCATGCCAAGAGTTGTGGTGAACTACACCCTTTCTTATGGATCACTAAAAGGCCATGGCCGTGCTTGTAGATCAGGACTTCTTCCCACTTCTACAGAATGCGCTTAGGTTGATTGGGGATTGTTGTGGTTGTGATTTGAATACAATGAATAATTAATGGGTGATTTCCGCCTTTCTTATCAACTGGTACAATGAACAAACATGCACATATGGACGGAAAAATACTCATATTAAAATACAAGCAACACATGCATTTGCAGCAATAGAACTGCTGCCTGGTTTATTTTATATGTACCACTATGGTTAGCTTTAAATTTCTAGCTTGAGCAAGAATGAAATTTGATTTTCTATTTCCTGCAACTATGTTGGCTGGATGTTTAGATTTATGATTATCACTTTCAATAAGCTACTAATTATCAAGTTGAATTCAAATTTTAAATAGGTGTATGAAGAATTTGTTTTGAAATTCAAGGGTCCTTTGACAGACACCGTTTGCTTGGGCTTAATAAACTGAGAATTCTGAGCTTACCTTAGAATGCTCTTGATGGTTTTAGCCTTTCTCCGCATCAGATGCTAAATAAGATAAATTGTATTGATCTTAGCTACAATAATATTAGTCTGACGAATTTGGAAGGGGCATAAAAGCCTATACGGATATTGATAATGTTACCAAAAAATAGACTTGAGCTATAACATTTCTACTAGCTTAACCCTCTAGATTAAGCCAAGTTTCAGAATTTGTGCTTCTTGACTTTACATCAGAATAAATTCATAGCACCATTTCCCAGCTAGGCAAATCAAATAATCAGATAATCATGTTGCAGGAGTTTAGGATGTTTGATTGTAATCCTTCTGGTGTAAATCATGATGCTATGAATAATCATGTGCCAAAATTCTACACCTAGGCAATATTGTAGGAGGCCTAAATCAGTCATGTCAAAAGCAACACATAAATCTGATTTTACTCGTTGAATAGCAGTGGCCCCACTACCCGTGATGGCAAGATCATCAACATAAACAATAAGTATCACAATGTCATCACCATCACTTTTGACATAAAGATTCAGATCAGAAAGACTTATTCTAAATCCGAATTTTGTAAGTGTTGATCTATTTTAATATACCAGGCTCAAGGAGCCTGCTTAAGCCCGTACAAGGACTTAATTAGCCTACACACTAGATGTTCACGACCACGTGCTTGAAACCCTTCAGGGTGCACCATATAGCCTTCCTCCGCCAAATCTTCATTTAGAAAGGCGCTTTTTACATGCCTTTGAAAAACCTTACATCCAAATCGAGCGGCAATTGAGGCTAAGCAGTTTCAGAAAGTTCTCCACACATTTTCAGCTACTACAGGTCAGATTATTAATCATGGAAAGTCTAACATTTTCTTTTTCATTGCTTTGAGAGACGAGAGGAGCAAATTCTGAAAATTTTCCAGTTTCAGAAAGGAAGGCTCCCGTGTCAATATTTGGGGGTTCCTTTAGCTTCCAAAAAGTTAAGAGACTGGCAGTGGTTAATCAACAAGTTTGAGCTTAAATTAAGTAAGTGGACTCATAAATGGCTTTCATCTGGAGGAAGGATGACTCTGATCAAGTCGGTCCTTCAAGCTATGCCTATCTATGTTGCCTCGGTCCTTAACATCCCTGGCACTATTTTGAAACAGGTGGATACTATTTGCCAAAAGTTCTTGTGGAGTGGAGCTCAAGATAAGAAAAAGTGGTCCTTGGTTAGATGGGACGTTCTTTGCCGGCCAAAGATGGTTGGAGGCTTGGGATTTAGATCTTCTCCTAAGCAAAATAAGGCATTGACTGCCAAGTTATATTGGAGAATGCTTGTTTATCCTAATGATTTATGGGCAGCCATGTTCAGAGCCAAGTATGCTGAGAATAATCCTCCTGAGAAAATTATCAGATCTACCCTGCCTACTAAGGGATCTCCGACTCTGAAGTTCATCAAAGTGGGAGAAGATATGATTAAGAAATAGCTTTTTGGATTGTTAATAATGGGCAATGTGCTAATTTCTGGACTGATTCTTGGGATGGGCAGCCCCTCTCATCCATCAATTCCCCCAACTCATACCTATTATGGAACAAATGTAGGAGTTGGGATGGGTCAAGATTGCCCATTATGGTAAACCAGCTATTCAGCCATGGGACATTGGGAAATCCTAGATTCCGCTTGTGGAGTGGCCAATTGCTATGGATCATCAAGTGCAGTTGTTGCTTAACAATATTTTGAAAGCTCATCCTTTTTCATCATCCCCAGAGCCTGATAAGCTGGGTTGGGGAAAGGAGGTCTCTGGTACTTATTTTGTTGTTGTTGGCTATGCCTCTTTGGTCATTGAAAATCCTCATCCTCTTCAGTTTCTCTTCAAGCACATTTGGCATCCGGTATGTGGCCTAAAGTCAATTTTTTTCTTTGGCTTCTCATCCACAAAAGAGTCTTAATTGGAGATTGCCTTCTAAAGAGAGGTCTTTATGGCCCGTTTCGATGTGCTTTATGCCTTCATGATGAGGAGTCTTCTACTCATCTCTTCATATCCTGGGTTACCCCTGTTGTGGCAACTCCTTGCTTCTTTATTTAAGGTGCATTGGATAAATTGTGAATCTCTTGAGCAAGTTTTTAGAGCTTGGCAGGAATCCTTCCCTAAAGGCCAAAATCTTATCCCCGTGATGTGGAGTGGTATCTCTCTTCTCCTTTGGAATATTTGGAAGGAAAGAAACAATAGAATTTTCATGCAAATCAGTAAAGATAGCTCTTTTGTTTGGGAGAAGACCAAAATTAACATAGCGGAAAGCCTGAAACATAAGATATCTTTGCCTCAAGATCTTTCCCCTGAGTGGGAAAATATTTGTAATCAGCTTAACATTGATCCTAAGGATGTTTCTTGCCCTAGGTTGCCGAATAAGAAGAAAGCTCTAAGGGATGGCCATTGGAATAATCCCCCTCAGGATATGGTAAGTTGAATACGGATGGGGCTTCCAGAGGAAATCTTGGGAAAGTTGTTATGGGAGGCATTGGTAGGGATGTTGAATGTGGGGTCCAATTCTTTTTTGTTGAGAATCTTGGATCTACTACTAACAATCTTGTTGAGGTTAAAGCTATCTATAAAGGCATGCAGGAGGACTTAAAAATTGATAAGAACCTTGCATATAATAAATCAATAAATTGTAAAAGATAATAAAACACGAGATATGGGGGACAAGATGCCCAAATAATCAATATATGTAGAATAATACCCTTAAGGTAGGGAAACACCATACGATGCTCCTTAAGGAAGGAGTAACTCCACAATCTCCCAAGATGAGAATCCATACAGGCGGACACCTCCAATATACCTCTACCAAGTAGAAGACTCAACTCATACATACATTCCCCTCATAATGATACTCACATCCTTTAAATAGGATGGGTAACACCTAATCCCAATGTAGGCCGACCCATTACCCAATATAATTCCTATGTGAGCCCATATAACTAAGGGGATGTGTGCCACATGTCAGCATCTCCATCAACCCATATACATTATATTATCATATCCCATGTGAACCCATACATATAACTAAGGGGATGTGTGCCACATGTCAGCATCTCCATCAACCCATATATATTATATTATCATATCCCAAGGTACATAGCATTGCCTCCCTCTTTGACATGTTTTGTCCCGAAACATAAGAAGAAGCCATATAATAAGTGTGCTATAAATTATTGCACACTTGTCGCCATGCTCGATTATCTAACCACCCATATGAAATCCTAGTGGGTGATGTTACTCCAAACATGATTCCATATTCCATTTTGCTCATCTGATTCCATCCTGGTCCATATGTGTTCCTCCTTGGCATCCATGCATATCCATAATTATTATTCATGTGATTCCATGACATATAATTATTGTTCCATTGATTCCATGTATAGCCAAAATTATTACTCCTCCAATTCCCTGTATATCCATATAGATTGCTGCCCTTGTGTGTCCTAGCATGTCTCCATGATTTTTTCCTCTCATGATGATGTGGGTGTCTATATGGTGCAACCTTAGTATGCTCAACCTTATCAATCTTTTCCTCCACTTTCTTTTCCTCTTCCAACTTGTTTGCTATTTCTTTTTTTCTCTTGAGTAGAGAAACTATTTTTACTTTTTCATCATGTTCTTCATCCTCTCCTTCTGATTCATCCTTATTCCCTTCTTCACCATCTTCAAATTCATCTTCATGATCCAATTTTACATTACTTTTTTCCTTGCTAAGTGTGATATCTTGCAATGTAATTTTCTTTCTCTTGTACCATAATTTCATGAATTTCTTTTGCACATTAATATTAATTGTTCCCAATGTCTCTAACCAAGGATATCCGAGAACAATATCCATACCATCCATATCTAAAGCATAAAAATCTGAATGTAAAACATATTTATCCATAGAAAGCTTTAAATCTTCAAAAACTTGAATATGCTTACCATCCATTTGAGATTCCTTGATATGCTTTGTTTGCACATGTAGATTTTGAGCTACATCCATATTGATGAAGTTATATTTGCTGCTAGGGTTTATGGAAACAATTATCTTTTTTTCTTTGAATGCACCCTTCAAACTGAAATATTGAAGCTTCCTTCCTTGGAGATGCACTATCATGTGTAGCAGACTTCATCATCAACATTTTCTTCTTCATCATCAACATTTTCTTCTTCTTCTTCTTCTTTAACAAAATTGTGTTTCTTTTTTGTTTCCCATCTAGCTAAGAAAATATCCTCCATTTCCTCCCAATCCCAATCCAATAGATCTATATCCAAATAAGAATACCAATGTCGCGCTTTCCCACCAAGATGAAGATAAAAACTAACCCATACTAAACATTCTTCAAAATACATTTGTTTAAATTGTATCCACCATTTTTTTGCATCAATTTCCCCATTACCATAGAAAATCGATATATCCATGATGCATAACAATTAGGGTTTCACAAACTTACTCCTTTGACCAATCTTTGACCGATGATTTCATCAATCAATCACCTCAAATCTGAAACCACAAAGAAGTAACCCCTGCTAAAATTTTGAGAGATTTCCAAAAATGTAAGAAATTCAGAAAAAATTCTCAAATTGCGGCCTATGGAGCAAAATAGTGAAATAAAATAAAACTGAAATAACTCTGTCAAAATAGATCCACCAATTCTGAAATTTCAATGGTATCACCGTTTAATATATTACCATCAACCCAAAGAAAATTATTTCCTAATTCGTCATTATTCAGAAGATATAGACAAAACCTTAGAATTAGGGTTTCAACCCTAAAGCAGCACTGACTTTTGCAAACCAGATCCAAAAAATCTAAAATTTGGAGGGAAGATCACTTCAACTATGTATCCAATCCCCAAAAAAAATATCTAAAAAATTTCAAGTCAATCTCAAGATATAGACGAATCACCAACATTACGGTTTCATCCCACAAATTGCCCAGATCACTGCTCTGATACCACTTGATATGAACCTTGCATATAATAAATCAATAAATTGCGAGAAGATAATAAAACACGAGATATGGCGGGCCAAGATGCCCAAATAATCAATATATGTAGAACAATACCCTTAAGGTAGGGAAACACCATACAATGCTCCTTAAGGAGTAACTCCACAATCTCCCAAGATGGGAATCCACTTGAGGGGACACCTCAATATACCTCTATTGATAAGAACCTTGCATATAATAAATCAATAAATTGCAAAAGATAATAAAACACGAGATATGGGGGGCCAAGATGCCCTAATATCAATATATGCGAGAATAATACCCTTAAGGTAGGGCAACACCATACAATACTCCTTAAGGAAGGAGTAACTCCACAATCTCCCAAGATGGGAATCCACTTGAGGGAACATCTCCAATATACCTCTTAACAAGTAGAAGAATCAACTCATACATACATTCCCCCTCATAATGATACTCACATCCTTTAAATAGGATGGGTAACACCTAATCCCAATGTAGGCCGACCCATTACCCAAAGTATAATTAATTCCTATGTGAGCCCATATAACTAAGGGGATGTGTGTCACATGTCGACATCTCCATTAACCCATATACATTATATTATCATATCCCATGTGAACCCATACATATAACTAAGGGGATCGTGCCACATGTCGGCATCTCCATCAACCCATATATATTATATTATCATATCCCAAGTACATAGCAAAAATTGAATGGCATAAGATCCAAAGTGAGTTGGATTCCCAAATCATTATTCCCGCTTTCGATAAAAAATTGAACTCTCCTCCTAATTGGCCTATTGCCAAAGAGATGTGGAAGATAAAACAACTAAGGGAAAATTTTCAAAAGGTCCAATTCAATCACATTCCTCGTGAAAGGAACAAAGTTGCTTTGATGGACTAGCTAATTGGGCTCTGGACAACAAGGACCTGTTGTGTTATGGCATGCCCCCTCCATGTTGGTCCAACAAGCTTCAGGAGGATATCAGATATATTCTTAATCTTAATTCTCTATCATGATTATTTCTTTTGCTTTTTTGGTGTATGATGCTCAAGCTTGGACCAATAGCTTTCGAAGCTTCATGCACAATGACCAAATATGTAATTTTGTGTTTTTCATAATATAATGATCTGTTATTGGGAAAAAAATTGAAAGAAGTAACTAAAAAGTGACCATCTTTACAAAGTATAAGCAAAAGTCTCCTCATAATCTATTCCGATTGTTGCGAGAAGCCTTTCACAACAAGACATGCTTTGTACTTATCCAAAGTACCATCAACTTTGCACTTGACTTTGTATACCCATTTGCAGCCAATGGGTTGTTTCCCTAGAGGCAACTCCACCAATGTCTAGGTATTATTCTTCATCAAGGCATCATACTCTATTTGCATGGCAATTTCCCATTCAAGTATGCCTTTTGCTTCAAGTATCTTTGTGGCTCAACGATTTTGTGAAGATCAGAAGAAAGAGCAAAATGAACATGCTCTAAATCAACAATTTTCTTACCAATCTGCCGAGGTTGTGCATCTAATTGAGGCATTTCATCCTCCCGCACATCTTGCAAAGTGGAGTAAAACCACTTAGGCCTTCATTGGATTGTAGAAGTCTGTTCCGGATGAGGCTCTACGGATGAGGAACCAATTTAGGTTCACATCTTCTATATACTAGTGTATTACTGGTGGGTGTCAAGATTGTTGTGGTGGAGTCCGTGGAGGAGTATGAGATAAACTAGACTTTTCATTAGGTAAAGGAATCACAATATTTTCAGATGTGGCTTGCTGATCACACCCAATTGCTTGCTGATTACAACCAACTGTTTGTTGATCACATGCAAAGAATGACTCTATTTCTTTCACATCAACATCACGACTAACAATTACTTTGTTAGTGGAAATATCAATCAGCCTATAAGCCTTAGATTGATCACTATAACCAGCAAAGAAATATCTTGTAGTTTTAGAGTCTAACTTCTCTTTTTATTAGGAACCAAAGTATATGCAGCTGAACCAAAAATATGAAAAATTGATACCTCGGGTTTGGTTTTGGACCAAGCTTCTTTAGGTGTGACATCCTATAAAGCTTTGCAAGGACTCGATTGAGAATATATATTGTTGTGTTTACTGCTTCTCCCCAATATTTGAATGGTACACCTCTACTATGCATCATGCACTGAGCCATCTCCATGATAGTTCTATTCTACCTCTCAACCACCCCATTCTATTGTGGGGTATATGGGGTTCAGTTGATGATGAATTCCTTCTTTATTGCAATAATCCTTGAATTACTTAGAAGTGAACTCCCCCATTATCAGATCTCAATGTCTTGATCCATCTATTGGCCTGGTTTTCCACCAATGCCTTGAACTTCTCAAAAGAAGCAAAATAGTCAAACTTCTTTTTCAAGAAGTAGACCCACATCTTTCTTGAATAATCATCCACTAAAGAAAAGAAAGTACCTCACACCAAGAACAATGGGAGACTTCCATGATGGCTCACAAAGATCTGCATGAACAAGATCTAGAAGCCCCTTGGCACGCCAAGCACCTTCAATTGGAAATGGCTTCCTTTTCTATTTTCCAACCAAACACCCTACACACATATCATGTTTCTCTTGAATAGTAGGCAAACCAAGAACCATGTTGGCTCTATTGAGTTTGGCAAGATATTGAAGGTTGAGATGTCCATATCTCTCATGCCACAAAATGTTGGTATTACCCTCCACAATTAAGGCATGTAAGTTGATGATGGCAGGATCAACCAGCCTATACAAGCCTCCTTGCCCAATGCCTAGGGCAACAACTTTGTTTAGTTTTACATCAGACACAATGCATTTCTTCCCAAACAAGTTTACAAAAAAATGGGGTTTTCCGGTAGTTGACTTATAGATAAAAGATTCTTATTCATGTTAGGTACATTTCTAACATTTAATTTGACATTATCATTCAATATGATTCAGATATCCCCTATCCCTTCTACTGCATGTGATCTTCCATCCCTTAATGAAATTGAATCAAAACTAAAATTTGTGTGAAAAAATTTATAACATTATTTACAAGTTTACAAAAAAATGGGGTTTTCCGGTAGTTGACTTATAGATAAAAGATTCTTATGTATGTTAGGTACATTTCTAACATTTCATTTGACATTAATATTCAATATGATTCGGATATCCCCTATCCCTTCTATTGCATGAGATCTTCCATCCCCTAATGAAACTGAATCAAAACTGAAATTTGTGTGAAAAAATTTATACCAATCTTTTTGACACATGAAGTGTCTTGATGCTCCAGAATCAAAGAACCAACACCTTGTAGGGTTGTCATCCGAGCATGATGCCATGAGGGCATACTCTTCTTCAAGGTTCTTGTTCAATTGTTGCCACATTTGCTTGTCCCTTCGCTTTTTGTTGGCAAGATCATATTGTCTTTTTCAACAATCCTTCTTCACATGACCAAGTTTATGATAGTAGTAACACTTGACTTGATATTTAGGAGATGATTTTTCAGGTTGTCGTTTCCATTTCCCTTTGGATTGAACAGCAAAAGCACTCTTGGTTTGTCCAAAATTGGACTCAAGTGTCTGAATTTGTCTCCATTCCTTTTGTAATAAATAGGAACTGACTTTATCAAAAGTCAAAGTCTGACTTTCAGCCATCAAATGGAGGGCTTCAACAAATGACTCAAATGATGATGGCAAACTATTCAGCACCAACACCACCATATCATCGTCATCTACTATTTTGTTAATGGAGGCAAGCTAATCTCAGAGGTGTAACACCCACCCTCTTGCAACCTTGCTGAAAATAGCAAATTCTTTAGGTATAACACCCGACTCTTCTCTGAAGTCATATATTTGTCCTTCAAACTGATCCATAGATCACCCACCAAAGTGGCATTGCAGAATTTTGGTATCAATTCATTGATACCGACAACTTCAAAGCAATAATAGGGCTTCCTTATGACGTTTGTCATAATCTACAAAATTAGTAGCGGGCCTACTTTCTTTGCCACATATTATTTTATCACAATCGTGAAATTCCATGATGGTCAAGATTTTATGGCTCCAAATATTATAATTGTAGAATGGCATCGGGATCCGATTCATTTGCTCGTAGTAAGCGTAAATCAAGGCTCCTACTCCCCATGATTTGAGTGGCCCATTGTTGGAGGATTCCATCACACATACCAAAACTCTTGTAGAAGAGCAAAAAAAGGTGTGGATAAAAAAGGATGCCCGTTTTGTCGATGGGTGAGCAGATTGCAAAAACCGCACATTGATTAACTTCTACTGCGGCATCAAGTGGGCGGTTGGTCTTCCCGAAATCAATTGATCCCTCCCACCAAGTGAAAAATGCAATCACTTTGTGTGATATGTTAGATGGGGTGGTGAAAGAAGTGGGTGTGGAGAATGTAGTCCAAGTTGTGATTGACAATGCGGCGGCATATGTAGCAGCAAGGAGACTTCTTAAGAAGAGGCACCCTACACTTTTTTGCACCCCTTGTGCAGCCCATTGTTTGGATCTCTTATTGGAAGACATAGGAAAACTCTCATGGGTGAAAAATGTGGTTGAGGACACAAGAAATATTACAAAATTCATCTACTATCACACTTGGGTGCTAAACTTGATGAGAGAGCACACCAATGGAAAGGAGCTTGTGCGATCGGGGGTCACACGATTTGCCACAAACTTCATTACATTAGAGCAGTATGCAACCTCATTAATATCCCTTAAGCAGATGTTTGTGAGCACGCGAAGGTTGGAGTCTCCCTATGCTAGGAAGACCGAAGGGGAAAGGGTCGTGAAGACCGTTTTTTATGATATGTTTGCAAAGCAAATAGAAGAAATCATGAAGGTAATCTAAACTTGAATAATTGTTTATTTATCATTTGTTATAAAAAAAAAATTATTAATTTTGATTTTAAATATATATGTTATTTTGTTTTAGGTGTCAGAGCCTTTGGTTCGAGTTCTACGGATGGTGGATCGGGAGAAAAAGCCAATGGGTTATTTGTATGAGGCTATACATTATGGGCACTGATCGGCGAAAATATGAACCCCTTTCGCGCATAATTGATCGGAGATGGAACAAGACACTTCATCGACATATACATGCACGGCAAACAGACTTACCTAAACCCAAAGTTTTTCTATTCCCCATCATTTAAGGCTAATGAGGAGGTTATGGATGGCCTTAATACATGCATAGAGAGGTTGGTATCGACAAATTAGAGATGCACGACTCTTGACGAGCTGCAAATTTACAAGGCTGCAAAGGGAGACTCTTTTCTTGACTCTATGTGTGAAAAGAAGAAACACTTTTCATCCAAGTAAAAACAAACCGAGTCATTTGCATTTAGTCTCATTACACGTAGAACTAGAAACTAGAAGTCTAGAATTCTTTTATTTATTCAAGTTTAGTTAACTTACAAAATTATAAATGTTTTATTTGCAGATTTGTGGTGGGAAGATTATGGTGCAAAAACACCAAATCTTCAAAAGCTAGCCATCTGCATTTTGTGTCAGCCATGCAGTGCTTCTGGATGCGAACGTAATTGGAGCATGTTCGAAGTTGTTCACACAAAGAAGCGCAACAGGTTGACAACACAACGCCTCAATGACCTTGTCTTCGTGCAATACAATCTTCATCTTTGTGTGAGACAAGTGGAGGGGGCTGAGTTATGATGCAATCGACTTGGTGACATTGATCCATATGATGACCGGATTGTTGAGCACGATAATGCGGAGCCTATGTTTACTACAGAGGAGATAGCAGCTTTGGAAAGGGAGACTAAAGAAGCAATACCATCAGGGACATTAGAAGTTGGCGATGATCCAGATGATATGTTTGTAGATGAAAATGTTGGTGTTGCAGAGGAGGAATATTTACCTTCCACTTCCACGAGGCAGCCGCAAGTGCAACAGACTTATTTCAGGCGTGCTTAATGAAATAGAATATTATTGATATTTGATAGTGATACTTTAAAAGTCACATGTAACATGACTCTATGAGCATTTTTGTTTGCAAACTTTGTACTCTCTTTTTTGGTCAAAACTTAATTGAAAATATGCATATGGGCCTATGGCATTCTATAGGGTCACTTCTCGCATCATTTAACATTGTTTTTACATTTAATTTAAGTATATTTTATGGATTTAAATGTTTTTAAAAGTAGCAATAAAGTTGCCGATTAATGCCAATAAATTGTCGATTTCCGATTTCCGATTCAAAATTTGGCCTATCGATTAATAGCGATAACGATTTTTTGAACTATGGTTTATTTCATTAAATTATAATGTTTTATGTATAGTATTCTAAAATGCAACACCTATTGTGTGTCATATCCTGTTATGCTATTTCGCTTCAATCAATCCAACAAAACAATATTTTAGATCTCTCCATAGACTATGATAGGTTGAGGAGAGGAAGCGGTGATTAAAAATGATTATTGTTATTTATAAATATTTCACTTGCTATTCACTCCAAGAGAATCTTGGAAAAAAAAGCATTTAAATTTAATTTTTACTATAGCTTTTATCATGATTATTAATTTTTTTACTCTTGTCAATTATTTTGTGCCACATGGTAATTCTTCTATTCTTTATTCACATATGGGATATCTATTGCCTAGTCAATGCTCTTCAATCGATGATTGCCATTTGTCACGACCAATGGTTTTTCCGATGGCGGTAAATGTTTACAAAAAAAAAAAAAATTTAAACCGAGGTGCTTTTTGAACCATGGTATTTGGAGCACACGTGCATTTTGCTTTCATCAATGTTGTCCTACCAACCATACACTCGGAGTCCACATAGGTGAACAAACCACTCATTTATTAAACATTGGTTTCATTTACAAATGAAGATGGTAAATTGACAACTTTGGAATGCTTGATCACTTATGATGTTTTTCATTAAAATACATTAAGTGTCTCTTTATGAAAACCATGATATACCTAGTGAAGGACAAGTTGAGCTCATTCCCTATTTCTCAAAAAATCATTATTTTAATATAAACAACCATCTAAAGTTCAATTACTTCATTTTTTGAACATTGTTATTATATATAATTTTATTGTAACACGTTTTGTAATACCCATTTTATGGGCTGAAAGTGAAAACCCAAGAACTTGCACAGTCCAAATAGTAAATTGAAATTAATTCTAAACCCTAGCTGCAGGCTGCAAATATATTCATTTTATGATATAAATCAGCCACAAACTTGTTGGAAATAATTTAGAAACCCTTCAAAATAATATTGTTCAAATCTGGAAATGATTGCAAGAGAAAAACATCAGAAAATATATCTTTTAACCAATTTAATATCAGCTGGAAATTAATTAATTAACAGTGAATACCCTTACAAATATGGCTGGAAATGAAGGTTTCCAAGCCCCAAAATGAAGTACAAATGAAGATTACAGCTACTAGATATAGGAGAAATACGATGATGGCTGAATTTGGAGTTGTTGTTCTCTAGAAGACACCAAACTCCACCTTAGGGCAAGTCACCACCCTTGGAAAGGGCTGGAAATGCCTTCAAAATTGAATACAAACTCCTTATGTGATCACCCTTTTGCAAGCTTGAGGGGTTTCGTCCTCAAACCAGCCCACTATTGAGAGGTTTCGTTCTCAATAGGTCTTCTAAGAGGGTTTTCGTCCTCAATGGATGAGAGAGAAAACAAACATGCTCCCAACTCCAAAAGAATAAATTTCAAAGCAAGCATAACCTCTTCCAAGCCAAGCAACCCCTTTAAATAGCTAGAGGTGGCACAAAAACCAATTAGAATCCTCTAAAGAGGACTGACCTCCTTGGGGACATAATAGTTCTTTTTCTTCTATTTTTCATTTGGCTTTTCTCCTTTACCCAGCCAACCTGACTATACTTAGAAAATTACTAAAAAGAATGCAAAGCTCACAAAAACAACTGAAAAACATGACATTAACTTCCCTTGCTCATTCCCTTTTTGCCCACGGGAAGTGGAATGGGCTCAAGGTCTTCAAAGAGAACTAGCGTTGAGAAGGGGACATTACAGTCCTCCCCTCCCAAAATTGCTTTCCCTCAAGCAATTGCAAGCTTGGATGCTCCAATAATTTGGATCTTGTACCTGTCAAATGAAAGAGCTCTTGCCAAAACAAGCTCATATGCCCAAGTACCATCATACTATAATAACCAAAACATCTAAATCCCATAGTTGTCAAGTGGAACAACCACCGCTTGACCATTATCATGGTGACTACTCCATCCATCACCCACATCTATATGCTACCCCTCAATGAAGGCTTCTACCCAAAGCATCGAACATCTTTCATACACTCCCTTAAGGCCAAAGGCTAACCCAAGTGCTCACTACCGTGTTCACGAGGTACCCATTAGTTGATCCGGAGGACATTTTGGGAGGTCGAGGTTCCCTAATTCTCCCTAAACCATCGAGAAGAGAACTCCGATAGCTTTCCAACACCTATTGGAACGCGTGAATCGGCAACCATATGTTCCCGATATCGGTGATCAAAGTTCGGGATCAAATTGGGCCAACAAGGAAGCGCAAGTCTGATGCCTGGCTCATGCACAAAGCCTATTTGTGTATTTCAGAGTTGATCAAAAATGATCATGGAATTGTTTGATCAAATTTTATTGGTCTTCAACAAGCATGCAAAAATTGGGTTTCAACTGTGAGGTTCACTCTTGTTTCGGAAGGGGACCCGGCCGTTGTGGTATATTAGTGTGATTTTAATTTTTCCAATTACACTATAGTTTATGCCATATCATTGTGTCTTCTTGCTTTGACACGGGGCAAGATAGAGCTCAAGCAATTTGGCGGATTTTGGAGAGATCCATGTGGTGGGATCCTCAGCCACCACGTGGCTCGCCACCACTTACCGCCAACTCAAAGGATCAAGCCATTTTAAGTTTTAACCACACGCGGAGCTCGGGGACCTGTCACCCCAACTTAGTGTTGCCCGATGCGGTCGAGCCGCTCTGACTCACCAATCATACCAACATAGTCAAGCCAACAAACAATCACACCAAGCTCGCAAGGAGTTATTCCCACTTCGGCAAAACAAAGTTGTTACGTGGCCACTTTGCCACATTGAAATACAATGGCGATAGGCTATTTCAAGCCTTAAAACCTCCTTCGCTTTGACGGATGTGGGATTTAATCCCAACATACTAAACAAGGCATTGGGAGATTCGAACCGGTGACCTAGGCCAAAATAATATGCATCCCAACCAACCCACCACTTGTTTGTAAGTGCTATATATGGCGCTTTGTGGTATTTGAAGGGGAGTGAGTCCATGGTTTGTGTATAGTCCTTAAGATGGCAGTTTGTAAAATGGTCGTTTTGGCCCTCAAGATGGCATTTTCAAGATTTCGCAAAGCGGAAAGTTGTTCGAGAATTTCCATATGCCCTGTCTCGAACCTTTTCGACCACTTTTGACGTAGAACATGGGGAATTTGATTGTGCAAGTGCTACGAGAAGGTGGAGGACATTGTCGATCAAGTTCGAGTCTTCCGAAGGTCGATAAGCACATTTTTGCGGGTTAAAAGGTCTATTAATATTTTTTGCAAGATTTTTATTGTACTTGCAAATGATATTTTAATGGATCAGATTGTGTATTAGCAATCCCGGAGACGTAGCCCGATCGGCAGGTGAACTTCGTCATCAATTTCAATGTCATGATTTTTTTTGCATTTTGTTTTTCCGCATGTAATGATTCAAAGAGTTAACCATAACCCGACCGTATTGTATTACAAATACATAATAAGAATCAAGAGTGATTTATGAATACAAAAAGAATTGAGTACAAATGTGGATGGTGGACATCACAAACTACTATTCATAAAAGCGTCAAAATTTACGTGTATATTTCTTATTTTTTATTTTTAAAAAACAACAAGCTTCTATATTAGATGGAAATCAAATTTACATATTTGGCTATGCCAAGCCTGAAAACTATTAGTCCAAGCTCTAGCATTATACAAAAGTAAAGCAGTAGCAATCATCATATCATAGAATCAAGATTGAGAATATATCTGATGTCTTCTTGTAGCTGGTTGGACCACCATGTAGGAGGCAAGCCATAGCAAAGAAGATCCTTGTTATCCAGGGCCCAGTTTGCCAATCCATCTACAATTTTATTTCTTTCACGAGGAATGTGAATGAAGTGCACTTCTTGAAATTTCTCCTGCATTATTTTTATCTTCCAAACCTCTTTAGCAATTCGCCAATTGGGAGAAGGATCAATCCTGCTATCAGATAATATCTTCATAACGATTTGAGAGTCTGAGTGAATTTGAATTTTTGCCATCCACTTTTAACCTCTTGCATACCTTTATAGACCGCTTTCATCTCCGCAATATTATTGGTAGTAATGCCAGATTCTCTGCAAAAAAGAACTGCACCTCACCCTCCTTGTTTCTACCAATGCCTCCCATAACAACTTTCCCTGGATTGCCTCTGGAAGCTCCATCGGTATTCAGTTGTCCATAACCCAAAGGAGGGGCTTTGGATGGACTTTCTTTCACGTTTTTCTTATTAATATGAAAACGGGGTAAAGTGGCATCACTTGGCTCAAGAGATAGTTGATTGCAGATATGCTTCCATTCGTAGAAAGAGTATTGGGCAAAGGTATCTTATGTTTAAGAGTTTCAGCTATATTGATTTTAATTTTCTCCCAAACATAAGAACTGTCTTTGCCACTTTGCTAGAAAATTCTATTATTTCTTTCTTTCCAAATATTCCAGAGAAGAAGAGATATACCACTCCAAAGTATCAGATTTTGGACTTCTTGTCATTCCCTTTTCCATGACAAAGAAGTTGAGGAGTTGGAAAAGAAATTGAGCTCCCTTTTGCATTTGCTTTTCTAATTTTAATGTTTTCTTTTAGTGTATTTCATCTTAAAGCAGGTCGGCTGGGCTTAAGGCATTTGAAGAGGCTTAATAAAAGAATATAACATCTTCTTATGGGTCGGCCATGTCTTTCCTAGCTTTGGCGCCAAAGGGAGGGGTATAAAAGGAAGTGAAGCCTCATTTTGC
Organism: Taxus wallichiana var. yunnanensis; assembly: GCA_018340775.1. Lineage (NCBI taxonomy): Eukaryota > Viridiplantae > Streptophyta > Pinopsida > Cupressales > Taxaceae > Taxus > Taxus wallichiana. The sequence goes on along the minus strand of CM031240.1, from coordinate 332,451,118 downwards.
ACATCATCTATCTTGGCGCATTTTCTCTATTGGACTTAAGAGCTGGTTGCTCTTGGTTCTTCCACTCTTGGATGAAAACCCAAGTGTGTGGCATCTCCTAGAAGGACGAAAACCCTTCTAGTGGTTTATAGGGGGATGGAAACCCTCCTATCTTGTGTGAGCTTGAAGGATATTGCAGATTTGAGGAAAAGAAATCATATTCAGATTTCTATTTGCATTGAGAGGAGAGCGACCTGGAGTGAAGTTTGATGCCCTAGAAGGCATATAATTGATATTTCACTTCATTTTCAAATTTGCCTATATTTATAAAGCTGGAATCTACTTTCTTGTGAATTGTTGGGGTTTCTAAACCCTCATTTAATAATTATTTTGGAGCTGTACTTCTGCTGGTCATTATTAATTTTCAGCTGAGCATATGCATGTCATTTGGGTTGAAAACAGTTCTAGAATATCTCTAAAAGGCTTATATAAATTGTGGATGCATTACTAGTTGATATTTTGGGTGAAATTGTAAATTTTCATACTGTTGTTCCTAAGTTATGTTCGCTGTCCTAAATCTGGGATTTATTTCAGTTTGTTGATTTAAAATCAGATTTGTTTGCTTTGGGGTTTGAGCTAATTTCCTTGGTTGTGGTTTCATCCCTTGAAAGGGATATTACAGTGGTATCAGAGCTCGGATCTTCAAAGGCCGAGGGTTTCAATGGAAGAAGGCAACAAGGGTTTCCTTTACTACCAAAGAAGAAGAAAGGCGGACCAGCCAAGGGAAGAAGACAATATGGCTGATCAAGACTCTCAAGAAGCCAAAGTTGACAAGTTGATTGCCGGCCAAGAGAGACTAGTGGATACAATGGATTTTCTAGCCCTATCCCTCCAAAAGATAATTGAACCTAGGGTTCAAAATGGTGATGGTAGCTCATCTGGAGCTAACAATACACGACGACCTATGGGATCAGCCCACGGATCCATTACAAAGCCCACTTTCCTTCCTAGAGAAGAAGCTATTCCAGGAGGATGAAACAAGGCCCTCCATTGGACGGAACATTGCCACAAGCTATGAGGAGTATATGGCTCTTCCAAGGGAAATTCGTGAGGCTATTTCACTCATTGAATTCATTGGAGTGAATAGAGGAAGACCTAGGCCCAAGCCTAGACATCACATGCCACAAAAGGAGGTTCAGAATGTGTTGGGAAAGATGACTTTTTCCACATTTGACGGATCAGCCAAAGGGTCAGCTAGAGCTTGGATTCAGAAGTTGAATACATATTTGTCTTTGAAGCCTATGATGGAGGAGGATGCTATCAAGTTTGCTACATTGCATCTTGAAGGAATTGCTCATGAATGGTGGTTTCATGGGTTAGTGACACAAGGGCATAATGAGATACATGCCTATGATGAGTTTTGTCAAAGACTCATTGATAGATTTGATAGAGTTGATCCGGAAGTTCACTTTCGTGAGCTTGCACATTTGAGACAACAAGGCACGGTAGAGGAGTATGTGACAGAGTTCCAGAGACTTTCCGTTATGATCACGGATGTGTCAGAAAGAAGGCTTATAGTGCTTTTCGTTGAAGGTTTGATTGAACCCCTCAAGGGTTTGGTTTGAGCCTTTGATCCATTGTCTCTTCAAGAGGCAATTAAGAAGGCTTTAGATCTTGAAGGTGCTGCTCCAAAAACAGCAGCAAACAGACAGTCTTCCTAAGGTGAATTTGAGTGGAGGACAGCCCACTAGGCAGCCTAGAAACTTCCCTTTGGACCAGCCAAAAGCCACCCAAAAGGTGCCAAGTACTCACATGGAGCTGCCCAAAACCAGCAATGAAAAGGAATCTAGAAATGAACTTCGAAGGAAGAATTTGTGCTTCTCATGCAAGGATCCATGGACTCTAGGACATCATTGTTTGGGCAAAGGTAAAGTGCATTATATTGAAGTATTTTTTGATTGTGATGATGATGAAAACAATGTTGATGAAGCTAGGCATAATGATGTTCGGAGGAAGAAGATCCAAAGAAATTAGATGGCACTCTTGCTACATTGTCTGGGGCACCTAGATATCACCCATTCCAAGTAAAGGGTGATCTCAAGGACAAAAGGTCACTATCTTAATTGATAGTGGAGCCACGCATAATTTTGTGGATGATGCTTAATGGCCAACTTGAAATTGAAGTTGAAGGCTGAAAATTTCAAGGGTTTCAACGTCACGGTGGCGGATGGTTTCATACTTCCATGCACTAAAAGAATACCTCAGCTCAACTCCATGTTGCAGGAACATATGAGGTAGAGATGATTTCTATGTGATTAACATGGCTGAATTTGATTTCGTGTTGGGAGTGCAATGGTTACATTCTTTAGGTGAGTTTTTCTCAAAACTATCAAAATATGGAGCTGAAATTTAAAGTGGAAGGCAAGGAAGTGGTGTTGCATGGAATGAAAGGTGGAATTCCTCAAGTTGTGACAGCTAAGAGCATGGAAAGAACCTTCAAAAAGGGCAGCATTATTTGGGCTGCCCATTGCTTAGTAAGAGCTAACTCTATTTCTATTCAATCTTTTTTTCATTTATATTAAGATACTTGACAGGCATTGCTAAATTTTTCAATGAGTTACAGCATGGTATGTAGAAAGGGGACAAGTTTGTTAATGTTGTAATTTTCAAGGAGAAAGGAAGAGATGAAAGACTACAAGAATTGTTGGAAATGGGGCTATCCTAGTTCCAGCCCCTATGTCTTTTGGTGCTGGTTAAAATCAAGGATGAAGACTCTAAGAATGTGTGTGGACTACCAGTGCTCGGGTTAAGAAGACATATCAAGAACAAGTATGATTCAAGGATTGATGAGCTCATAGATGAACTACATGGAGCGGTCTACTTCTCCAAAATTGATTTGAGATCCAGGTATCATCAAATAAGAGTGAGAGAGGAAGATGTTCACAAAACCGCTTTTAGGTGTCACTTTGGGCATTTCGAGTTTCTTGTCATGCCATTTGGTTAACCAATGCCCTGGCCACCTTCCAATCATGCATGAATCATATTTTTGGTAAGCATTTGAGGAAATTTGTGTTGGTTTTCTTTGATGATATTCTGATTTATAGTAGATCATGGGAGGAGCACCTCCAACACTTGGATAAGGTGTTGGAAATTTTAGAACAGCAGTCATTATATGCAAAGAAATCTAAATGTGAGTTTGGTATGGATGAAATTTTATACTTGGGGCATGTTATCAATGCACGTGGAGTTCATGTGGATCAAAACAAGATCCAAGCCATCATGGATTGGCCAACACCAACCAGCATTACTCACTTGAAAGGATTCTTGGGTTTGTGTTCATATTATCGAAAATTTGTGAAGGGATTCTCACAACTTTCATTGATTAACTTTCTAACGAAAAAGGAATAAGGCTCAGCTGGTTAAAAAAGCCCATGTAAGCTTGAAGAGTTAAAAAGGTGATGTGTTCTTGCCCAGTTCTTGTTGTTCCAGATTTCTCTATACCATTTGTACTTGAATGTGATGCTTCCGATGAAGGTATAGGTGTTGTTTTGATGCAAAATCAGCACCCCATTGCTTATGAAAGTTGGAAATTGAAGGATCATGAGAAAAGGTTCTCCATTTATGACAAAGAAATGTTAGTCATCATGCATGCATTAATCAAGTTCCAGAAATACTTAATTTGTGGAAGGTTTGTGGTCAAAACCGACCACAATAGCTTGAGGTTCTTTCTCCATCAAAAGGATTTGAATGACCGACAACAAAAATGGGTGAGTAAGCTCCAAGCATTTGATTTTGATATTGAGTATGTTAAGGGAAAGCATAATGTGGTTGTGGATGCTTTATCAAGGATGCCACCTCCTACTTCATTAGAGGATGTGGAACTTCATAGTGAGGGGAATGAAGAGTACAGGACAGCGGATACATTGGGTTTGCAATTGCTTGGGGACAAACAATTTTGGGAAGGGAGGACTGTAATGTCCCTTTTTCCCACTTAAGGATCAAATTTTGGACTTCTTGCCATTCCTTTTCCATGGAAAAGAAGTTGAGGAGTTGGAAAAGGAAATTGAGCTCCCTTTTGCATTTGTTTTTCTAATTTTAATGTTTTCTTTTTAGTGTATTTCCTCTTGAAGCAGGTCGGCTAGGCTTAAGGCATTTGAAGAGGCTTAATAAAAGAATATAACATCTTCTTATGGGTCGGCCATGTCTTTCCTAGCTTTGGCGCCAAAGGGAGGGGTATAAAAGGAAGTGAAGGCCTCATTTTGCACATCATCTATCTTGGCGCATTTTCTCTATTGGACTTAAGAGCTGGTTGCTCTTGATTCTTCCACTCTTGGACGAAAACCCAAGTGTGTGGCATCTCCTAGAAGGACAAAAACCCTTCTAGTGGTTTATAGGGGACGGAAACCCTCCTATCTTGTGTGAGCTTGAAGGAGTGTTGCAGATTTGAGGAAAAGAAATCATATTCAGATTTCTATTTGCATTGAGAGGCCTCTCCTAGGTGGAGCGACCTACCTTGGAGTGAAGTTTGATGCCCTAGAAGGCATATAATTGATATTTCACTTCATTTTCAGATTTGCCTATATTTATAAAGCCGGAATCTACTTTCTTGTGAATTGTTGGATTTTTAAACCCTCATTTAATAATTATTTTGGAGCTGCACTTCTGCTGGTCATTATTAATTTTCAGCTGAGCATATGCATGTCATTTTGGGTTGAAAACAGTTCTAGAATATCTCTAAAAGGCTTATATAAATTGTGGATGCATTGCTAGTTGATATTTTGGGTGAAATTGTGAATTTTCATACTGTTGTTCCTAAGTTCTGTTCGTTGTCCTAAATCTGGGATTTATTTCAGTTTGCTGATTTAAAAATCAGATTTGTTTGCTTTGGGGTTTGAGCTAATTTCCTTGGTTGTGGTTTCATCCCTAACCACCTGTTTCCCACATTAAACCCCAACATAGCCAGATATTACATATTTTTAATTTTAATAACAGACACCCCTAGCCATCCCCAAATTTTGGAAATATGCCACGGAGTCTTTTAAATTGGTGGGAGAATTACAAAGCGGGTCGATCTATCAAAATCAAAAGATCGACAGTCTTTTTTGTTCCAACAATTGTTCTTTTACATTGAGTACCTAACCACCTGTTTCCCACATTAAACCCCAACATAGCCACATATATAACTATGAACAAAGACTACTAAGTAAACTGCCTATAAAAATTACAAAGACACCAACATGAGCACAATTTCCATTACAAAATATGTACATTTTACCGTTAGTGCATACATATTAGCTGCTGTACTTTTCCGGATACCAAGAGATAAACTCTTAAAATACAAAATTGGGAATTTGCATTATAAAACAGTAAGCCCCTCCCTGCTAAACATTACAAAGCATTTCTTATACAGTTCCTTGAAGAGGACTCTTCTGCTTAGGAAAGACAGAAGTAGCATCCTGCATCAGTTCATCTTAGTCACAAATAATTGGATTGGACTGCCCGGCCGCCAGTTGAAACACCAGGACTATTCAGTCAGATGCTTGAGCCTGTGTGCTGCTGCAGCGTCCAGCTTGTGCAGCCTGCCTATTGGCTGCATGTTGAAGTTCAATATTTTATTGCATTGTCACAGCAACCAGCCTTTTGATGGAATCATACATGAGAAGCTTCTGGCAATCAAATTTTTCATCAATTGATTGATGCAAACATTTGGTTTTTCACTGTAAGTTATTAGTTTGTTGATACATTCACCTAGAATAGAAATTTGAGCACCATGGTATCCCAATTTATGACCCAGATTATTAATTCTACCCTCCAGACCATTCATGGGTTTCTCCATGGCAATGTAAACCCTTATCATATCAGAAACATGGGGCAGATCAACTTCAGGCACAGCATCCTCTATTCTACAGCCGAAAATCTTGAAGATTTCCTTGGATATGGCATTAAGAATGTGGTGCTGCTCAAGAAGGCCACCTAATTCTCAAGCCAACCCCTTCCACATCTCCAAAGATTGTTCAGACTTCATTGGTAGCAGGCACTAGTTCCAGGCAGGCGGCAACAAAGGGTAACAAAACTAGAAATTCAGTGAACCCTTGTAGCCAAAGAAAAAACTGAATAGTTGCCCACACCAAAGATGTTGAGTTGGGAAAGCCTTTCAGCCACTAAATCCCACATATGGTGAGCCAGTAAACCTGAGGATCATGAATTGAGGGTGGCGGTTCAGAGAGCTAGGGTGGACAGAATTTTAAAGATGCCATATTTCAATGCCACAGAATTTGAGCCTTAATTGATTTGGATGGTCTCAAGCTACAATAAGGATAGGAGGTGTCCATTCGTCTAATACATGGACAAAGAGGTAAATATCACATATACAGCTGAGGATTTTACCAGATGTTTGGCATACCCTCACATGGACAGTCGGTTAATAAACTGCTGAAGGGTTGGGTCACAAGTGGGCCAAGGAACATCACAGCATCAAGAAGGAGTACTCTTCAAAGGAGTGTTGTCTTTTCTATAAGATCCAACGTCAACTAGTGGATGCCACTTGAACCTCCAACATTGTTGTTTAGATCATAGTTCGCATACTCGTACTCGGCAGACCCAAAAAAAAATTGACTCGGCGAATACTCGAGCAACTTAAAAAATATGCAAATTTCTTTCAAAAACATAAATTTTAAGCAAAATATAGTTACAAAATGTATCAAATGAGTCCATAAAATGTTGGAGAAGTGTTTTCTATTAGATTTGAATACAAATACAATACAAAATTGCATCATCATGTGAATACAACAGCCGGCTGATAAGTAATATGAATTTATGATGATTGTCATTGAAAAATATCATCAAAAATTTCAAATCTACGCAAGTTACAATATACAATAAGTTACATTAACTAGGGGGCTAGTATAAAAAAATTATATATATTGAAATACTATAATGTAACATATATGATATTATAAAGATGTTATTATATAATATATATGATATTATAATATGTATATAATAATATAAAGAAGATTTTATTATTATAGGAAAATATCTATAAAAAGATATAATCATTTATTAAAATAATAAATATAAATTATTAAATATAGAATAATAATAATATATGAAATAATATATAAATATGTATTTATTTATATAAATTAAAACAAGTAATAATAATAATTGGAGGGGTGGGAGAGCTCGGCCTTACCCCAACCCACCATATTTTAATTAAAAAAGAGAATAAATTAAAAAAAGACTTAATTCTTTAATTTAAAGAAAAAAAAAAAAATTATTGGCCTGAGAATGGATAAATGGGGAAAGAGGGAAAGAGGAAAATCTTGCAAAGCTATAGGTGGGATAGCAGGAAAGGGCACTTTCAATGCCTTAACCAATTCAACAACTAATCGAAATAAAAGTTAAAGAGCAGGAAGAACGAAGTGGTAGCTGCTGTCTACCGCATGGTGCTGCAAGGGTTATAGAGCACGTAGCATACAGGTGCCCAGAAGTAGAAGAAGAAAAATCAAAACAGCGGCAGGCAGTAGTCCCTCTCATAGACATTGAAACCTTGTCAGATAAAATATACAAATCCAGATCAATAAAATTAAAATGAGGAGACAATACGTTTACAGATTTATCGGCGAGTCATTTTTGGCAAGTGATTTCGGCAATTACTCGTTTTGTATATTTTTGGCGAGTACTACTTGAGTTTTCTATCTATGGTACTTTAGATAATTGATCATTTACTAGGCTTACAGAGGGGTAAGATCTATAATTGGGGGTAGCTTTTGTGCACTTGGATTCATGAGTTCCAATCCCGGACATGCAAAGGATTATATATGACATAGCATGTCATTGGAATATTCCTGGATGCATTGTATTCTCAGTCAACATTGGAGGGGGCTTCACTTCTGCCAGCTTATATGTTCCTAGTTGGCCATCAGTGTTTTGAGGCATCTTGTTATCCACTCTGCAGATTACATTTCCGATAATAAACATTACATAATCCAGAAAAAATTATAGGTGGCACCACATTCTATAAACAGGTTGAAATGTGTCAGCTGAAACAACTCACTTATAAGAGAGGTGAGTACTTTTGATAGCCTCCTCACAAAGAACAAAATCCTAAAACACCAAATAAATAATATTTACAACAGACCCAGATATTAACTGGAAAAAATCATAACTTTGCGTTAGACACAACTACCAAAATGTTGAATGCTTTTGAAGTATCCAAACAAGCATTTTCATCCAACTTATAATTTTGGGTACTATTCTTTTGATCTTATTAGTTTCTTTTATTTTTTCCGTGAAATATTTACCTTGGAGTATCGACCATTCCAAAAACATTTGTATTTTAAAACGAACAAACGTTTTTGATCCAATGATAATATTTGCTTTCACGAATTTCTCGTTCCTTCGGCCTAAGGCTGCCCTTTTCAATTTTCTGTCTTCAAATATTACCTTCTGATTTTATGGTTTCATTATTCTTGAAACACCTCCTCTTCATAACCTATTTACTTTAAACCTAATTCTGTAATAGAAAAATGCTAGACTGCATGGATACGGAGTGCAGTGCAGTGCAGTACGCCGATGTGCAAATTTTTAAAAATCTTGGGTGCGGTACACTTTTGGGTACATTATAGTTATATATATATATATATATATATATATATAAAGAAGCATTTGCATACTTATTGAAATTTAATACTCATAGAGTCATACAACTTAAAATCATTCATAGAACACGAAAACAAAATTGAAATTTCCAATACTTTGAGAATTGAGACTTGAGTTTGTATTGATTCATAATGACATAATGTTCAAAACATGATAGTAAATAACATAATACATTCAAGTTCTCAACTTCTAGAGCATATCATCTAGATGATCGTCAAAATCATCTTCATGGATGCCACTTGCAGCTCCACTCCCACTAGCTCCACTTTCGAACCCTTGTGAAGGGCTCCCTGGAAGTTCCTCATCGACGCCAAGAAGTGAAACATTGGCCAAACAAGCAGCAGAAGCTTCAAAGTCCGTGTTTTCAGGTTGGAGGTCCCAAAGCTTGTTAGGACCACTAGTATACTCTTGCGTCCTTGTGGGTTAAGAGGCGCAAGTTGGAATGAACGTATACTAGATCTTCAGCCTTCTTCGATGCCAACATGGTGTGTTTGGCTGAGTGGATGAAGCCATAAGTACTCCAGTTGCGCTCTACAGAAGAATTACTAGCCACCTGTCACAAAAACAAAGTATTAATATTATTAATTAAAAAAAGAATGATATCATTTTGAATTTTAATTCGTAATTGGTAATTAAAATATCAAATAACAAGTTACAAACTTTATACCTATGAGAGCAATTTGATCACAACTAGTTGTAAGAACTTGGCATCATGGCCATGACAAGTCCACCACGTGATTGGATCCATGGTGGGTTTGTCACAAATAGCCTCTATCTCTCCCATGCTACCTTGTCCATTTACAAACATCGACATCTCCTGGCGGACTGCAAGTGATGTAGCTAGATCAGAAACAACCTCCTGAATGCTGACCTCGTCCCATTTGCAACCTCATGGTCATCATATGGTCGCTGTCTACCAGCTCTCCCAACTATTTCACTGCTGTAATATTTGGGATTTAAAGCATAAGCAAGGAGATGCAATGGGGTGGTCATTTTGTTCCACCTTTTCACGATCACATTTTTAACTTCACTATAAAAATTTCCTCAAGGTCCTGCTCTTTGGCATGTATAATATCATGGAGTTTTTCAAGCATGGAGTCAATGCCATCATATATTTCTCCAATGCAAGCATTATCTTTGTCAACAAATCGTATCATACTCAAAATAGGCTCTGTGAAACTCAACAAATATTCAACTTTTTCCCACCAATGCTCATCAAGGATCCATGATTTTATTCTTTGGGCTCTTTCTATGTTAGATTGCCTCAAATGGCCAAAACATTATTAATCGCCATCATGCTCAAAGCACGTCTCACCTTCACAAGTCGTCTCAAGACAAGAGTGTGAGAGGCAAACCTAGTCTCAACAACCTATTAAAAAAGAATGGAAACAATTCAACAACACAATTTGAAATTGATTTAAAAATTTAAAATCAAATATTAAATTTAAAATGAATTGTTCCTTTACCTTCAACAACTCAACTTTGAAAATTTTCGAATATGGCTTGAGACATGTGATGGTTGGTGACAAACATCTGAATCTCGTTTGCCTCCGTGTATATTTGCTCAATCCATGCAATTTTCTCAATCTTCTGCATCATTAGATTCAGGGAGTGTATTGCACATGGTGTCCAAAATATGTGCTCATACCTACCCTCTACTATCAATCCCATTTGCCTTGCAATTTTTGGCGTTGTCCGTGATGACTTGGACAACCCTCTATGGACCCACTCACTCAATAGCCTCAATGAGAATATTTGCAATGAATTGGGCATCTTTTACTTCCCCCTCACAATCAATAGCCTTCAAAAACATTGGCCCTTTAGGGCATACTGCAATAATGTTGATGAGAGGTTTGTTTCTGGAGTCTTTCCATCCATCTGATATAATAGAGACTCTTGAATCAGTCCAAGAATCTCTAATTGTTTGTAGAGATGTCTGAATGTGTTGCAATTCTTTTTCCAAAAGAGAAGTGCGAACCTTATTATAGCTAGGGCTTGTATACCCCTGTGGTGCCTCATTAATGCCTCTCACCATCTGCTGCCAATAAGGTGATCTCAAGATATTGAATGGTAGTCCACATGCAAATATACACCGAGACACCAATTCATCTGCAATATCCCTCTTCTCGATGTTAAATGCTTTTTCTAATGGGCCTTTTGTTCTCTTGCTTGATGGCCCTGAGGTATCTACATCAAAAGGGTCATCATCTGGAATAGTTTCAGCACGAGTCTCAATGAAAGGATGAAATGATGGTGTTGATGTTGGTGGTTTTCCCATGGACCTCTGTTGTAAAGAAACAGTTCTAGAGCGAGCTCTTGCTGCTTCAATGTTTGCATCCTCTTGCTCTTTTAGGTACATGGCTATGGTTTTCTTTTCCACCTTCCTACACGGTCTAATACCCGTCCCCGATGCCCCAGTCAGATGAGCTCTCAAACGGGTATATGAGGATTTAAATGTGGCGGCACAATGGGGACATGTCCAAACACGGACACCACCACCGGCAACAAGCTCTATCACTTCCACATGTCTCCATAAAGGATAATTTGGATCCATTTTCACTGCCATACCACCCGAAACATTTTCCCCCTCTTGCCCCATTGAAGCTGAACTGGATGCCATGATTGTAGGATTAATTCAATAACCTACAATAAGAGATTTTTTAAAACATTGCTAAATAATAAAATATTAAGATAATTTAATTAAAAACAACAAATTGAAATACAAATTAGAAAACTAATTTGTTGACCCATACACGTCATTCTCTGATTTTGATCACCAAGTTCGCCATAAATGGTGCGAGGTGAGAGCATACACAGAGGGTAGACATTTAAATTTTTAACAAATTCAATTTAAAACTTTAAAAAAAAAAACGAACACAACTAAAAAAATTAAACAGTTAGTCCTACACGTCAATCTCTGATTCTGATCACCAAGTTCGCCATAAATGGTGCGAGGTGAGAGCATACATAGAGGGTAGACGTTTAATTAAATAAAACTTCACTATTAAACTTAAAATACGGAAAAATTAATAATATATTATATTTTAATAACCGTAAAATAAATAAATTATTAAATATTAAAAATAAATTTAAATCATGATCAATAATCATGAATGATGTGTTTGAAACACATCATTCATGATATTGATCATATTCATATACAAAACATTGCTCAAAAGATTAAAAAAATGCCTGAATGCATGTAAAATACCTGGAAAAATCCTCCTTGATGTTTGTAGACTTGCTTCTCCTTCTCTCTTTCTCCTTCAAGCTCAATCACTCTCTCCTCCAAGCTCTTTTTCTCTCCTCCAAGCTCTTCCTTTCTCCTTCAACCTCTCTTTCTCTCTCTCCTTCAAGCTCAAGCAAAATATCAAATATTGAGTGTGAGAAAAAAGTAGAGGGATTGGGTGTTTATATAAGTGTTTGGGGGGGTAGTTTAGGGTTAGGTTAGATATATAAAGTTTTAAAAAAATTAAAAATGCTTTTGTTTAAGTTTTTTTGAAGTTCGGTTTATAAAAGACGTTTTGTAAATGGATGCAACGGCAGTGAAACGTACCCACATGGATAGGGTACGGTCCGGGTACGGTAAAACCATACCCGGACCGTGCCACGTCCCCGTGGGAATGCTTTCACCATACCCACAACGTACCATACCCGCATCGCATTGCAGTGCACGTTTCGTGCAGTGCGGGGACCCTGTAAGGCGTTTCCGTGCACTCTAGGGAAAATGACTAAAGAGAAAGCATACAATGTATAACAACATGCTTATATCATAGATCACTAACTATTATCATGACATGCCGCACTAATCAATGTCCATTTTATTGTGATTAAATAGGAAAAAAATGCTATTATGAATTACTTTATAAGCATGTTGACATTAAAGGAAATCTTATACCATGACTTCTTTAGTATCAAACTTTTGACAAGATTTTGTTTTTAAAGTACAATATACACCAAGTAGCCACACTTTTTTGCTAATATAAAAGAAATATGATTAAGTGTAATGTCCCCTTTCTTACGCCAAAGGCCTAAGGGTCAAGTCAAGTCCAAGTTGTGGTCATACCCATGGGGCTGTGGACGCTGGGAGCTTTTGGGAAGGGGCCGCATGGTGCTAATATTCAAGTTTGGCATTTGGGGGTCACTTTGGACCTTGGCGACTTAAACAGGAAAAAGTAACTTTAGTTACTTTTATTTTATTGACCCCTCCGTGGAATGAAACGCGTCTAGGTCTATTGGGGCTCTTTTGCCTTGGAATGTATATAAGGAGCTGGGAGAGAAAGGAGAGGGACTTTTTGCATACATTTTATCCTCCTTCACGTGCAGCTGTTGTTGCGCTTCTACACTTGTGGAGTCAAATCCCACAGGGACCCTAGCTTCGGTGGTGAGAGACCCTCCCTAGCTAGCAGGGCATTCTTGAGAGTGAGAGATCTACCCTAGTCTGTCATTTTGGAGCCGCTTTCTGGGTTGTGTTACAGAGATCTTATCTGAGGTTTCAGAGGACGGATTTTGAGGGTTTTCGGGGCATTTGAGGAAGATAATCAGTGGGCTTCCGGATCAGATTCACGGCAGCCATTTGGGCAGGGCGTGGCAGCTCATTGAAGGCGCCTCCATCATTTTCCGACCCCTTTCCAAGCGTGGCGACTTGCAGCCTTATTTGGAGGGTTTTCCAGTTGGTCCCCTTCAGATCTAAAGGTTGAAACGTCATTTCCTATACCTATTAATGTTATTTCCAAAGACCCTTAATTTTTGCTCTTGTATTTGGTGATTTACGGATTTTAGAAGTTTACCAGCCGCCCAAGGCATTCTGTAATTCTCTGGCAGCATTTTAATCTCTGTAAAATTCCAAAAACAGTTTCCTTATGTCATTTATAATAATATCAAGCCCTCTTTAAATTTTCAAGTAATTTGGGTGGTCATTTTGGGAAATATTAAGTTTCTTTAGTTCGCTGTCCTAGCTGGTCATTTTCTGCAAAAATCAGTATTCTATGTGGCTGCAAATTTTCATTATTTTACGCATTTTTAAATAGTATCCCACAAGGGATATTACATTAAGAAGGGTACAAAACAACAAACCTTAGCTTTCCGTTTGGCAACTTGTCTGCACCATAATTTGCTTGTTGAAGTTCAACCATATCACCCAAAGCTACCTATGGAAAATCACATCATTTCAAAAACATCAAAAGAGATTAAAACTTAATTCATAAATACTTCAAAAATGTAAACACCATACGATATTTTCCTTCCAAAATATTCCTGGCAAGAAAGGGAAATAAAGATAACCTCGCACAATAGAAGCACACCAATTGGAGATGAAGAAGCTGCATAACAATAGTTTGCACTTTTGGAAACCATGTCTGCAAAATAAACCCCCTTCCCAAACATGTAACCAGTAACAGGAGCTTCTAGGGGAGCAATTCGAAGACCTGCAATATTAGAGAACATTTTAAGAACGGAAGAGAATAAACAGCGGACAACTATCTAACCTTCATTCCAATCAACTTGATCTACCTTATTTATTCCATGTACTCTTCAAACAACCTTGTTCAATCCATGCACAATTCAAATTTACCAAGTAATTGCTGTACTGAAACATTATTCCTTCTATTTTCATAATTAATTGCAAGTAGTGACTAGCATGGAGACTCAAACAATGAGGCAATCAGCCATGGGCTGCTATCCTCTGGCAAAAAGATACTACAATTTGCCCAATGCTGATCCCACACAACGAAAATGGAAACTAGCACCCTCAACAATAGCAAAACCTATTAAAAAGGGAATAAAACCCAATGCAGCAATCTCATGTGGCAAATTGGTGGCGGGAAAGCAGCTAGTTTATGGGAAGACAAATGGAAGTGGTAAACAGAGCCACAGAATCTTTGACAATAAATTGTGCACCCAATAATCATTCACAACAATATTTGACATGTCCCTACACACAACGGTGTTTCGTTTTCACAACAATTGTTGACAACAAATCCCGCACACAACAGTTGTCAACAACAATGTTACAAACAATCTACACATCCCTGCAGATGACATGTTAAAGCCACACCTCAATATGAACGGGAAAGAAAGTAAAAATGCAAACCTAAGGCAATAAGAAATGACCTAACACATTTACATTGAATTTTAATCATGTTTTTCAATTATTTGTTGTGTTTTTATAACAATATTTTGTACCATATGAAGTTGTTAGAAGATGTGATTAGAGAAAATAATGAAGAGGAATTGGACCAAACACCAAATGAATGTGTGTACTTCGTTTTATGATGTTTGGAAGAGTTACAATGTAGTTGAACAGTTTTGAGACAGTTCTAACTGATTAGAGTTAGAAAACTACCAGCATGTATGTGTATAAATATATTCATTATTTCAATACCCTCCCTTAATGACTAAACCAAAAACAACACAATGTTTGTCCTGAAATTTTACAAACAAGATGGGATGAAGAAGTTTAGTCATTAACTCTATAGGCTGCTCCTTAGTACGCTGAAAGCTGCAGCCCTCTGATGTTTTGCTGCCGTCCAATGTCGAATCTTCGGTGTAGATAGAGACCGAAAAAGACAACTGATAGCAAAACAGAGATCCGGTCATGTGGACATACAATATAGCAACTTGTCCACAAAGTGTTTGTTGAGTAACTCATTGACCAGTAATGAATCATCATTGGCTAAGAGGTTCAGCCCAATCTCCAGAATTCCAAAAACTGATTCTTGGTGATGTTGATTGAATAAAGTGTACCAGCCTTGTGGAGCCTACTTGAGTTCGTGCAAAGACTCGGATAAGTATGCAATCCAGATGTCTCGATCGTGTACCGAAACATCTTCAAGCTACACCATATATACCTCCTCGTCCAAAAGTCTGTTCAGGAAAGCACTTTGAGATACCCTCCAAATGAACTGATCTACTATGGAGAAAAACAACTGAAAGGTGACCATCTTCGCGAAATAATGGAAGTAACAACCAACTCCACAACAAGAGCAATAACCATCTCCACAATGGTAGGGAAACAACTGTATCCTCCTGCTGCCCATATATTCCTACTTGTTGCAAAAAACCTTTTGCAACAAGATGAGCAAAGTGTCCATGCTCTACTATCCTTCAAGCCAATGCTTGTGATTGTGTGGCATGTTCTGCCATCTCACCATGTGCCTCTTACGCATCCTATAATTTGGGCATTTCATCTGCCTGCACATGAAGTATTTCAGTCTCCTACACATTAGTGGATATTCCCTCCACAATTAGTGCATGTAGGTTGACTGGAGCAAGGTCAACATTCCTATGAGGAATGGTATCCTCTAGCACATCTTGAATGGTGGAGTCTCCCTCCACACGTGCTTTTAAGTTGACTATACCGAAGTCAACTAATCCTATACTAGCTATCATGCCCAATGCCTAGGGCAATCACTCGTTCTTGTTTTACATCTGACACAAAACACTTCTTCCCAAAGAAATTTACAAAAATATTGGGAATCTCCATTAACTAACAAACAAATAAGAGATTTTTATGAAATTTGGGAGCATACCTAACATTCCTTACTAATAGTGTTTGAGCATGATTCATCACAATGCATACATCTCCTAACCCCTCTACTACAAATGACTCTCCATCAGCCAATACAATTGGATTAGAACAATTTGTAACTGTAGTAAATGACATATAACAATCCCTTAGATATGAAAAATGTCTGGATGCATCGGAGTCAATGATCCAACAACTGGTAGCATTGTCATTCGAGCATGATGTCATAAGACAATAGAGAGCATGCTCTTCCTCAAAATCTTGTTCATCTGCAACTACTACCACATTTGCCTCATCCCATGGCTTTTTGTTTTGTTGGGAAAGATCATATTGTCGCTTCCAGAAATCCTTTTTGATAGTCCAGCCTTATGACAGTAATGGCATTTTACGTGTTATCGGAAGATTCACCAAAGTGTCATTTCCACTTCCCCTTTGATTGAGCAGTCAATGCACTCTCTGATTGTCCAAAACTGGACTCAAGTGTCTGGTTTTGTCTCCGTTCCTTTTGTAACAGATAGGAACTAACTTTATCAAAAGTTAAGGTCTGACTTTCAGCCATCAAATGTAAGGCTTCCACAAATGACTCATACGAAGACAACAAACTATTCAAAACCAATGCCACCAGATCGTCATCATCCACCTTTTTATTATGGAGGAAAGTTGGTCTTAGAGATCTTTCATCTGAAGTAGGTGTTCTAATAAGGACCCATCCTCTTGCATCCTTGTTGAAAACAGCAAATTCTTCAAGTATAACACCCAACTCTTCTCTGAAGTCATGTATTTGTCCTTCAGGCCAGTTCATAACTCACTAGCCACAGTGGCATTCCAGATTTCCGGCATCAACTCATCAGATACCGACACCTTTAATAGCAACAAGACCTCCTTAAGACATTTGTCATAATCCGCAAAAATTGTAACCAGTCTTCCTTCCTCGATAAGTATGATTTTATTACAATCTCAAAATTCCTCAATAGTCATAACCTTATAACTCCAAACATTATAGTTTAGACTCATCCAATTCCACACCTTCGGATAAACAAAAATTTGAACGTTTACCATTTTTCACACCAATATGGCCTTCCAACCCACAAAGTAATGCAGCAAAATGAAAGTATAGTCTAAATTCTGAATACTTTAATTTTTACCTGCAAATTAATACAAAATTAAATATTAATCTGCTACAGGAATTTTGAAATATAGTTTTACTAAAACATAATTTCCCATGCAAGAGGGGAAAATATAGTTTGTAGTTTTAATATATAATTAAAAACAGATTGGATGTTTTTGACAAGAAAATCAGTTAAAGTACATCAGTGTACCTTGGGAAAGAATGCCAGTCCAATTTGTTAGTCTTGAACCATGCCATAAAAGCATCCTATTTTTGGTAGAGCTAAACTGTCACAAGAAAAGCAAACTAAAGTGATAAGTTTATTATAATACACCCAACTATATACATTGGAAAATGCTTACAAATCAGGAAATGAACCCAGAAATATACTTTAAAGTTTAAACAATTTACAAAGAAAGATGCCCAACTATACGCTACAAAGTTTTCTTAAGAAAATTGAAGGCACGGATGAATGAAATAATTTAAAAGAAACACAAAATGCTTATTGAGATTGTAACTTACCTTTTCAAAGCGATCATATTCACCATCTCGTGAAACTTTGAACACGTGTAAAACTTCAAGAGTGTAATTTGAATGTGTCTTAGCATGAGTATTCGTCAAATAGCATTTTATCTGCAAACATGTAAAGGAAAATTTGTTTCACATCATGATCAACCATTTTCCTGCTTCTAAAGTTATATACAGTAATTCCTTATTTAGAAAATATTATACCTACTATTCACAGAAATGCCTAATGAAAATGATTGTAATGCACCTCATTGGCTCATATAGACCAAATTTCACTTGCGAAGTGCCTGTTTTTACTAAATGTATTGTCACTCATAATAGAGAATATTTCCAGTGCCAGCTTTCAAAGATTGTAGAACGGCAGCATGTAGTGGTCTAATTGTTAACTTTCCAATGCACTCATTGTTTAACATAAGAGAACATTTATAAATGGAACTTCAAGAAGGACAAACAAGTGCACTGAAAGTATTTTCTTTTCTGTACCCAAAAGACTATTTAACTTTGTCTAAGCATGGCCACTAGGAGTACTAAACTTCAGAACATTGCAGCAAATACATACTGACATTCTTGAACAAACTCAACTTCTCTACTCCAAATCACTACATGCCTCCATGATGGAAAACTTGAATTAAATTTATAAATTAATCAATTATCACTTCCACCAATACTGGGAACCCAAATAGCAACCTTTAGACATCAATCATTCATGGCTTCCAATCTTGGGGATATAAAGAAGGATCCATGTTGTAGTATTTTTTCATGTGCCAAGGCATGAGTCAAACAAATCATGCACTATCTTCGTACTGCATACTGCCACCCTTGTTCATTGAAAATTACAAGTAGAACTACCTTGTTTTAGTGGCAATATATAATTATCTATCTTACAACACATGTATTCCTATGTTGCACAGATTCACCTCAGGTCCCCTCACTACCTGCGTCCAGATGTTTCCAGTGCAGAAATGGTATGGAAACACTGCCGAAACGTCACACAGACCTGAGCATATTTTGCATGAGTGTTTTGGATTTTATATATATTCATAGCGTTTTGCATTTTTAATGAGTATTTTGCAATTTTAAATGAGTATCTTACATTTTTAAATGTCACACACTAAAAAGGAGTATTTTGCATTTTTAATATATAGTTATATTTTTATAATTTATTGCAAAAAGTTTCCATGCCACTTCCTAATCAAGGTTTTTTGGAATCGGTGTTTCCATGTCTCAGACCCGTTTCCGTTTCTGTTTCCTGGCAACATAGGTGTATTCTATTAACATTACAATAAATAATGGTGGTTCTCATTATGAAACCAATATATTTCATAAAATCAGAGAAAAGACAAATTAAAACATCAAATATAATAATAAGAGTATATTGCCACCAAGTTGTGGACTGATGCCACCAACTGTGGCACAACTCAAGCTTCATCCATGTGAGATGCCTGCAGCATTGACCATTCAGACTCTGATAATCTCTACTAACAGAAACTGGTCTGGTATCTCCCTCACCACTATACATAATCAGTCCCAAACTGATTTGACCAACATAAGTACATTGCATAAGCCCATGACCATATACTTCGCTATATCCAAATTATTATACCCAACACAATATACTCGTAATAACACATAATCACATTTCTCCTAACATTCCACGCTCAATGTAACAACAAAAATGATCCAAGTACAGAACATGAGAATGTTGTGGGCAATACAAAAGCAGCACTGCAATACTAGACCACAAACCATTAAATTTAATCCTCAAACTGAAGCAAATGATGAACTTATAAAGTCCACCAACCAACCTTGAACACATCTGAGTAGCCTATGATCAGAAAAGTAACCTCTGACAAGATAAACTGTAGTCCACCTTCCGAGGCACTGCCACTTCTGTCTGGAACTCACAAACAATCATGTGTATCCTAGAAGCCTTTATTGCTTATGGCCAAGATCAACAAACCATGTTCATGAAGATGTCATGAATCTAAATCACTACCCTCATACTGTTAAGAAACATGCAATCTTCTGACATCTTATGCATAACCTATTTCAAAAATCCGTTTGTCCCATCCATACAAACACCCCTGACCACGGAACAATTGTCGTAGACTTATTTGTGGGGTAATTTGTCTCTGTATATGGGCCTGAACCTGTATACAATTGGTGATTATCACAATAGAAACAGACTCCTCAATCACATCTCAAACCACATGTACATCTACATCTCGGGTTTGTGCATCTGCAAAAACTGGAACATTGGTGCCACTAGGAACAACCACGCTCACATTGAACTTGATAAGGCTCCCATCTTCAACAACTGTGGCAGTTGTATGATACCCATATTAACTATGTTGATGAAAAAATTTCCTCCTAAAGTATGAATTGCACATCTTTCTTCCGAATATGGATCATCAACAGAAGGTTCAACCTAGAACAAGGGCATGAACAACACATCTTAAAACCATCCATGCCTACCATTGGGGAAATGCACTTGAACTGTACCAATTCCCTTCGCTCAATGAGTTTCCCCATCTACAGATCCAGCTGTCTTGTGGAAAAAGGTTGAAATTTGCAAAATAAATTTCTCTACGATAGGTCATGCGTCTTGTGGCACCGATATCCAAGTACCCTATATCCTCCAAAAGAATGTTGGAAACATTTGTCATGAAGTAAAATCTATCACCACCCAGATAATCATCCCTGACCAACTCCTTTAGGCCCACATATCGAACATTTTCCTCCTTTCAATTATCAAAGGGTACCTTGTACTCTCTAGCATAATGATTACCCTCAACATCTATAGCATCTAACCCTCTTCTTCCTCCCTTTGCTCCATCAAGAAGAATCCTCCTTTTGTCTGCTTCTTTCCCTTTCCCAATGAAGCACTATTAGAGCCCTCACTATATGCACGCTTCTTTTATGGTTGTAGTCATTGTCTTTGCCGCCACAAAGAGTCACCACCAGGCTAGCCTATCTTTTGCTCCAACTAAATGACAAACCTTTTTCTTCAAAAGAAATTGACTTTGGCCACTAGATCACCAAATGGTACTTTGTCCAACTTATTAGCTAAATGGAGCATCTCCAAGAAGTTCTTGCATATGGGAGCAGTCTCTTGATCATGACTCCTACAATGAGCCCATTCTCCAAATCCTTCATTCCATCAGCGTTCATCTCCATTTGGATATGCTCAATCCCCTAAAAATATTACAATACATTACTTTTTCGATACTAACTCGAGAAGCTTTAGAAAAACGTCAACCTTACTATAGTCAACACGTTCATACACCCCGTAAGTGTTTCCGAGCTTCAAATGAGTTGCTACAGTGATAAATGTGTATCGAGGCCTCCACAGAAAAGACATAACATCATCGAGTTCAATGCCTTAAGCTTTCAAATTTCATCCCTCCTTGGCCATGCCATCATAAGGGTGGTTTTAGTTTTGTCGGCAACGTGCCATATCTATTTCTACATTCAAATACCTTTAATTATGTGCTTAAACTTTGAATAAGTCAATGATGTGCATTTATCACTTTCTAAAATTAAGCTCAAAAGCTTAGTCATTTTTGGGAAATGAAAATTATCACCAAAGCAACCAACACCAAGCACAAAAGTATCAGCTCTAATTCAAACAATCTCCCACCAACTTCAAAAATAATGGGAATTTTACTCAAGCAACATACAAGAGGAGGTTACAAGTCCCCTATTCGAATTATGGCAGATTCAGCAAGCAAGAATTTCAAATCATTGCAACATGTGATAAGAACAGCATAAAATTGCGACTTTTACCCCAGCTCCCCAAAATTGCAAACTAAAGCAATTACAATCACCAATTCGTGCTTTTTTTGGTTGCTTAATGTGCCCATATGCCCCATACAATAAAAAACAAAAAAATGTTTACGGTCATTTATAATCGTCATAAAATAGCAACACGAACACCCTCTTTTCAAGCCAAATTGATTATCGATTTAATCTTCATGAAAAATACATATAAAATATTTTTGACCGTCTATTAAACTTTTTAGATGCCTCATAACCCCAAGTGAATATTTTTTATCTTTGTTTTGAGAAAAAATACACAAAAAAATATATGTTTGAATGGTCAAAAATTAGTCCAAGAAACTCATTCGAAGAGCACTGGTTGGTTTAGTCGGATCACTTTGACCAGAGATGACCAAGTTGCACGACTTGGGTCATCCGATAATGGCAAGCGAGTCCGAGCACTATGTGGTTGGAAGCCAAGCTCGAGCATTAAGAGTTAGTCATATACACCGGACATGGATTTAGCTAATTGGGTTATGGCAAGGCACACACTCCCTAGGAATATTGGGTTCCATACACTTTTTTATGCAGTCAAATATTGATTCTTGGGTTAGTCTTGTTATAGTACGAGAATGTTGGTTCGAGACACGTTTGAGGCTCGGGATCAACCAAAGTACCTCTGTGTCATCTTTGTGACTTCAAACCCCACAAACAATTCACGACCTTCCCAAAACAAATCCCAAAAAACCTATGATGGAATGCCACTTGAAATATTGTTAAATCCTGCAAATAGCCTTTGTTTCACAAAAACTTGTGACACAAGCTTGTAAGACCAAATACATTAAAAAAATTGAATAAATAATGCCATTTCCCGACTTTCTATTAAACTTCTCTCAATTTTGCAAAATATCACACTGATAATTATAGAGTTCTCATTTAACTCCAATTAAGTAACATTAAAGGGGCGACTTATCAAAAAAACCTACCAGGAAAAGAGAACTCATGGAATTTCAGTTGGCCAATAATAGCCAACCGATTTCTTGTCTCCAATTTGTTGATGACTCCACGATGCTTGGAAAAGCTACACCCGAAGCGAGACAAATTCAGAAAATGTTGGATACCTTTTCAGATGCTACTGGTCAGTTGATTAATCAAGGCAAATCCAACATTTTCTTTTTTCATACTTCTACCAGACAAGAAGAGCAAATTTTAAAACTCTTCCAGTTCAAGAAGGGCATGCTTCCTCTTCAGTATCTAGGTGTTCCTTTGGCCTCGAAAAAGTTGAAAGACTGGAACTGGTTAATCAATAAGATTGATTCAAAATTACAAAAGTGGACGAACAAATGGCTTTCATCAGGGGGGAGGATGACGTTGATTAAATTTGTCCTTCAAGCTATGCCGATATATGTTGCCTCTGTTCTAAGTATTCCTAGCACTATTTTGAAACAAGTGGACTCTATATGTCAGAAATTCTTATGGAGCAGAGTTCAAAATAAGAAGAAATGGTCCTTGGTTAAATGGGAAACATTATGCCGGCCAAAGATTGAAGGAGGATTAGGATTTCGATCTTCTCCTAAACAGAATAAAGCTTTAGCTGCTAAATTATATTGGAGATTACTTGCTCATCCTAATGATTTGTGGGCTGCTACTTTTAGAGCTAAGTATGCTGAAAATAATCCCCGGAGATTATTATCAGGTCTACTCTCCCTTCTAAAGGTTCTCTGTCTTGACGTTTATCAGAATGGGAGAAGATATGATTAAAAAAAAGAGCTCTTTTGGATTGTTAACAATGGTCAAATGGCTAATTTTTGGACGGATTCTTGGGACGGTCAACCACCTCTCATTCTCCAATTCCCTCACCTTAGACCCATTATGGAACACATGCAGGGCATTGGTTGGATTAAGGTTTCCCATTATGGGTGAACTGTTGCCCTTCCTTGGGAGAATGGAAAAGATTGGATTCCTGTTTCAGAATGGCCCATTACAGTACATCATGAGGATCTCACTTTGCTTCATAAAGCCCTACAAGCTAGGCCTTTGTCTTCTTCACCATTACCAGATAAATTGTGATGGGAACATGATGTTTCAGGACATATGCAGTATCTCTTGGCCATTCTTCCCTATTGATTGATAATCCTCATCCTCTTCGGTTTCTTTTCAAACATTTATGGCAGCCAAGTATGTGGCCCAAAGTCAGTTTCTTTGTTTGGCTTCTTATTCATAGAAGAGTTCTCACAGGGATCGTCTTTTGAAGAGAGGTATGTATGGCCCTTTCAGATGCATTTTGTGTTTACATGACGAAGAATCTTCTTCACATCTTTTCTTCCTTTGTCCTTGGGTTATTCCTATCTAGCATCAGTTCTCTTCCTTGTTTCAATTACACTAGAATAGCTTTGCATCCATAGAGGAGACTTTCAAAGCATGGCAGAGAAATCTTCCAAAAGGCCAAAATCTCCTTCCAATTCTTTGGACTAGCATCTCCCTCACTCTATGGAATATTTGGAAAGAAAGGAATCAAAGAATTTTTCAGCAAGTTAGTAAAGAGAACTTTTTATCTGGGAGAAAATTAAAATTAACATAGTTGAAAGTCTGAAACATAAAATATCTTTACCCCAGATTTTGGCCCCGAAGTGGTTACATCTCCTTAAACAGGTATCTCTGGATCCTAGGGATGTTACGCTCCCTTGAAGGCAAATCAAACATCGGGCCGTAAGCATAAGTCAATGGAAAAGGCCTCCTTTGGGGTATGGAAAATTGAACACAGACGGTGCTTCTAGAGGGAATCTAGGAAGAGCTGCTATAGGAGGCATTGCTAGAGACACTGGGTGAGGTGCAGTTCTTCTTTGCAGAGAATTTGGGTACTACTACTAACAATTTTGTGGAGGTGAAAGCAATCTATAGAGGCATGCAGGAGGCTTTAAAAATTGGATGGCAAAATCTTCAAATTGAATCGGACTCTCAAATCATTCTAAAGTTGTTATCTGATGATCGAATTGATTCTTCCTCTAATTGGCGAATAGCTAAAGAAGTATGGAGGATACAACAATTGAAGCAAAAGTTTCAAGAAGTTCAGATGTACAACATTCCCCATGCAAGGAATAAAGTTGTTGATGGATTAGCGAACTGGGCCTTAGATAATAGAGATCTCCTTTGGTATGGCATGCCTCCTGCATGGTGGTCCAATAAGCTCCAACAGGATATCAGACATATTCTAAGTCTGGACTCCTCATCATGATTATGTTTTTAGCTTTTCTTTTGTATCATGCTCAAGCCTGGGCAAATAGTTTTCAGGCTTGGCATAGTCATATATGTACTTTTGATTTCTATCTAATTTAAAATTTTGGTGGTGTTTTAAAAAAAAATTAAATAACATTAAAGAATTTTTACCAATTTAAACAACACTGCAAGAAAATTAGAAACACATCGCAAGGCTTCATAGTCGCTTCGTTCTGCTGCGACTACAAATATCAAATATATATAAGCAATTTGTCTCAAAGTTTTCAATCATACAAGAGATTTTCCAAGGTTTGTAACATATGATTTTATTAACTTCTGGAAACTGTGCTCATGGCAGGGCTTTATCAAACTTTGATGGTTTCTTTAATCTCAATCCACCATTCTGTAAATGACTCTGCAACTCGATTTTTTCTGCAATTCAAACGCTAGCAAGTTGAGTCTGGAATCTTCAGTCTATGGCATGATGATCACACTTTTTCTTTATCTAAAATCAATCACTTCCTTGACATTGATTAAAATACTTCTGAGCTGTATACAATAATAAGGAGACAATCTAACCCAAGATCTTAGAATCTAGTGCACTTGCCAATCTTTATTCAGGAATCAAGCACACGTAAAAAAGACCAAAGAAAATAATTCAAAACCATAAAACTATAACATTTAAAGTCATCCACAATTTCTCATTTGAAACATTCAAAACTTCAACTGCACTTTTATTGCCAATACCGGCAACCTTCACATAATGATGGATGGAGTCCCTGTTTATCACTGTGATTGAGAATGGAAAATCTCGTGACATTTGACCAAACAGGCGTAAGGTTGGTTAAAGATTTCTTTTGGGAACTTTCCACTTATATTGAAATTAATTCCATATGACAAATCATTTAAAAGGTCTGACATATAAAATACAATAAAGAACAATGGCCAAGACTAAGAGAATACAAGGGTCAAAGTCTGACTCCATAAAAAGGAGCTATTGATAAGCCTTGTTTCTTGTTACAGTCTAAGATCCTTTACAACGTTATGAAAACTATATACAATTTCATTGTATCTCACAAGAACTTTCCAACGGTAAAGTAGAGACTACAATGATCCTTTAAGGAGAATGCCCTTTGTATAGTCCAATGAACCACCTTGTAGCCCCATTCTAGAATTACTAGGTGTTTTATAAAGCATGAAGAAAAAAATTAAAATACAAGAAAGAAAAGGAAGTTAAACCATTGGAAAGTACATTTATGTAATGCACATATTATGTCAACAGTCTAGACTGTTTGGTGCACAGGTACAGGTACGGGTACTAGTACTGGTATGGCACATTGAAATGGAAAAATTTTAAAAGCCTCGGGTATGGTACGCTGTGGGTACGTTTATATATTATAAATTTAACAAAATTAAAATATAAATTCGACTAATATATATTTTATATAATAAATGCAAAAATATAAAAATATAAAAATATAAAATAAACTTTAAAAATTTGATTGAAATATATAAATACGTAAATATTATATATTAATAATTAAAAATATAGATGAAAATCTTTAAAATATTAATTAAAATTTAAAAAGAATATATTTTACAAATAAAATATTTAATGTTTTTAATATAATAAATTTAATATATTATTGAGTTTGTAATTTAATTTTTATATCATTTTTTAAAAATATTTTAAAGTTAAAAATGTTAAACTTTTTTCCAAATATTAAAAAAATACACTACATAACAAAATTACGCTACATGACAAACTTAAATTAAATAAAGAAAGAAAGAAATGAAAAATCTAAAGTTACAAAACCTAAAACTATCGATTTTTCTCCAGCAGCAAGGGCAATGGCAGCGGCAAGGGAAACGACGGCTCCTCTAGGCACATGCTCTCTTCTCCTCCTGCGCAGGGTCAAGTTACAGTCCCTCCTGAACTGTCAGCCACAACTTGCAAACTCACAGCTACAACTCCTCCCGAACTCGCAGCCACGTTAACAGAAGTTTGGTGAAGATTGAAGACAGTTTACAGGCCAAAGGTGAGAAGATGCGGGATCCAACAGATTTCAACTTTCAGAATTGATTTACAGGCTTTTTTTTTTAATGATTTTAAATTGAAAACAGCAGAACTTTGGGCTGGGTACACTGCAGTTACGTACCTGCAAGCCCCAGGTATGGAAATCTGTACCTGGGGCTTGCAGGTATGTACCTGCAACGTACCCAGCTCGTACCCGTACCAGGTACATATCAGCCCTGGTAGGGGAAGGTAACAGGAGTTTCCAGGCAGTCTAGTCAACAGTCAAATAAAAAAAGATAAAAATAATTATTCAAAAGTCATGGTAGCCAGATGTGTACTTAAAATGGAATCAACAAGATCAATTTGCGAAGTTGACTCAAACTTGAATGGAACTCAACACCAAGACTTGACAAAAGACTATAAAGTGAAAATCCATAAAATTTTGAAATATAGGAAAATTCACAATGTTCTTTATTCAGATTAAATGAGATCCAATAATAAATAATTTCTTGGTAAAATATGAATTAATATCCAAATATAACTCAATAATGCAGTTGCACATGAAGTGAAAAGTATTTACTTCGTGTTAAAAATCCCATTCCAAAATCAAGTTTTTCTATATATATCAGAGTACTCAAAAAAATCACATTGGAAAAAAAAACATTTTTGTTTGTCCTAAAACCCTTGTGTGCTCTAGAGTCTACAATAACCTGTTAGAGAGAGGAAAATATGTTAAAAGGAAATCTAATTTACTACATCATACAGATGACTGAACCTCATTACATTTTATCTTTTATTTGAAGAAACTATAGGAGAATTTATGACTGCATCTTAGTGTATTGAATGATCTTTATAAGAAATTCAGCTCTACAGTCCTACAGAAACCATAGAGTTATAGATACATTTCATGCAGGATGTTTGCAATCTACTAGAAACTACCTTTTGTAACGTACGCTATGAAAGGTGTCAAGAAATATGAAAACTTCTCTTTAACTTCTTTATGTCCATAATTTATCCATTAGCATAAGCTTCTGCTCCATTTATTTAGTATATAATATCACCTAGATTGATCCCAACAATATGAATTCTCTCAATACCCACACATGGACAGACCCTTAATTGCTATTGAGAACCATTGAGTGAGCTACATGTATAATACACAAAACTCCAATTATCTACAATGTCAACAAATATTATAACTGCTCTTTTTCAGTCAACAACATCATTTAAACATCTTCCATGAAATCAGATAATTCTGAAATCGATGGATGACAAAAAAACAGTAGCAATGCTTCCTCGTTCTCTTCTTGTGCGGCAGTCTTACATTGGAGAAATGTGTAGACCAGTCCATAAGAGAATCAGAAAGCATAGTGTGGATCTCTGTCATAACCAGATTGCAAAACTGGCTCTTGTGGAACACTTACATTCAACTACACATTGTATTTTCATCGAAAAAGCAAAATTCATCACAAAGGACATTCACTTCATAAAGACGTGACTCAAGGGAGGCAAGTGATATTATAAAATACTCTGACAATTTGAATAAAGATGATGGTTTGCACTGGACATGCCCTTAGCCATGGCGACAAAATAATTAAATTATTATATTTTTAATTACTTATTCCCAACATCATGTGCTTGTAAAGACTTACGTGTATAAGGAGCTCTAAGTTATAATTCTTTATCATCATTCATCTTGACAATGGGTCACAAAGTGTGATCCAAAATGCCAGTGTTCTTACACATTTCTATGCAGTTTTTAATCCAAAAACTTTCTTCCATCATTAAGACTTTAAAATGAAAATAGAATTTCTTGTCAATAGTTCTCCTCCTTTTCAAACAGACAATTCATCAATTTAATATATGTACACTAAAGTTAATAATAAGTTATTTGTTGTGTGCGTCTT
The DNA here is from genome assembly GCA_018340775.1 of Taxus wallichiana var. yunnanensis. Lineage (NCBI taxonomy): Eukaryota > Viridiplantae > Streptophyta > Pinopsida > Cupressales > Taxaceae > Taxus > Taxus wallichiana. Next base: position 332,422,415 of record CM031240.1, on the reverse strand, counting down.
GTGCATAAAACAACTAACCATCAAGCATCTACAACAATTAAAATAAATATCTTGTACCACAGCAACATCCTCAGAATCTTCATCAAGAGGCAAGATATTGCAATGAAGGCGTTGATAATGAGAATACAGAGGATCTTCCTGCAAATGTACAATGCAAGAAAAAACTTTAGAATGTAGCGCAATAATGTATAAGGTACATAAGACAGTGATGAGATTCAATTGGGGAGATAGTAAAATGTCATTAACTAAAGAGCAACTTTAGTTTCTAAAGAGAGCAGTGTAATCAGTTTGTGTCAAAGGCCTCACATCTTCTTCGGTGTCATCCTTCAGCAACTTTGTTGCGAGTTCAATTTCTCCCAACGCCTCGACCTTGAAGAAAGCAAAAGTAATCATTAGCTATAAAAGGTCCAAAACCCATTTTCTATGAATATCTTCAAGAATTAAAAACCCACACAAATAATTCCCTAAACAAAATAATCTAAAAAAGAAAATTGGTAATTTCTAGTTTTCACACCCAAATGCACGAGTCGCCAAACTAGCGTAAAAGGTGTACGGTTGTCAACATGGTTTCATGAGGGAAAAGTATCAGATGAAGAATGACTTCAGAGGAAAAAAGTAACCACTGACGATAAAATCACAACTATAAAGGAATTGCATTTTTAAAAATACATACTTTTTATAATATAGTGATATCATGATGCCCATATGACAAATGGAAGGTGTAAATAATGGCATGATAGAAATCTTTCAACTGTCTAGGGTTTGCACATTTTAATAAATACTTTTAAAGGTACCAATTTCCTGCCGCCCATGTGACAAATGAAAGAAGAATAAAAATAACAACCTGATAACAAAGTTTCCACATATAGGAATCGCATTATGTAGAATGAATATTGTTTGAACTGAATATTTTAATAAATACTTTTTTAAAGGTACCAATTTCCTGCCGCCCATGTGACAAATGAAAGAAGAATAAAAATAACAACCTGATAACAAAGTTTCCACATATAGGAATCGCATTATGTAGAATGAATATTGTTTGAACTGAATCTACTTCATGAATGATGACACCCATATGACCAATGGCTGTAAAATAGTAACCAGTTTCCTTGTCAATAATAAAGTGTGTACTAATAATATGAGGGCTTCAAATTAGTTTAAGTCTCCAAATTAGTCCCTGATATTAAGTTTTAAATATGAGTTTGTGAGTATGTTGTGTTGGGGCATGGACGTAAGGTGGGGAATTTACAGCAATGACAACCCAGGTTACAAACTCAGAGGGCATCCTCCCCACGTTAACATGACTGACGCATGTAATATTGTGTACACATTATTGATGACTGTTTAAATTAGAGAGGGAACCCATTCCTTAAACAAGGGACCATTTACCAATAAAGGAAGTGTAATGTCCCTTTTTGGGGGACTTCGGAAAATAGCTAGGGCTGAATGAGAGATGACTGAAATTAATTTTTAGATGGCTGTAATCAGACTTCTGAGGGCTGGATATGACTGAAAATGCACACGGAAACCTGCAATTTTTCCCTTCCTAGGGCAGCAACCTGTTTTGGGAACTCCCACTCACTTTTGGATGCCCTAAACTCACTGAAAATATGCCCAATCAAGCTCAAAAATTCTGATTAATTACCAGCAATCAAAATATGAAGGAAAATTAATTTTTAGTGCCCTAGAATTGAAGATATGAATTTCTATAAACCCTTGTCTACAGAGTTACTTTAAAAATTCATAACTTTACCTAGGAAGCTCCAAAATTTATGAAACTTGGGATCTTGAGGTTTAAAATATGAAGAATGCAAATATCAACTCAACTTGCCCAAACATCCACTCAAACATGTCAAATCTGACCTACAAGCAATTCGCCCCTCTTGGAAATAATGAATTAGTGGCTCAAACATGCAAGGAAATGATTGCTTTCACCTTTAATAATTAGTATAAGTCCATCCATGCAAGAAATCATACCATACATCCATCAAAACATATCCAACATGCTCATGATACAAGTTGCCTAGGGCTAGATAGAAAGATATCAGCTCCAAATTCCTTGAGATATTCAATAATTCCAAATATCCTTGCTTGAGGGTTTTCGTCCCCAAGACAAGTTCCACTATCAAGGGTTTTCGTCCTTGAAGTGGTCTCAAACAAGGGTTTTCGTCCTTTAAGTGGTCTCAAACAAGGGTTTTCGTCCTTGATGAGAGAGAGAAAGGTACCACCTTTACCCAAAAGAAATAATAAGATTCAACATACCACATAATGGCCAAGCATCCTCCTTTTATAACATAAGGGGTGTTACATCATAACTTATGGCCAACCTTATAATAAGTACCTTTTAATTATCTAATTTGTATTTGGAGCCTACATGCTCAAAATACTTTATATTCTAATTAAATAAGTTCTTCTATTGGAGCGCTTGGCTTCCCAATAGGAATACATGATAATAATGAAAATATCTACTTAGAGAATGTTATCCAAGTCTTCCCCTTGCTTCTTTCCTTAAACCCACGGGGAGGAAGAATGGGTTAAGGTCTTCAATTCTACTAATCTCCAAAAAGGGACATGACAGTCCCCCTTCCCAAGATTGCTTGTCCCCAAGCAATTACAAGTACTCGGATCCCAAATAAATCTCAGCTGCTCCTCCTTTGATATACATGCACATGAAGCAAACTCGTTAAAAAGAAAAAAATGTGTCCCCTTCTTCATCCACTCTTGCTTTGTGGATAGGATGACCAATTCTTCGTCTTTGCTTGCCAAGGCCTCATAAATACTATCCAAACATTGGTTGTTCCCAATTTCCTTCATGTTTCCCCAAACACAACTATAAGCATGTCTTTTGTTCACTAAAATCACAAGGATAATATCTAGGATCTTTCTTATAATAGTTGAAAACACATCAACAATGATAGTAGATTGCAAACTCTTTAACCTCATGGTTGGATACTCCTCTCTAGTTGTCAAAAGAATGGATAAGGAGTTGAAATTGTTGCAGACAGCAAATGAAACAAAAATACAACAGCTGTCATAATGATTACCTTGGCCTCCAAAAGATGCTTCCAAGCTGCCCCAAACTAATCTCTTCAAAATTTGGCTCGGATCAGAACTTATGAGTGCTGATATGTAAGTATAACAGCCATACCTTGCCCAGAATTTTGTCCTGAAATATGTTGGAATATTGGCCTTAATTGTTCTTAATGAGTGATCCCTCTTACACACCATTTCAAATAAAAACATCTTCAAACCTGCCCCTCTATTGTTGTCCCAAGAATATATGAGCAACCCAACAAATGAGATTGGGAAAAACACCTCGTCTCGGTTGTAGCATTGCATTTCATTACTCAAATTCAGAATTGTAGTGGCCAACAAACATCTTGTGAGAGTTACCCTTACCTTGTCAATGTCACTAGAAGAAGAGCACCACTTGTGATCAAAATCCACTTGGTGGTTGCAAATAAAATGTGGAACCAGTTGGAAATAATATCCACAAGATCTTAAATAGCTCCCATAATGGTTGTCCCACATTCAAAACCATGCAAATTTGATCTTCCCTAGTTGTGAATGATGCCCTAGCAGTAATAAGTTTGCCTTACATCTCTGAAAAACTGATTGTAGCACAAGTGTAACCTCTATATGAGACCATCACGAAAGATGGGCTGGTTTCCTTCCTCAAATCTAAGTGCTATTGAGGGATTTCGTCCTCAATAGACCTCCATGGAGGGTTTCCATCCTTAATGGATGAGAGAGAAAGCAAAGCATGCTCCAACTCCAAGAAAATAAATTCCAAAGCAAGCATAAACATCTTCCAAGCCAAGTGACCCCTTTAAATAGCTAGAGGTGGCGCCAAAAACCAAATAGAATCCTCTTAAGGAGGACCGGCCTCCTTGGAGACAATAGTTCTTTTTTCTTTTATTTTTCCATTGGCTTTTCACCTTTTCCCATCTGACCTAACTCTACTTAGAAAATTACTTAAAATTAATGCAAAGCTCACAAAAACAACTGAAAATCATGACATTAACTTCCCTTGCTCATTCCCTTTTAGCCCACAAGAAGTGAAATGGGCCCAAGGTCTTCAAAAAAACTAGTGTTGAGAAGGGGACATTACAACCAAGCCCTCAACAAGATCACAGTGAAGAACCACTATCCTCTTCAAAGGATTGAGAATCTACTAAAGCAACTCCACGGTGCAAAAAAAATTCACCAAAATCAATCTTAATCTGGTATCATCGGAACCATTTTGAACCTACAAACATCTACAAGATAGCCTTTAAAGCCAAGGAAGGTTTGTTTGAGTAGTTGGTTATGCCCTTCAGCCTGACTGACGCACCTATGACATTCATGTGGATGATGAATGACATTCTCCGGCCAATCATAAGTTCCTTTGTCGTAGTCTACCTTGATGACATCTTAATCTTCAATAAAACATGGGATGAACACTTACACGATATTCAACAAGAGCTCCACACTTTGTGCAAGAAGATACTATGTGTTAACATGGAGAAATGTTTAATTGCAATGCAGGGTATACAATATCTAGGATACTGAGTAAACACAAAAGGAGTTCATGTGACCCAACCAAGACCTGCATCATCCAAAAATGACCTACACCAAAGAATCTTAAAGAGCTGAAATTCTTGGGACTAACAAACTTGTTCAAAAGGTTTGTAATTGGGTTTCTCGCATCACTAGGCCATTGGATATAGTTCCATAAGGTGGTCCCAAAGCAGCCTCTGTCTAGTCGGTCACACAACAAAAATCATTTGAAGACATGAATTATAGACTCTATTCTATGTCAATATTTGTGTTACCTAGTCTTCAACAGCCACTCAAGATAGAGAGTGGTACATCCAATCATGCACTCGTAGCAATCCTTTCTCAACATGGTTACCAAATTTGTTACCACGGTGAATCCTTCACTACACTAGTAAGGAATTATAGAATATGTGATCACGAGCTTTATGCTATTCTTCAAGCATGCAAACATTGAAGTATAATATTTTTGGCAAAGAAATTGTGATCCATAGTGATCACAAGCACTTTAATTCTTGCAGACTCAAAACAAGTAGCATGAAGAGTGGCATCAAAATGGTATTCTTATCTTTAGCAATTCTATCTCAACATCAAGCATAAGAAGGGAAGTGCCAATCCAATAGTCGATTGTTTGAGCCGGCCTCTGCTTCAAGCTATCCTCGATGTGCTTGGTCCATATGCACATGAAGTAAACACTTGGTCATAATTGTATCCATCTAATTTGTACTTTGCAGAAATCTAGCATGACTTGTTCAACAATAAGTCAGTTCCAAATTTCTATTTGCAAGATCGACTCCTAAATTATCTCGGTCACTTGTGTGTATTGCAAAATGAAGAGAGATGAAAACTGATATGGAAAGCTCATTTCAGCAAGGTCGTAGAGGACATTGGAGTTGTAAAGACTCTTGTGGTGCTACAAAGTACTTTTTGGCCACACCTCAGATCAGATGTCTCCAAGTACATCAGGTCTTGTACCATGTAAGCAATTGCCAAACTAATCAACAATAAGTAAGGTATGTATACACCTATGTCAGTTCTAATGAGACCATTGAAATTTGTTTCCATGGGCTATCTCTCACGCAATCCTACTACCAAGCATGGTAATAATTGTGTTTGCGTAGTGGTAGATAGATTCTCAAAATGGCAATTCTCACAACTAGTAAGAAATCTATGTCCGCTTTGGAAACCAATGATAAGAAAACTCCAGATTTGATGATAAAATTTAGCAACAACAATTTGAGATTAGCACATGAAAATAGGAAATATCCAAAGACAAATAAAATATCGAAAATAATTGAGTAATTTCTATTGAATAAGAAGGGTATTTTATACAATTGCTTGCTCCTATAATCATGGAGACAAGTCTTATCTTTTTATCCCCAAATCTCTCCTCTATTCCCTAGTCTTACTCCCACACCCCTATCTATGAGTTGTACATGACAACTATTTGTGCACACTTATGATTTATTTAAATATTAAATAATACAATTATTTGAACCATATGTTCACACTATGAACACTTCTTAACATTCACCCCCTTAGTGTGAACATGGGTGAGTTCTGTCTAGTACCTGCTCATGTTCTACAATCCAATGGTTTTCAAAGAGTACCATCAACTCCAACAAGTTTTCTAGTGGAACCATTAACCACTTTGTATGTGATTTTCTAAGAGATTCACAAACTCTCAAATTGGTTTTCTAGTGGACCACCAACCACTTTCATAGTAGCGTACACGTTTCCTCATCCACAATTTACAAAAGAGAACAAAATATAGGAAAATATGTTCCTAACTATGAACAGGAATTATCCATCTGTTCTTATTTACTCTCACACATGCTGAAAGCAAACACACAAAAAAGCAAAAATAAATGATCACCAATACAATATTGCAGCTTCATCGATGGTGCACGGCGAGAGGTCGCTAAACGCCTCCTTCCTCTGTTGCCTTCGACCTCCATGGTGATGCAACTTAGTTAACAAATGTAGCTTTTAAGCTCATTACACAATTTTTAAGGTCGGATTCAAGCGATTATGCATCCCACGACTATGGACGTCGCGTGCAAGCAAAAATGCATCGATTAAAAAATTACATAAATGTATTATGCACCACTTTTTTGTTTCAGATCCTCGTTTTTATTTCCATTTTCTCTTAAACTAGAAAGCTGCGTTTTTGTAAAATTTTAATGAAGTTTTCTAGATATTAACTAAGCAAACCCAATAAATTTTGTAATATTTCGAATCTGGGTTTTTAAGATACATTCAATCTATCAAACATTTGTTTTAAAAACAACAAAAATTTCATTCAACATACACGAGAATTTTACGCATAGATACAAGACGAATCAAGGCGATGTAAACTACAATATTGTGTCTTGTTCTTATCTCTCCGAAGAAAAAAAACGAGACATCAATCGGATGTCATATTAGTAAATTGCGTTCTTTTCTTGTGATGATGTATCTGCTGGAAATTTTCTTACGGGATTCCATCAACCATCTTCTTCTTCTTCTACACTTTTGAAGGAAACCCGCTCACGATACCGGATGATAGCAAAACTCAGATTTGATAATAAAATTTAGCAACAATTTGATATTAGCACATGAAAATAGGAAAAATCCAGAGACAAATAAAATATCGAAAATAATTGAGCAATTTCTATTGAATAAGGACATTTTATACAATTGCTTGCTCCTATAATCATGGAGACAAGTCTTATCTTTTAATCCCCAAATCTCTCCTCTATTCCCTAGTCTTACTCCCACACCCCTATCTATGAGTTGTACATGACAACTATTTGTGCACACTTATGATTTATTTAAATATTAAATAATACAATTATTTGAACCATATGTTCACACTATGAACACTTATTTCCTAACAAAATTGTACTTCAAAAATGTTTGGGTCCACTTTGGATACCAAAACTACCATTTTTACAAGGACAAAAGGTTTTTGGGGAATCGGGAAAGCACTCTAGTCTATGATGGACACAAAGTTGAACAAGTCTATTGCGTTCCATCCTAGGACTGGTGCACAAACATAAGTGGTAAATAAGATGATCATGCATCTTCTCGGAATGTATATTTTGAAGAAGCAACACACATGGAATAAAAGCATTCTTATCTTTTGACATAGCTGCAATAGAGCAGTTTATAACTCTACCATATGCAACCCTTTTCAGGTTTGTTTGGGTTTCCAACCTCTAGCGCCTATCAATGTATCTTATCCTACACTACCTATTAGAATATGTGGAGAGAGAAAGAATAAAGAAAAAATAGAATGTACAAAGAACAAATGAAGAGTAACCGAATGCACTGTCCGTCCTTTTATTATGTAAGAGATGGTTACAAAATGGTTGAAGTGGTTACAACCGTTTATTACTTAACACTTAACATAACACTAATTTATAATCCTTAATTTTAAACCCTATATTCTAATAAAAATGTAACTGAAATTAGGTGGGGGCTGCTAGAAATGATGACAGCAGCATCAATGATGGCAGTTTGGCTCATGGCTGCCATAAAAATGTTTTTTTCTCACTTGGGGTAGATAACACCTCATTCCCCAACTCTTGATTGCATTCTTCACTCAACGGAAAACTCGGAAAGGAAAACTTGAGCATCATGCAAAACTGATCCAAAGTCAAACACCTAGAGTTACCTTGCTGTAGTGGCCTCCTTGGCTGCCCAAAAGGTGGTCTAGGCTGCCCTCTTCCCGCTGTCCTAGGTTGGGTTGTACCTTCCTCAAAGCCTTTATGTTTCACTCCCAATCCAAGTATTGGAGGGACTCTATTTCTATGCAAAATGAAACCTTTTGCAATCACAAACTTGCCATCCTCCATTATGGCATCTTCATCTTCAGTTGCAGTCCCATATTCTTCACCATATGCTCGGGTGGATAACAAATTCAGCTGCTCTTTCTTCTTTATTCTTATGCCTACACAAAGAACAAACACATTAAAAGAAACAAGAGCTCCCAATATAATTTCTTCATGCCTTGTAGGTATGGAAGCTAGCTCTCTTCCATGGCTTGCATTCTCCTCATGATTTTCATTCTCCTCATGATTTTCATTCAAGTGATGGAATCCCAAAAATCCAAATGTTGTCACAAACACAGTTGTATCCATGCATTTCCTTCCTTAAAATTAAGATGATAGTGGCTGGAAACTGTCCTACAGTTGACAACATGGAAAGGGGGCTGGATGACAGCAGCACAAAAACTTATAACAGCATGCTTGAAATCCCACAAATCAAGACTCCTACTTCCAATCATACCTCCAAATCTCAGCTGAGTTACAATGCTTGGAACAACCAGATAACAACCATCCCACTCAATTTCAAACACAAAATTCATGAACTCAACTTCTACTTCTATTGGAGCACTCCCTTCAAGAGTTTGTTTATCAATTAGGAATTCAAAATCCTTATAACATGACTATTGTTTTGAAAATAAATTTGTAAGTTTTACCTCATTATGTGTTGCCCATATGTCTTGCCTTCTTTTGGAAGTTCTACCCCTCCTCTTGGCTCTAGCAATTTATCCTATTTGTCATGCTTGGAAGCACAACCTCTTGGCCATCAACCTTGAAACTCCACTCCATGGTTCGATAGTCTTGTGTAAATTTACCCAAAGAGTGTGGCCATGACACTCCAAGTATAAAATTTGTATCTTCGTTACAATTCACATAGAAATCACCACTTACCATGTGCTTGCCCAAGGTGAGCTTGAGTTGTTGGAACCTCTTGGTGCAAGGGATGATGAGGCCATCTTGTAGCATCTCATCCTTCACAAGGGAGTTCGAATGCACAACAAACTCCATATGATTTCTCATAAAAAAAAATTCAACCATATGCACGAAATGAAACACTCACTAGCCATAGTAACATGGAACCCATTGAGGACTTCATCTTTTTGTAACTCAAAGGATCTATGTACCCTTTGCCACTTAGAGTGTTCTTCACTTTATCACCGTTTCCACTATGTTGTCCATGATGACCACCAATTATACTATGAAGCATCAAACTTGACATAGGCTCATTCTTTTCAACAAGCTGCCCATGATGACACAAGTATGGCAGCGACATAGGAGGAGACCAAAAAACTGAAATGTGATTTTCACTATCATACCTTGGGTTGTCCTCAACTTGTTCATCTTCTTTTGCCAAATGAAGCTTGGTTGAGATCTCTTCATATTCAACTAGTGAAGCTCTTCCCACCTTGACTTCATCCATATTTTGTTGGCACATGCATGGAGCCTCTTCGTGGTTCTTGCCAAAGTCATGAACACCATCAACTTGTCTCTTATGAGCTGTTGTTTTGAAAATTCCAGCAAGCTGAGTATTCTCATTATCACCCGGAGATTGGGCTTCAACCACCAATTCCCCTCCACAATTTGGTGCATCATATTTCCCTTCTTTCTTGGGCTCATGCTCCATGGTTTCTTCATCAAACACATGCCCCTTCACACCAGTGGCTCATCCCTAGGAAGAGTGATAGGTACTTCTAGGGCTTCCATGGGCTACTCCCTCTCAATGCCCAACAAGTTCAAGTGCTCTTCTTCTTCCTTGATCACAATGGAGGGATTCTTTCCCTCTAGGGCTGGAACATCTTTCCCATTTTCCTTGGGCATAGCTCTCGGGTTTAGACCTTGGTCCAATTCCCACTCTACCTTTCTTCAACCCTATGAACTCAGCAAGTGATATGGCATCACAAATCTTCTTTGGAAGAGCCCTATACTCCTCATAGTTGTCTGTAATGTTGTGACCCATTGAATGTCGTGTTTCAACCACTGGAATGACTTCCTTTCTTGGGAGGAAGGTAGGTCGGAATGACCTAGATGAAGAATCACTCACGATTCTTGGTGGCTAAATATTATTGCTTTCCCTTGAAGAGCTTCCTTCACCATTTAGGTTTTGCATGGCATGGATCAATTGTGCCATCTTATTCGCCAATCTTTCTTGCCCTAGGGAAACCTCTCAACCCTAACATCATCACAAAGTCTGCTCAACTTGGCTTTTTCAAAATCTTTGTGGCCCATACTATCCATCTCAAGTGGCTGCCCTGAAGTTTTCTTACCCTTTCTTTGATAGCAAATGTACTCATTGTGATCTTCTTGCATAGATAACCCTCAAGTAGCAAGTTCTTGGGCTCGATACCATTGTAATGTCCCTTTCTAGGGCTGAAACTGAAAAATGGGAAATAACACAAACCCAAATGAGAGTAATCTGATTTTTATGACAGCAGATCTGGAAATATAAGAAACCCTAGCAGCAAACTATATCTGCACTTTTAGGGCATCAAACACCCTCCAAACAAGCTGAAAATGGATGTATAAATTCTCCTAAATATTATATTCAACCAATGGAATAAACATCAAGCAAAAGTACTCCAAAACATATGCAAATTATGAAGTTCTACCCAGCTGTAATTAAATTAATGACAGCAGAAATACAGCTCACAATAATGGCTGGAAAAGGAGATTCCAATCCCCAAAAATATCATGAAAGTGTGAAATCAGCCTCTAAAATTATGAGGAAAATGAATATCAATTCCAATTGCCAAGATGTGCCCTAGAAGGCACCTAGTGTCCCCAGATTTCACCCTGAAATTTGGGACTACCCTATGTAAAAAAAAATCGTACTTTTAAAATAATGGGTCGTTTTGTGTTTTTATTGCCAAAAAGTTTTGTATTGTGTCAAGATATTCCCAGAGAGTCATATTAGCCAATTTCGCCAAATACCCAGATGCCCAAAATCGTTATATTTTGTCACTAGGGTTTTCCTGCGGGAAATTTGTATTTAATTATTTTGAGCCCCGTTTGAGGCAAATTGTGCTCCGGTTTAACCTTGTTGTGGTCTTACATGTCAATATTCCCATATACCAGTAGGGTTTTAACCAGGAATGAATCATGGGCTTTATCTGTGACTTAGCAACGTTTTGCGTTTTTGGTGTTTTCCGTTTTGTTTTTTGTGAAATTTCTCTAGGTCAATTCCTTTGCCGGTTTAATCTAATTTCTTGCCTGGAGTATCTGGAGATCACCTATGGATGTTATGCCAGAAGGAATTTGCCACAGGAGGTTTGGTTCTCTCTGAAAAGACGAAGTCATGCACGAAAAAGCTTCTTGCAGGCGGAGTCGCATTTTCGGAAAAAGAAGGTTTTAAGCTCTGATGGGATTTTTGGTAGCGGAAGTGGGAATTTTGTATACTTTGTAGAAGGTACTTTTTCCATAGAAAGCAACGCCACTTAAGTCACAATGGAAAAATTAGAGGCATAGCAGGCGGGAATTTCTTACTGCCTTGCAGGTAAAAATTCTCATTGTGAAATAAAAAAAAATCACTTAAAGCATTGATGGGATTTTCTTACCTGCCTTGCAGGGTAAATAATCTCATTATGAAAGTCAAACAACTTAAGTGGATCATGGGATTTTTGGAGCTGCGGTGCAGGGTGAATAATCCCATTGAAAATTAGCTTTTAAAAATAGAAATGGGCTATGTCAAAAAGTGTGCCCCCTTTTGGAATAGAGGGACAACTTTAATGCAATTAATTAATTAATTCTATTTATAAATTTGGCGCCCAAGCATGGGGGAAAAGTCAACAAAGAAGAAGAAGATAAAGGGATTTAGAAATAGAATTATAAAATTAAATAAATATTTATTTAATGCAACCCCTTCATGTCAAAAAGTGCTACCCATATTGAGAAGGAATAATGTTTTTAAAGTATTAATTGATATAATTAATTCCTATTTTTAGTGGATGAGGTCAAAGCACATTGTGAAGCTTAAGCGAATCGCTGAAGTGGAGAGCTAAAATTAAATAAATTTAATTTATTGAATGGCAACCATGAGCATGCATAAAATAGGCGCCCCGATTGAGGAGAAAAGCATGTTAATTTATTAATTAATGTCGTCGAGAATAGGAGGGGCAATAATTAATTATAGAATGATGAGGGTTATATAAGCATGGGCTGCCATAAGGATGAATTAATTAATTCTTTAGCAAGGAAGTGCAGCCCAAGCAATTTTGGCGCCCCATTTGAAGAGGAATTTTGCTCAGAAGGTGTATTTACTGCTGGAAGCTTCAAAGTTTGGCGCCCATGTTTGAAGGAGCTTGAATTGTGTCTGCATAGTGGTACAGGTGCTCAGGTGAAGTTGATAAAATTCATGCTTGCTTTGCATGCAAACAAAACATCAAATTTTGGGGCAGTAGGCTTGATATATGCAGATTTTTATACTTAAAATCAAGTGTTCATGTTCCGGTTGCCATCTTTGTCTGAATTAATTGCAGGAATTCATTACAGGTGCTTTTATAAGAGAAAGGGAGCTTAAATCAATGTCCAATACATTGAACATATCCTCCGAATCTGAAGAAATATCTAGATCTACACCGGTTGTAAAGAATTCCGGCCGAATAAAGAGAAAAAGAATTGCTCAGACAAAGACAAATTCGGCCATGGCAAAGCGGGATGAAAAAGAAAGCACAACAGAGTCATGCATCACTTTGAGTTTTATGAAATCGGAGATACTGAGATCTAGGTCGGAGCCTCTTTACGAATTGATTGTGAGATCAGTGGAAAGACTTCTCTCTCATGCGTGCGGTCAAAAGCAATGGAATCATTGAACTCGCAACATTTCCATTCACCCAACTCTGGAATTCGTCATGGAGTGAGCTAGGTCTTACCATCCATTATCTAGATCGATCGAGATGTTGCGGGAAGACAATAATTAATTTGGACACACAGTTCATCAATTATTATCGAAGATTCCAGCATGAAAGGTGGTGACTACTATTAGCAAACAAGATGCCGGTGACAGATGAGAAAAGCATAAAGTTGATTTGCATGGGCATAGTGAAAAGCAGATACATGAAGAAGCCCATATCTCCTTCCAAGTTCCCAAGAACTCTTCCACAGTCTAATCTAGTACAAGAGGTGGGTGATATTGCCAAATTGTTATGCGGGATAAGCTGGCGAAGCAAACGCTCACAACTTTCCGTGCATGGATGTATGCTTTCATCAGGACCATTGAAATCAACAAAGCGATTCAATAATCAATTGGTCGGAAATCATTAGTGATGACATTGGTGAATAGCTTTGGAATGTGAGGCGTACTTACGACTTCAAAATGACTTCGTATTTGGTTTATGCAGTGACTTTTACAGGTGTCTTCTCCAAGCTAGATAAATGTGGTGTTCTTTCCAAGGACCCTATTTTCGAGTGCTACCCATAACTTCTGTACTTGCAAATGCGATAAAAATTACAAGGTGGTCAACGATGGATTCTTCTACAAATTCATTTGTAGGGTGGACAGCGATCTAAAGGCCAACAGGGTGAGCAAGGAAGCGTGGGAAGCTGTGTCCAGAATTGGCAGTATCTTCATCCAGTTTGCGGATTTTACATACCTCAGGGTCACCGGCTTTTCGGGAGAACCAGTTAAGTTGCCCAAATACCCGAGTGATAGATTGATCATCATAGAGTTGAGCAGACAACTTGTGGAGATGCATGACCTACAGTCGAAACGGCACAAATATACAAGCTTCTTCCCGATCACTATGGGCCATTATAGCTGCCAGAGCATTCATAAAGCCCGAGGAATTGAAGCGGAGATGTTCTCTGAGTACAAGCTAGAGTTCTTCCCAACACGGCTAAACTTCGATCCATTTGGAGTGGCAAGGAAAACAATCTCCCCAGAGTACGCGCATGTGCCTTCATTGGAAGATTTCTAGATGAAGTGCGAAGCAAGTATGAAGTTTGAGAGAAAGATTTCAGCGAGTTATCGGACGGCAAGTGTTTGACTTTGGATTAGCACAGATACTGCGGATCATAAAGATGATGGGCTGTATTACTTGACACATACCATCGGATGGGAGATAAAGCTATACTTCAAGAGAGTGTAGGTGGCTGCCATACGATCGAGGAAAGGTCTATCGCCGTTCTAGTTAATACTTCAAAGCCAAGTTTCTTTGATGAAGGGATATTGCCTTGATGAAGCATTGATGAATCAAATCATGGGCAACTTCAAAGACAGGATTCCCTCAAGAGGAAGCACGGAGGAGAAAGCAGGAAAAGGCCTAAAAAGATTAAAGTGCACAGAAGGTCTCACTCAAAGGAGAAGATCACTTCTACTACTATGGTGTTAGTTCCGACTTCTCCAAAGCATCAAGTATTTCACCGACTGTTGCACCTCAACAGGATACTGTCATTCCTCCATTGAATCCGGCAACATTCATCTTTTCTCCTCAGCCACTCCGTTCAATGCCTCTCCCTGAAGAAACGTTGAAGTTGCAAATGGCAAAACTCGAAAGAGCTTTGTCTTTGGATGATTCAGAGGATGGCAGCCACAACACTGTAGCGGTTTCAAATGGAGAGGAATCGAGCGCGAGATAATGGTACACTCGTGCAACTTCTCGTTCTCAGAAGTAATTTCTCGAATGGTTGGCTTCACACGAGTTGGTTCTAAATGTTAGAGAGGAAATCAACTTGGAGGAACACGACTTGCAGTTGCTCCTGAATCTAAGCGGAAAAGACAGAAAACCTAAAGTTGCTAAGGTAA
The DNA here is from genome assembly GCA_018340775.1 of Taxus wallichiana var. yunnanensis. Taxonomy (NCBI): domain Eukaryota; kingdom Viridiplantae; phylum Streptophyta; class Pinopsida; order Cupressales; family Taxaceae; genus Taxus; species Taxus wallichiana. The sequence continues at coordinate 332,407,334 of CM031240.1, read as the reverse complement.
CTTCAAGGTTGATCATTGAGGAGTCGGGGCAGAAGTTTGCCGAGGTGTCGGTTCCAGCAGAAGGAAAGAAGAAGGATGAGCTCACGGCAGAAGACATAACGGTGACGGAGTACCCATAGGTCAAGCCACCACGAAGGATTGAAAGCAAGACACACAGACATTGATAGATGCTCTACTCCTTAGGCTTCGACAAAGAAAAGGCGGAGAAATTCGAACGTCAGAAGCAGGTATCCCAGTTGTGCGAGATTATTGCCAAGGTTGCCAAATCTTCCATTCACCCAATTTCAAACAGCGCAAAAACAAGTGAGTGATCATCGATGCGGGAAGTGGAAGATGCACTGAAGTAACCAAGTTAAAGCTATCGGCGAATGGAAAAGTCTAATCATTCGCCAAGCTTCTGTACAACTCGGAGAGGTGTCACCCCGCCTAAAGGTTATGAAAGATGCATCGATCAGTGAAGAAAGCGGCGGTGACAAGCACGATAGATATGAACACGATTCTCGAGAGTAATCTGAGTACTTTGGCCAAAATAAAAAAGTTGCTGAGAGAGGTGTTGATTGCGGGAACGGATTGTGCCCACAGATCGAGAAGGAAGAAGCGGCGACTTGAGTTTGCAGTATCTTTCTGTTTGGAGATCTGCAAAATTATGCTGAAAAGGATGCAGGCACTTGAAAGTATGGCATCATCTTTACCAAACAATGTCATCGCTTTCACTAATGAGGAAGTGGTCGGGAACGTTACTTCATACACAAGGACCATTCCTAGCAAAGTGCCTAATTCCTTGGAAGGATCTCTTTTGATGGTGCAAGGGAGAATTGATGGAGTTGTTAAGCCTTTCACGATGAATTCCATCAGTAAACTAGTGGCACTGCAATCAAATATTGAGAAGTTCGGGCCTAGCTTGGAGGATGTGGAAGTGTGTATCAGGGTATTGAACGAAGGCTTGCTGCAATTCAGGACAAAAAGGAAGCTGTGGCTAAGACAGATGGGAAGATGTTGAATTACATGTTCGACAAGTATATTCAGTATCAAAACAAAAAGATGTAAATGTTACAGCTGGCGTGTCTTTCTTCTTCTATTTTTCACATTCCCAGATATAATTGTAAAACTTTAAAGTTATTGGTTTTGAAACCATTACTTTAAGTTATGTGGAACGATTCTATTAGTTAAGTGACAGATGTGTATAAGTTTGAATATGGACCCGGATGCATGTCACTTGAAGAGGAATTAGAGGGGGATGATTGCCAGATATTATATTTACTTTTTATTTATGTTCCAGTTCAGTTGAGTTTCCCATTTGTATTTTCCCTTCTACATTCTATAAGTAGAAGAAGAACCTTCGGGTTAGGGATGAGAATTTGTAAGCAACATTCTTGTGTTCCAGACTTTGTGCTGAAACCCCTGATAGCTATTTGAAGCAAAAGAATACAAAGGAGAAGATTTCCGGAGAACTTTGTGTCACAATGCATTTTGTTTCTAGCTTTTTATCTCAAATCCACTTATAAACTTTGTGTTCTTTTAGATCCAGATCTAGAAGCTGCCTTTGCTTATAATTATGTGTGTGTTAATATCTATTGGTTCCGTCTATGTGCATGCAATCAACTCTGTTATCTATTGATTGGGTTGCACATCTTCCCTATTTCTTCTCTATGTTTTATTATTTCCTTCTTTAAATATTTCTTTTCTTTAACAGTTGCTTACTTGTTGCAAAACTATACAACTATGGTTCATGAGCTGCATGGTTAAAGTAAAACCCCTGAATAGATACTAACATATTTTATTGACAAATCTTACACGGGAGCCTCACCGGTAAATGAGGGAGATTTATCTCATGACTGCCTAGGTTTTCAGCTATGCAGAAATCTAGCCAACACACCCAACTCCTCCAAGCAAGTTCGCTACCCTAGGAGAGGGTCCAAAATTGATGTAGAAACCTTAGTAACTCTTCTCCTATCAAACCCTAGCTGAAAACCAACAACATCACTTTCCTTGAAGCACTTAGGAACCACCAATTGAAGAGTTTCCTTTCTTCAAATCAACAAAGATTAAATCCCCTGTATATGCCACACCAAAGGATTTTTGCCTCTTAGTGGATAAAATTGAGCACTCTGTCCAAAAACCATGCAAGTATAACTTTAGTGATAAGATAGATGCCCAAAATGAGTCCAAGCGACCCCTTTTATACCCTTTTGGTGGCGCCAAAACCAATAAGGGAGTCTTCCCTCATGACTGACCTCATAAGGATGTTTACTTTTAACTTTATCTTTGGCTTTTCACCTCTTCAACCCAGCTGACCTAACTTATGTGAGAAACTATGAAAGAAGAATGCAAATGCTCACAAAAATACTGAAAAATATGACAAACACTTCCCTTGTTCACTTCCTTCTTGCCCAAGGAAGTGAAATGGCCTCGAAGTCTCAATACAAACTAGCTTGAATAAGGGGACATTACATATTGATATTTCTAAGCATTTCTAGCCTTTTCGGTATTGTTTAGATCGAGTTCTTGGAAAGATATTGTGAAAATCAGATGTCTACACATTGTAGCTAGGGTTTGTAGACCAAAAACAGATCGCTGCCCTAATTTTTACATAAAATCATATTGTTGTCATAAACTTTCAGAAATTTATATGTTGCTATCATAAATTCCAGCAATGTTCCATTAGGGTTTCGGGAAAATCCAAATTCCTCAAATTTGAGCCCAAAAGGGACATTACATAATTACAATTCCTTATAGCCGATAGCATCCACCATTGTCGATGCGGTTGGCCATTGAGAAATACAACCAAACAGTATCAACCATGGCTCTAGGTAATAACAAATCATGTGGTCCAAAGGGAAGGCTCTAGAGGTGGACGAAAGAATCAAGAGCTGATGCAAAGTGATTTGACAAAGGTATGAAGGTATTGTAGGTGGATCCGTAGGTGATAATAAGAGGATAATAAGGAGATGCTGAAGTAGGTGGTAAAAGGATGACTAGGAGGTATTAAGGAGAGGATATCTAAGGTATCAAGGACCGCACATTAAAGCTATCTCATAAATACCACCGGCTTGACCCTATAGTTTCCAATACTACCCGCTACCAAGTAATGCCTTCTTGCAACATCACTCAAGGGGTTAATGTGCCAATGGTGCGTCTTAAGAGAAGTCAATACAAGTCAACAATAAGGTGCATTTAGTCATTACCTTAATGACATTTTTCCTCATGTATTTATTGGTAATAATCACAAGACAAGGGGACCCACTTAGCACACAAGCTTGAAATCACTTAAACACACAAGTTAAATTCCACTAAGAAGAAAAACAAATAAGAAATTTGATGATGTTTTAGTCTTGGGTGATTGAGCATCTTTCTATTTTTTCTAGATTCTTTTATGAGTGCTAAGAGATCTGTTTTGATAAGATCCCAATAGATTTAATAGAAAAATATTGGGAAACCATCAATCTTAGCGGCCTTTTCGGGATGGAATGATAAGTATATATTTGTGTTTCATCCTTTGAGGCTAGTTGCATCATAATAACATTTTCCTCCTATGTGACGAATCGAGGAATGTTCTAAAGAAACTTGTGTCTTTCTCTATTCCTTCTTGAATATGTCAAAGGTTCGGTGTGAGTCTCACTAAAATATTCTTTGACATGATTCAGGATTTCATCTAGTGTGAGGAAAATTGTGCCATCCATTTTTTGAACTCTACTATGTGACTAGAGTTGACATGTCATTGCATTTTAAATTGATTTGTAAATATATTTTGTATTTAAATTGATGTTTGCCCATTGTTTCCCTCAATCTTTGATTTCAATACTATTTTTCCTATTTTCGTAAGTTGGCCAAATTGAGTATGTGAAGCCTTTGTTCATTACCTCTTCGAGGGGTTCAGACCCTCTCGGTTTTCTTTAGATATATTGACCAACGGTGTCTTGCCCTCTACATCCATGAGTCTCTGTTGCTTTAGGACCAGATTCTTCATCCCCCTCGAGAGTCATTCCCACGAGACGGATTACAACCTTCTTTTCGGTTCTACCCGCAGTTGGAGGAACTAAACGCAGAGCCATTCTGACCTAGTTACAGTGCATAGATCAGTTCATCCCGATTGGACCTTCACATCTCCCCGGTCACCACCAGCAAGCTCGGTCGCACACTCATACCAGAGGGCAGCCCAGCTCCACCCGTCTCCCTGGCCATCGTTTTAGTCTCAGATCTCAGCAGGGGAGGGGGCCCTCGCCCCCTCTTTGGATTGCCATTCCATTAGGAGCTTCTTTTCGTCGGCCTCGAATGTTAGGAGGGATGTGGCTACCATTTCTGAGTAGACTATTGGTCCTTGTTTGCCCCCTCCTTCATTCCCTTCTTTGCTTCCTCCTTCTTTCTCCCCGTTTGTTTCATTGCCCCGCCTGTGGGGGTTTGGCTTTGGGGTTCTTGTTTGTTTTGGTTCTTTTCCTTTCTTTTGTTTTTGGGAACTCGTTTTGAGTTTTCCCGCTCGCACTTTGTATATTGTTTGGGCTGCAGTCCCATTGACCTACTTTTGTGGTCATTCGTTGGACATTAATATATTTATCTTATCTTATCTCTTATTTGTTTCTGTATATGTGATTGTTGTGTTGTGATATGCAATGACTATTTGTGAATGTTGCCAAATGTATATTTGCTCCATTCTTTTATTTGATATTTGAGATGATTTATTTTTCACGTGAACTTGAACATAGCAAGTCCTTGAATATGGTTTTTCTCATGCCACCGTTTCTCAATATTTTGCTTGAAAGTAGGACGTGATAATCACATCTTTTCCAATCAGAATTGTGGGTTTCTTCTTTGTTGGTGTTATATTTTTATTTGTATTGGCTAATAATCTGAGAGTGTAGTGTCGTTAACCCTGGATTGAATCTATTTTGTGGTTGTGTTCCATCATTCAAAAACGAGGATTCTACCATTTTTTTCTACAATGCATTTATTTCGTTTTCTGTTAGGTGAAAATACCTTGCACAAGAATAACTTCAACCATTGTTGTGTCTGTTTCCAGTTGGGTAAGTGCTTCTGCTATCCTGTGATTAAATTTTGAACCTCGTTTGTTTTCCTCGAGACCCTTGATTGAGTTGAGGTCTCCATGAGAATAAAATTAATAGGAGATGGATTTTGCATCCAGATCCCCAGCTGATCCAAAAGAGAAATGTAATGATTACCAAGAGGAGGATTATAAATATTAACTATATTACAGCTCCTTGAAATCCATGTGCATATGTATTTACTAGAAGACTCTAGGAAAGGTATGATGAAACCAATTTACATACGTATGTAGGTTCCATTGTATCATTGTGCAAATTTCATTACATTTCAAAATTTGTTTGCTAACCCAAAATTCCAGCATATTAGGTTTGCCAATGTGAACCTGCTATCAATGTTTCTTGGAAAATAGCCATATCAATGTTCTCTCTTAACTTTGTCTTCAATAAGATGTGTTTGTTACGCATGCTTAATCCTCTTATATTCCATGATAAGATACACATTTAACTGTGCAGCTAGTTCAGTATTGCTTGCTTCCAAGGGGATCTCCAAAGTGGAAAATTTCAGTATCCAGATCTGAATGTTTTTCTTAAGGATCCTTCCTCTCTGAGAATTCTCTTCTAAGTCTATTGTATAGTTGGAGGGTTTTTTTTTCTTGGCTCCATTTTCTGTCATTGGTCCTCAAAGCTTCAGATTAGTGGGTATTAGATCATCCCGTGCTTTTGTTGAGGTTGAAAGCTTTTGTTTCTTGTATTGGGTTTTGAATTAGGCATTGTAGATACAAATTTGATGGGTGTCAGACCCTTTAATTTGGTTTATCTTCAAATTCTTATGAGCTGATGATTCACTTTTTGAAAAAATCTTCTCTTTGGAAGGTTATAGATCATCCTCCATTTCAGCTACATCCATATCTACCAGAGTGGAAGGAGAATTTTGATGCTGAATTGAGAGTGGAGTCTGATGTACACTTTCCTTTTCGTGCATAGGCCCTCTGAAACTTAGTTTCCTATTTGTTGCTCCAGTTGTGGATGTAGACTGTACTTAGTTTGCTGCAGTGGAACTGATTTTTTTTTCTGTGTTTGCAGCTTGCATCATTGGATTTGCAGCTTGTGGAGTCTTTTCTAGTGGAGATGGCTGAGTTGTAATATCGTGATCTTCCTGGTGTGGACAGACTGGCCAAATGACCATGATTATGGCATATGCAACATCTGGTTGGGATGTAGAATATACTCAATTTGCAGCTCTAGATATGGCTTTTTCTCCATGTTTGCATCTTTCTTTGTAGGATTTACAGCTTCTGGAGTCTTTAGTGGAAGTGGCAGGGTTGTCATGCCCTAATCTTCCTGGTATGGACGGACTCTAGCAAGATGACCATGTCATGGCAGATCCGACATCTGAACACGATGTTTTCATAGTCTAATGACTGTTCCCATTCTCTGCCCTCATGTCCAGCATTATGATATCCAAGAAGCTTGTCTAGATCTAGATTTATGCATATGCATGCATATAGTTTAGTACCCCAAAATTTCATGTAAACTTGGAAGTTGCAATATATTCACCTATGGCATTCCCTATCTTCTTGAGAGCATGCTCTTCCAGTATTCACATGGGAGCTGTGGGACCGTAATGGGAGATCCTTTGGTTGGGATGAAAGCTGGACCTATGCATGGGAGATCCTCAGTTGGATTAAAGGCTGGACCTGTCCTCGCAAGATACTCAGTTGGGTTAAAGGCTGGAAACCAATGCTACATGAAGACTCCTGATTTCTTCAGAAACCATAGTCCTCTTTGAAATGTTTGGTCCCTCTCTTGTTTGGTCGAGAAAATATCAAGGAAATATACTGTCAGCATCATTAGTATATCCACCACACCTACAGATAGCCACTTCTCTTGGACATGCAGTTTGAAAGTTTAGGGTTCAGGGAAGGCATCTCAGGGCTTTTTCTTTTAACTTCCAGAATCTCCCTTCCATTTCACCCACCGTAAAGCTTATTTTTGGAGCGGTTCCCATTTTGAGGCACCACTTATTTTCCTTTTTGTGGGGAATTTGGGGCTAGTGATTGTTCTAGCATTATATTAGATAAAACCTAGTACATCTTCCCTGCAACTATTTGGTGCTTCTTGAGCAGCAACAGAACCGAAATTTTAGTTTAAATTTAGAGGATACTTCCCTAAGAGCAGGCCGTGGCCTCCTCTAGGAGGCAATCACTAAGACAATCGGCTATTGACGATTTGGGCAAGAAATTTTCAGGTTTTCATGGTTGAAATTGTTTAGTTCAAAAGATGGAAGCGCTCGGGAGGGCCGTCCTAGAGCATGTGGCTTTTTCATGGAAAGACATGGTTGAAATAGTGTTTTTTCATGTAGCTCCAATCTAGTATGGTCAAGAATAATTATTCTAGTAATGTAGAAAACTAGTCAAAGAAAAATCCACAACATTCACCTAGGCCTCCAAATACTAACTACTTTAAATGTTGAAGATTTAAGACCGTGGCAAGTTGTAGTCATTGAAGCCTTTGAAGACGTTTCTCCCTCCCCTTTTCTTCTATTCCTACTTGTATTTTGGACATTATATGGCTGTAAAACAACCAAGTTTCCCCAATGTATTTTAGCTAGATGAAAGGATTTAGATATTGAAAAGGGTTTAGAGGCCATAGGATGTCCAATTTTGAGATAGAGGAACGCAGATGGTAGATCCATCGTAGTGATTTGATTATGTATCTAAATGTGAAATGTCCCACTTCCTAGGATAGACGTGACGAAGACCCTTAGCCTATTCTGTCTTCCCGACGGCGAAGGAGAATTAAAAAGGGAGACTTAAGTTCTATTACTTTATTATAAACTTATAAAGTGCTAAAAATAAATAAACATTATAAAAACACATAATAAATTAATGAACTTAATGATAAATTAAAATATAGAAAAAGCAAATAAATGATAAAGCACTTAGCACAAATTGTATTTTTAAGGAAAAGTGCGACTTGCCTAAGGGGCAATAAAAAATGGGAAAAATGATAAAAGCTCATGGGTCAAGTTTATTCCCTCTAGAAATTGCGACTTGCTCTAGGATAGGAAAATGGAGGGAAACAAACATTTAATGTTGAAAGGAGCTGATTAGTTGTGTTGAAGGTCACTTTGGGTCACTTCTTCCTTTAAAAGGAGAAGTCAACTTGTGTTAGAGGCATGCTTTGTTTATCAAAAATTCTGAAATTACTTGTGTAAGCTGAGTATTTGCAGCTGTAACTTCTGAGGACGAAAACCCTCAAGAAGGTGGAAGGAAGAACGAAAACTCTTCCTTTGGTCTCATTTTTTTGTATGTTGAAGACTCGGGATTAAATCTGATTGTTGAATCATTTTTATACCAGCTGGAGCGACCCAGTGTGGGCTGTTTTTGCAGTGTTTTAAGAGATAGAAAAATCAGTTTTTACATCTGCTGTTGGGAGCTCATCTTCAGATATTTATTCTAATATTTTTAGAACATTTTGTGGGGTTCCAAACCCTCTTTCCACAGCTGTAATCACAGGTCAGATCTGCAGCTTTCTATTAATAAAAATCAGACTTTTGGATGCTCAGTTTGGGTACATTCTCTTGCATTATATTCAGAAATTTTATTGCTGTTATAAAATCAGAATTAGGCTGTGTTTGAGCATCAATTATTGCACTTCCCTTCTAGGATTCAAGTCGCATTTTCCCCTATTAATTTCTGATCTGCAGAAAATAATTGTTACATCTTTTATAAATTGGGTCAAGGGTTGTTGGATTTGCCTGGAATCCAGCCGGGTACAAAGTGTCTCATTTGGGGACATTACAAAATGCAGAGAAGTAGGGAAGGCGTGTTTGTAAAATGCACAACAACTCAAGATGGCACATGGATTTTGAGCAGACATTGATGCCACGTGTTATATATTTAGTCTCTTTTTGAGATAGATACTCAAAAAAATTTGTCTTGGTGTGAAGACTAAAGTTATTTACAGTCATGGTTAGTGGTTGATGTCAATATGTATCCAAATAGTAGATCCATTGCAGGGAGTTAATTATGTATCCAAATGCAAAGAACTAGGAAGGTGTGTTTGTAAAATGCCCAATAACTCAAGACGGCACATGGATTTTGCAAACACATCGATGACACATGTTATATATTATGTTTGTAAGTTATATGTCAGTCTCTTTTTGAGATAGTTGCTCAAATATTGTGAAGACTAGAGTTATTTGCAGTCATTGTTAGTGGTTGATGTCGATAGTTATCTAGTTGAACTTTCTCATCTGACCAATTGTATTTAAATGTCAGGTAGTTGATGATGGTGATTCAATCCAATGGCCAACTTCAGTCCATGAAAAGATCAAAAACTTTTCGGATGCTACTAATCTTATACAATTATTTTTAAAACACAATGTTATAAACTCTGATTCACCAACTCTATCTCTTAGGTTTTTAGTGTTTTCCTACTTAATAGACATCGATGCTTAAAAATATTATTTACAAGAGCAGTTTGTAATTGAAATTTTGGGAGAGGGGATATAGATGTTACCCATATTTTATAGTTTTCCATACAATATCACAAAAACAGAGCACCACATTAATCATAAATAAGATAGGATAGATAGACAAGTGATCATAATGATTGGGGTATTAGAACAATTGTATGGCATAGCATATGTTTGGATGGTGTAGATAATGACCCTCTAAAAATCATTTTCATCAATGGGGTTCCTCTATGTATGCAACGATATCTCCATGAGAATCTATCATTATCATTAATCCCATTGCTGATACATATGCATACATACATGAAGCACACCAAACATGCAATGTGATCTACATATGCGTGATTTACTTAATCAATTAAATCTACTTCACTTATTCCACGTGTGTGCACTAATATGTTAGCAGTATTATTAGTGATGCTATTATTTTTATTTTTATTGTTTGCCTCTTGTGTTCTCAATTTGTATCCACACTGTTCAACTCAGTGTTTACCTGAAAGCCTTTCAAAAATGGTCAATCACACTAGATTTTACCCATCCCTAGATTTTTTCTCTTATCTTTCATCCTATTTGATCCTCAACTTTCCCGTTAACTAAACTAATAATTTATAAAATTAATCATTAAAATCAAATTGATGCAACAGTTAGTGATTTAGTGAAACTACCATTTCCAACTTCTGCTTCAATTTATGAGGGCTGTCAATGATAAATTCACCTGTAACCATGTAGAAGAATTAGTAGAAACAAAATATATTGAGTACCTATGAATCCATATTAACTATTTGCACATGGTCAAACTCACAAATTTAAATTCATTTGTAAAGCCAACTGATTGATGCTTAGCTTATATGGGTTGTTATCATAAAATTATGAGCTCAAAGGTCATCATGACAGGACTACCAATGCTAGAGGAAGTTCATAGGTTGTCTCAATAGTATATTATTTTATCCAATAAAACAATTTAAACAAAATACTTACGCATTTTTCTGAAGCCAAAATCATGAGGAACCACTGTATAAAACTCACTGCAAACGAATGAACAGTAGTTACAATTTTATTTTTTTAAATATCATGTTTGCAACCATTGATAATATAGATTATAGTTTCCTGATAAAACACATATTCTGCACACGAATTTGAAAAATTAAAAAGCATGCAACGTGATAATCAATGAGTAACTAAATAGCATAAAACAAGAAAGTTGCTTACAGTGCCTTCCAATAAAAATAGCAAGTATTATGTCTAACATCTAGATACATTATTTTCTAAAACAAAGAAAGAAATAGGAATCCACATTACAGCACATATATCCTAAGGCTCGTAAAATTCTTCCAAGAGCTTTCTAACAATATATAGCAAACACTTTCAATTTGATTAAGCCTGTGGATCCAATGCTCTAAAGCCGCGATTCAACCATTAGATCATTAGAGAAACCAAAGAGATTTGGGAAAATAATAAGGACACCATTATAAATTATCATAGTTACCTAAAGTCACAAGGACGGGGAACGAGGGACGGAGAGATAGGGTCTCCAGAATGGCAAAATAAATCCCAAAGTTTAGGGAGCACAGGGGGACAACTCTTAAAATATTATATAAAATCAAAATATTTAAATATTTTAGCTTTATTCATTAACATTTAGGGATCTAAACCGTATCTAATATGTTTTAGAATTCAAATTATTTGGTAAAAATAACAACTTTTTAAAAGTAAAAAACATCATAAAATTCTTTAAGAAATACGGGATGTCCCCTCCAAGTCTCCAAAACGCTCAATACGTCGAGGACATCACCAAGGTCACACTGTAAATTATGCCCGAGAGCTTACCAACGGTATACAATAAGCCTAAATTTGAGTTAAACTTGAGGCTTAAGTAAGCATTAATAAGTGCACACGTTTCAGCCTTAACATGACCTTGGAACTATAGGCTGACTTGAACATCAAATACCATGCAGAAACCTAAGAAAATTGTCAATTTACATATACAAAATTTTAGGATGATGTTTTAGCACAAGACAATTCAAATGGTGCATTCCAGCATGGGACACTATGATTTTGCATAGAAAAATACAAAGGGGCTGTTTCACTATATTTCTTTGCCAAACGTTAAGAGGAAAAATTTCTTCACTCCTTGAATGTGACATTTTACATCTTCCCAGTAACAAAACAGCGTGAAACCAAGGTTGCAATCTTTCTATGAAGAAATTGGCTCTCTTTTCAAAAAGAAATCGGTAACTTTATTTTAGCATCAAAATGATAGGGGAAATTTAAATTAATTAGACCATATAGGATAGAGGGAAGAATTACAAGTAGTACTGATACCATGAGAAATAAACAAAGAACAATCCTAGCAAAGGAGATAACCTCACAATCTTTATTCCGTAATAATTTGTAACATGACATTAGCATGTGCACACATGTATACCAAGTATGCAACTGAAGAACCTTGGCATGCAAAAATTCAGTTGCCTCTTCTAAGTGTAAGGCTATTTTGGTCTAATCCAGGATCACTTAAGGATACAACATCAAAAGAATACATCTTCAGCCACATCATTGAATATGAATTGCAATGAAATATCATGCAACAGGAGTATATACAACTAGACACCAAGCTATATACCATGAACATAGTAAGACATACAATAAATAAAGTTATAACTATTACATATGGATCTTGGATAGTCTTTATCCACACTAATGAAGCTGACCTCTTGTCCCTGCAACCAGTGGATTTCTCATTTTTCCTTCAGTGGAGCATACTTTATTCTTGTCACAAGTCTTCTTTTATAGACCTCACATGCTAGAGACATAACTCTTCAATCTTTATCTACCCTCTCCCATCTTGAAAATATGTAAGCACTCGCGCTCACACATTTTTCAAGCTTAGTAAGAGTAGCCTCATCTCATAATATTGGAATTGGCAAGATTTTGTCAAGAAGTCTCTTCCTTTAGAAGGATTGCCCTATTAATGCTGCCTTATTTTAACCTCTCCAAGATGTGTTTTACGGGGCATTCGAATGTATAACCAAACTTTACAAGTCCCTTTGAGTCAACAACACTTGTGGTGTTTGATTGGGTACATTGTGATATGGGTATCTTTGATACCTTGTGTTATGTACCTTGCATTGTGTATTTAACCTTGCAAGTGTAGTCATAACAAAATGAATCAGCAACTTCATTAATTGATTCAAATATATGCTTACATATTTATATACATTCATATGTAACAACACTTTGTTGTATATAACAAAGGTTATTATAAATAAGTTATTCTAAAATTTGATAACTAACAAACTATGCTACTAGTGATGAGAAGCCCGCTTAAAAACGAACTAGAAAGCTAATAAAATAAACAACTAAATATCTAACTATCTACTAATTACTATGATGTAGTAACTCATCGAATCATAGTGCGTCAACCGCCGATGGGGTGGAAGTGGTGTGGTCAAGTCACACGGTTGTGTGCTTGCCCACCCGGTTTCAAATCCCCGAGGCACGATCCTCCTCGGAGGTGGTTTCGCCGCTAGATGTAGCATCTCTGCTCATTGTTGTCGTCGCTGCTGTCATTGGGCGTTGCTTCTCTTGTTGTTGTCGTTGGTTGATGCTTCTCTCGCTGTTGTCATTGGTTCTTGCTTCTCTCGTTGTTGTCATTGGTTGTTGCTTCACTCGTTGTTGTCGCTGGTTGTTGCTTCACTCACTGCGGTCGCTGCATTTTCATTATGGTTTCATGGTTGCTTCATTCGAGTTCCTAATGGTGGTCCCCTTCATTGTAACCAAGTTGTGGATCCTCTTTAAAATCCTCAAATGTACAAGGATGTGGATCCTTTCAACACCCTCAACAATTCACCCAATTCCAAAAAAATCGTAGTGTGTCAACCTACCTTTTTCATATGTCAATAGGTATACTTAAAAGGCGATTCCTTTCCCGGTTCAACTATCTCATTCATTCATTCATTCTAATTCAATTTTATTTGATCATTAAAGGTGTCTTTAGACCAGAGTTACAGGGGGCGACTCCCCCATATATCTGCAGTGGATCAACAACTCTCGAGGGCAGTCCTTCACCAAATGTCTGTACTCATGACAAATTTTGCATCGGAAAGGAATATTTTCATAGTCGAGTACTTGTTCCCATTTCTCATCTTCCACCTCTAAGGAGATTTTACTTGGTAAGGGATTATTGAGATCCATCAAAACATAGATGTGTGCATAAATCGTCTATTCCAAGTGGATCAAGCTATCCACGGTCATGATGTAAGTATCCAAAGTATTCCCTATTGCAGTGAACACCTCATTATTCCAATATTCGGCTGGCAAACCAAACAATCACACCCATACCGGAGCAACCGAGGGCATTTCTTTCTCTACCTTGAACATAGGGTGCCATGTTTTCATGAATAACCTGGCTCTACCAGAGATCCATGTCCCTCCTTGAAAGATTTGTTCTCGATCTTCTGCATTCACAAAGAAAATCAAAAGTAGCCATTTCGGCACACAAAAATGAAAAATTCACCTTTTTTGCGCCTGTGTTTTCCTTGTCCACTCTTTAAAGGCCGGAAGAGGAGGACGAAAACCCAGAAATTGAACAATCGGTTGCTGTTGTTCCTATTGATTAACGCAACTCTGAAAATCTGATTTCTGTAATTTTACTACAGGCGATCCATCAGCAGCCTTCATACATCCCTTCACATTTTTCTTTGGATATTCTTTGGGCATTCGAAGAGAACATTTTTGAAAAAGTATATAGAGATAGAAAATAAATGCACAATAAGAAAATATAACATTGTGCTTTATAAAAGTTAGTAATAAGGGAGATTGCATTAGTTTACATTGTAATTAAAGGTAGTTGGCATTCAGCAGCTCATCTCTCTCACTTTGTGTATTCACCCATTTCATTTCTGATTTGAATGTAGAACATTACCACAAACATTTCTGACTGTTCCTGAGTTTTTGTCCTTATCATTATTGTCTTTCTCTCTGTTTTCATAATTATGTGTTTTTAAAAAATCGGGCATTTGACAGTACTCATTTTATCACAAAACCTAATCACAGGCCTATTTACACATTATTTATCACAATATTTCTGAGCAGTTATTCTATCCAAATATTTAAAACAATTTACATAAGGCATTATGACTATAGTTACATGACCTAACCATGACAATTACCGTCTACTAGTGACATTTTAACTTCTATGGAACTGATTTTCAAACTTGTTCTATTCAAATTACTTGCCACTGATTTTCAAACTTGTTCTAGTCAAATTACTTACTTTCAACTCATTTGTACTCCACAAATACATAGAACAATAGAAGGCTATTAAGGTTTTCAATGCATGAGAAAAAGCACTAATCATAATTATTTTCCAAAACATAAAGCAGTTAGTTAAAAGTAGAATAAAACAATGATACCATATACAAAAATAAGAAGGCTTCAATGTGGTCATGTATAAGTTCTATGAGATGATCAATACCTACTAAGATGTTCAATTTGCCGTCTATTCTGATTTTCAATCGCAAAACTAATGCCCTTCAGTACTTCATAACCCTGTTACGAAGTGTAGAATCAGATTAAAGCCAAAATTTTCTCAATAAAGAACAAAATCGTACCTGATAATACTTATCGACATTCTTGAACAATAAAATAAGTGTTCAGCCAATAAAAAGTCAAGATTGGAATATTTCATACCGGAAAATAAAATGGTTTTGGACATGAATACAGAATCAGGTATTGGAATGTCTTAAATATGAGGATACCACCCAGGACCCCTGGCACAGTATCAAATTGTTTAAGAATAGCATGCAACATATGTTGTTTAATGGTTTGCAGACAAGTAATGTCAACAAAATCAGGGAAATGTGCAACCCATGCATTGTCTGTTCATCCACACGGCAGTGTCAAGCATAAAGATGCATGCTCTGTGGTTTACCAAGAGTTGTATAATCCGATAGCTCATGTTATTTATACATTTTTATAATAGATTAAATTGAAATTGCCTTGAAATGTTGAGTTGTGTATATGGTAAATTTTACATGAATAAAAATTAACAAAAACATAAGTCTCTAGTAAAACCCGCTATTAATGGCTTTTGCAAATGTTAAGGCCAATTTCAATCCATATAAAGTCAACATAAAACATGATGCTCATTTCAAACTGTACAAAACAGTCCCAAATAAAGGCAGAATAGTTACCTTCAAGATAGTTGACTTGCTTAGCTTACCAAGAGGTAGTTTCTCAGCATTATACCCTAATGAAACAAAACGTTGTCAGATTTTTATTAGCTTCCATATCAAGTATCATTCTAAACTAGTCAAAATGAACACTTGATGTAGCTACTAATTCTATCAACTAATTTTGTCAATACATATAGCTTATTTAATTTGTAATTCTAAATTGACTTGCAAGATCCATAAAAATCCAGCATTATTTTAGAACCTGGATGATTGCTTCCCATAATTCATATACAAAAAGCTGCACATTAAGTATTCGTTTTACTCATCTTACAAGTAAATATGCTTCTAGTTATGGAGAGATGTTTTTCTAAGTAGGAGCTCTCCTATCAATAAAGTACACAATGAACTTTTTTTTGTTGTAAAATAATCAACTTTATAACAGAATGGAGGAGAAAGACACCATAAAGCACAAAATTTAATGAATTTACCTATCTCCATCATTTGTTGTTTCATCATACTAACATTACAAATGAGAGATATAAATTGCGCCACACGGTCATCCAACTTGCTTTTGCGAGGTTGAAACTCAACCACAGAATTGGTTGCATTCCTTTCAACCTGCTTGAAATTGATAATTTAGGGTTAATACACTGCAATTGAACTCTTCAGCATCAGAATTCAACATATTAATATAACGTGCTACAAGGACATAATAGAAAGTCATGTAAAAAAACCATGATTATATACATCAAGCCACCTACTTGTTTGTTTGCATTATCTCCCTCATAATCCATTTCTAACCAGGTGTACTTCCTTGGGTAAGGATCAAAATTGTGTCGATTGGACCAAGAGTTATTGGTTTTGTCCCAGAACTTCGATTCAAATTCTGAAATTGCTTCATCCTGTGAGACAAATGGACCAAAGAGCTTATCTTGGCCCCTAACACCAACTCTGCCCCATCGATTGTATACCATGTATTTCCCTCCAACGTCAGCTTCTGTAAATTCTCATGTAAAGCAATATCGAATGATTTTGTTGAAAGCTTCCAAACAAAACTAATGCAATGAAGAAAATCATCATAACCCCTTTTTAAGAGAAAATCATCATTTGCATAATGATTAAATGGTTGAATGCAGAAAAGTGGAAAAAATAACAAGCTAGATTCCAGAAAACTCCATTTAGTAATATTTAATAGTACTTGGTTTCATGATTTAAGGTAGGTAGCTTGTATGTGTACAGTTACGGATATGGGAACGCAGACCTGGTACGCTGGTATGGTGACTTTTTTGGGGGCTCGGGTATGGCTGTGGGTATGGCGGTACAAAAATTAGATAAAAGATTTTAAAATGTAGCTAATTAAGTAAAATTTACCATATAATATGCATACAGTAAACA
This sequence comes from Taxus wallichiana var. yunnanensis, assembly GCA_018340775.1. Lineage (NCBI taxonomy): Eukaryota > Viridiplantae > Streptophyta > Pinopsida > Cupressales > Taxaceae > Taxus > Taxus wallichiana. Next base: position 332,390,289 of record CM031240.1, on the reverse strand, counting down.
AAATAAGCAAAATAGCCACAAATCATACTAATAACTCAATGCCAAATGTTATGCTATTAATTTGTCGAAATTAGAACAAGTAGATTTAGCAAATGTTACAATGTATACACAAAAACCAAGACAAGTCAGCAGATTCATTATATCAATAATCATAATGCTCTCAAGTGTATTCATCGAGAACATCAGCACCGTCATTGTGGTTCATTAGAACGGTCATGTGGATCATTAGAACCACAACAAGTAGCAGTTTCGCTTCTCCACTGCTACCAGGAAACGCCTAGGGCCCCCGTTTCGTTTCCGAAACGTTTCGGAAACGGAAACTCCTTCGAAACGTTCTAGTCTCCTAGAGATAAGTATACATGATAATAATGTATAATTTCAATGAATACAAAATATTTTGAGTGTTTTATCAGTTATTCTTATCACTTATGGTGTATGGAGTACAATTTTAAAATGAGTACTATGCACACACACATATATATATTTTAATAATATATTGTACAGACGTTTCCCGTAATGTTTCGTATCCAAGGTTTTTTGAAAATTGCCGTTTCCACGTTTCGTACACGTTTCCGTTTCCGTTTCCGCTTCTCACAGCAACATAGCTTCTCCATAGTAGAGGATCATTTTCAAATGTTTTCCTATGTTGTTTGATTGGGATGACACTATGGTAGAATAGATACCCCTTAAACCCAATAGAATAGAGATTGGGGGCGTCTTTTAGGGTTTAGAGTGTTTTTATATTTTTAGTAATTTTAAATTTTTTTAACCAAAAACAAAAAAAAACATTTCTAACTACAAGTTTGCAATAGATATGTGCATGGTACATAAAAACATACCATTTACATCCGGATATGCCCTTGGATGTACCTGTGCATATCTAGGTATGTTTTGACGCACTCCTAGGCATGTCTCCCACAAACTGCGGGCATACCCGAAGTGAGTATGGTACTTGCATCATGTATGGACATTCTGCTTCAAAAATTGCTATTTATCGCGATAAATCGTTTGTAAGCATGAAAACGATTAATCTTTTGAAAAATTGCAATTTTTGTTATGCCGATAAATCGGTGATTATTGGCGATAAAATACCCTCGAAAACCATGGAAAATCGTAGCTAAACTCATGGAAAATTACGGGTCAAATCGTGTATTTGCGTTTAAATGAAAAAAAGACCAAATCGATTTTTTTCACTGTTTTTCTTGCTCGACTCAGTTTAGCTCCTACAACTCGCATTTACTCCATTCGTGGACATTCGACGTGGGTAGGAGGGCATTCGACGTCGGTAAGAGAGCATTCGACGTGGGTAGGAGGGCACACAAGTGTAGAGTTCATGGCAGCCGTGGCCATTTTCCAACAATTCGTGGACATTTCGTGGCCAATTCGTGGCCCTAAGCAATAGGTAAGAATACTATATTTTTTTCCTTTTTTTTCAATACAGTTGAATACACTTTTCAATATCAGAATCAGTAAAGAATACTAAATATTATAATTTATATTACAAATTTACAATACAGTATTACAGTGAATACACGACTTTACAAATAAATATTTAACAATGAAAATACTTACTGCCTGTAACCTATTAATAGTTAAAACTTAATACTAATAATATTAATTCGTTTTGATTCTTTTATATATATTTAATATATTACAGTCTTTGTTAATAGTTAATTGTTATACAACTTATACAAAGATAATCTGATATTTTCTTTTATGAATATGTATATATTTATATAAAATAACAGATATATTGTATTTTATTTTATTTTATACGTTTTGTATATTTTGTACAATGTACATTATTATAAATTTATACTTATAATTAACACTTAAGTTCTTAACTATACAATAAACACTATAAAATTATAATAGTATATTCAATATTGTATAACGATTTTAAAAATATTATCTATGAAATTATCATAATATACTAACGTCTTCAATATAGTTTTTTCGTAATTTTTTCTTCATGCAATAGCAATATTATTCTTAATTTCATCATACAATTTAATTTCTCTAAGGCTTGTAAATCTAAGACAATTGTTTTTTGTTTTATTTTGTAGAATGGCATCGGATCCGGTTCAACTACTCGTAGTAAGCCTAAATCAAATGACCCGCATTGGGAAGCATGTGAACCAATAGAGGGCAATTGTGTTATATGCAATTATTGTGGCATGAAGATGAGTGGAGGTGTTTATCGCCGTAAGTTCCACATTTCACGGATACAGTGGAATGAAGTGACAGTGTGCAATCAAACATCGCCCGAAGCTCAACGAGAGTCAGATGCAATTTATGATGCATGGATACTCGAAAACCCCTCGCGGATCCCGTCTCGACACGTCTCGACACGGATCCGCCTTGGATACGATCCGGATACGCCCCGGATCCGCGCGGGTACTCAGATACGCTGGCGGATACTCGCGCGTATCCGCCGCGTATCCTGGAGTACCCGGCGCGGATCCGGGCCGTATCCGCCTTCAAAAACGTTTTTTAAAAGTTCTATTTCATTTTTTTTTAAATATTTGACTTTTCTACTCCCTAAAACCGAACCCTAAACACTAAATGAATAAAATAATACACCCTCTACCCCATTATTTGATGGCGAAGATGACGCTCTAGGAGTTCGCAAGGAGCGGAGAGTGGAGTTAATGAGAGTGGAGCTAGCGCAAGTGGCACACGTGAACTTGATTTTGAGGAAAATCTAGATGATATATTCTAGATTTGTTTGTATTCCTATATCATATGTATGGCAGCCACATGAACAATGAAATCATAAATGTAAAATCTTAAGTATATTGTTTGTTTTGAAAATTTGAACATGGATCTATTCTTACTAGTATATTTTTCAAATTTCAAGTTTTGTTCGTATTCATGTTAACATGATATTCGTATATCATATGTATGGCAGCCACATGATCAATAAAAATGCAAAGTCTTAAGTATATTGAATGTTTTGAACATTGATTCAAGTTTTGTATTACTATTTCAGTTTTTTATGGACTAAAAATGAGTAAAATGAGTAGATGTACATAAAAATATATATATATATATATATATATTTTTTAATATATATGTACGGACGTATCCAAGACGTATCGTATCCAAGGGTTTTTTAAAATTGACGTATCCGCGTATCGTATCTGGTATCCAAACGGATACTCGTATCCGTATCCTGGCAACATAGGTTGTATGCTTACCTCGCAACTTATGCAGAGAAAAAAGAAGAAAAAAAAAGGAAAGCTGATGCACTTGCAGCCCTAACAAATAGGAGGGCAGCGAAGGAAGATTTTAACATTGGGGCATCTTCTATTGCCTCAGCTCCACGAGGTCAAACACTGGGATGGGGTTCATCCACTGATAGTGGTTCAGCAATGTTTTTTGTTCCTCGAAGTACCCCCGGTTCACAACCTTCACTCGAAAAACATTTTGCATTGGAATAAAGAAATGCACAATTAAGCAAGAAGAAGTTGAGGAAAACTTTTCGTATTACAACATTCCTTTCAATGTGGCAAAAAGTCCATATTGGGAGAATTTGTTATCGATTGATCGTTGCATTGTTGGGAAGGGGTTCAAGGCTCCTACTCCCCATGATTTGAAAGTGGCCCATTGTTGGAGGATTCACACACATACCAAAACTCTTGTAAAAGAGCAAAAAAGGTGTGGATAAAAAAGGATGCACTATTTTGTCCGATGGGTGGATGATTGGAAAACCGCACATTGATTAACTTCCTAATGGCATCAAGTGGGCGGGTTGGTCTTCCCGAAATCAATTGATCCCTCCCACCAAGTGAAAAATGCAATCACTTTGTGTGATATGTTAGCTGAGGTGGTGAAAGAAGTGGTTGTGGAAAATGTAGTCCAAGTTCATGGATCGACAATGCAAATCACGGACATATGTAATAGCAATAGGAGACTTCTTAAGGAGAGGCACCCTACACTTTTTCGACTCCTTGGCAGCCCATTGTTGTTCACAATACCCTATTGCTGACCATGAGATCTCTTATGGAGGACATAGGAAAACTCTCATGGGTGAAAAATGTGGTTGAGGACGCAAGAAATATTACAAAATTCATCTACTATCACACTTGGGTGCTAAACTTGATGAGAGAGCACACCAATAGAAAGGAGCTTATGCGCAATCGTGGGGGTCACACGATTTGCCACAAACTTCATTACATTCACAGAGCATTGCAACCTCATTAATATCCCTTAAGCAAATGTTTGTGAGCATGCGATGGTTGGAGTCTCCTATCTTTAGGAAGACCGAAGGGGAAAGGGTCATGAAGACCGTTTTTTATGATATGTTTGCAAAGCAAATGGAAGAAATCATGAAGGTAACCTAAACTTGAATATTTGTTTATTTATCATTTGTTATAGAATTTTTTATTAATTTTGATTTTAAATATATATATTTTGTTTAGGTGTCAGAGCCTTTGGTTCAAGTTCTACGGATGGTGGATGGGGAGAAAAACCCAATGGGTTATTTATATGAGGCTATGGATGTGGCCAAGGAGGCCATAGCCAAATATTATGGGCACAATCACCGAAAATATGAACCCCTTTGGTGCATAATTGATCGGAGATGGACCAAGACACTTCATCGACATATACATGCAACAACGTACTACCTAAACCCGAAGTTTTCTATTCCCCGTCATTTAAGGCTGATGAGGAGGTTATGGATGGCCTTAATACATGCATAGAGAGGTTGTATCGACGAAGATATTAGAGATGCAAATCTTCATTGACGAGCTGCAAATTTACAAGACTGCAAAGGGGAGACTCTTTTCTTCGGCTCTATGTGTGAAAAGAAAAACACTTTTCATCCAAGTAAAAACAAATTGAGTCATTTGTATTTAGTCTCATTACACGTAGAACTAGAAACTAGAAGTCTAAAATTCTTTTATTTATTCAAGCTTAGTTTACTTACAAAATTATAAATGTTTTATTTGCAAATTTGTGGTGGGAAGATTATGGTGCAAAAACACCAAATCTTCAAAGGCTAGCCATCCGCATTTGTGTGTCACCATGCAAAGGCTTCCGGATGCGAACGTAATTGGTGCATGTTCAAGTTGTTCACACAAAGAAGCGCAACAGTGACAACACAACGCCTCAATGACCTTGTCTTCGTGCGATACAATCTTCATTTTCGTGTGAGACAAGTGGAGGGGGTCTGAGAGTTAATGATGCAATCGACTTGGGCCGACATTGATCCATATGATGACCTGGATTGTTGAGCTGATGATGCGGAGCCTATGTTTACTACGAGAGAGGAGATAAGAGCTTTGGAGAGGGAGACTAAAGAAGCAATACCATCAGGGACATTAGAAGTTGGTGATGATCAAGATGATATGTTTGTAGATGAAAATGTTGGTGTTGCAGAGAAGGAATATTTACCTTCCACTTCCACGAGGCAGCCGTAAGTGCAACAGACTTATTTCAGGCGTGCTTAATGAAATAGAATATTATTGATATTTGATAGTGATACTTCAAAAGTCACATGTGACATGACTCTATGAGCATTTTTGTTTGCAAACTTTGTACTCTCTTTTTGGTCAAAACTTAATCGAAAATATGCATATGGGCCTATGGCATTCTATAGAGTCACTTCTCGCATCATTTAACATTGTTTTTACATTTAATTTAAGTATATTTTATGAATTTAAATGTTTTTAAAAGTAGCGATAAAGTTGCCGATTAATGTCGATAAATTGTCGATTCCCGATTTCCGATTCAAAATTTGGCTTGCCGATTAATCGCCGATAACGATTTTTTGAACTATGATGGACATACCCGTAACGTAGGTGTAATGTCCCCAAATGGACATATTTCAACCCTAAATGGATAATCCATAAATCCCAATCACAATAATGATTATAGAAGATGTACAAAAATTTAAAAATGCAAATTTGAATATTGTCCCAGAAAATGCGAGTTGGTATAGGAAAGAAAATTCACCAAATATGAAGTAAAACCACTTAATCTTTCAATCAAACAAATCAGCAAATTTTATAAGGATAAAATCATGAAAAAATACCAGATTGGGCATCAATAACAAGCTGGAATTATTTATTATAAATCTGCAGACAACTGTCCTCAGACACAACTGAAAAGTACAATATCCTTGAGCCAAAAATTACACCAAGTGGCTGATTTATTATCCAAAAATCTGAGTTATGAATAACAACCCAGATCTGATCATAAACAGCTCTGAAACACTTCAAACCAGCTCTCTATGTAGGTCGCTCCACCAAGAATACTATTGGAAATGAAGGGAATCACAGTGACAATATTCTCCTTCAAAACTCTTGTACAAATTTGCAACTTTCAGCATTCAACACCGCTGGAGAACTACTGGAAAACACAATAACTCCTTGAATCTTGATCCTCTACGGAAAACCCTGAATGGAGAATCCTCACAACATGGAAGAAGAGTTTTTGTTCTCCTTCTAGATTTCTAAAGGGTTTTCGTCCTCAAGATATAATCACTAAGGGTTTTCGTCCTTAGAAATTATTTTGCAAAGCTCTCAAGCTCAAGACAAAATCAGAATTTTATAAAATGAAAGAAATATCTCTCCAAGCCAAGTCGTCTTGCTTTTATGGAAAAACTTGTCTTACTAACCACCCACAAGCACCAATCGCATGTTTTTCCCCGCATTTATTTTTTTGGCCTTGTCACATCCCTAACATGGGTCGCATTTTTCCCTAGGGAAATATAAACATGAAGTGACATCTTTCCCTTTTCTTTTCTAATTTTACTTTATCTTTTGTTTCTTTTTCTTTGTTTTTTATTAAGTCATTAATAAATTAATAATTGTTTTTATAGAGTTCTTTTTTGTGCACTTTATAATAATTTATTAAGACTATAGTTAGGATCCAAGAAGGTTGAGGATTTAGTGTATGTACATTCCAATTTGCGCATCCTCTCACACAAGACTGAAAGCTATATTAGAGGTCCCAAGAAACTTTGGGATATTGATCCCGAGACTAGTGACTTAATTTTGAAGACCATATTGATGCTTCTAACGGCTGCTACTCTTAGCTAGCTTTCACTGCTTGGTATTGATGAAGAAGAATCGGGATCTTTTGCGCAAGGGATGGAGAGTGGAGCTAGTGGGAGTGGAGCTGCCAGTGGTGTTCATGGAGATGATTATGAGGAAAATTTGGATGATATATTCTAGAATCTAGATTATTATCATGTATATGTAAATCATTGAAATTGTAACCATGTTGAATGATGACTCTTTAGAAGTTCAAATTTCAATGAATACAAAATATTTTGAGTGCTTTATCAATTATCTCTTATGGTCTACAATTATAAAATGAGTACTATGCACATATATATATATACATACATACATACATATGTATGTATGTATGTATACATACATACATATATATTTTATGGGCGTTTCCCATAACGTTTCGTATCCGAGGTTTTTGAAAATTGTCGTTTCGCGTTTTGTACTTGCTTCCATTTTCGCTTTCGACAAAATAGGTCTTGAGTGAAAAAATTATTTTGGCATGTTGTCTTTCCGACCAAGTATATGTTCATGTACAAATGTTATTTGATTTTGTATTATTCATGGCTGACACCACGCGTGTTCGAGTAAGAATGATTCTTGAATAACAATCCAATTAACATATAATTTTGGCCCATAGCTTCTATGTTACAACTTACATCTAAACACATCACAAAGTAGCTCTCAAAATATTCTACAAAAATCATTCTAGCACGTCTTTCCGACTCAAGTATATGTTTATGTACAAATTTCATTTAATTTTTATTATTCATGGCTGGTACCACTTGTGTTCGGTAAGAATAATTCTTTAGAAAAAAAAAAAAAAAGCATTCATTCATTATATTGAGATAAATATTGGATTACAAACCCTACCATGCCAAGCATGGAAGCTATTAGCCATATCCCTAGCACTATAAATAAAAATATCAATAAGAATAATCATTGAGAAAAGTTAAAGTTAATGCTTTTCCTGATTTCTTCTTGAATCCTTGTTCTAGACCACCATAGAGGAGGTGACCCATAGCAGAAAATATCTTTGTTATCAAGAGCCTAATTTGCCAGTCCATCAGCAGCCTTATTCCTCTCTGTCTCTGGGAATGTAGGTGAACTGGATCTCTTGAACCTTTTGCTGAAGTTTTCGAATTTCACACACTTCCTTGGCAATTCTCCATTGTGGAGGATTACCATTACAAGAATCCCTCAATAAGTTCATCATGATTCTGGAATCCGATTGGATTTTGATCTTTTTCCATCCAATTTTAATAGCCTCTTGTATTCCTCTACGGATAGCTTTAATTTCAGCCATATTATTGGTAGAGATTCCCAAGTTTTCAACAAATAGGAAATGGACTTCTCCATCTCTAGAACGTCCAATTCCTCCCATGGCTGCTTTGCCAGGATTACCCCTAGAAGCTCCATCTGTATTTATCACTCCATCATATTCTCGATCCATCTTGCACTGGGGTAGTCCGAGAAACTATCTTTTCCTTTTTCTTGTGGAAGCGTGGCATGGTGGCTACCTGGGGATCCAAAGAAAGTTGTTGAAAGATATGCTCCCAATCTTGATAAGGTTGATAAGGTATAGATACCTTGTGTTTGAGGGTTTCGCTCAAGTTGTTTTTAATCTTTTCCCACACAAATAAAACTTCTCTGCTAGTTTGGCGAAATATTCTATAATTCCTCTCTTTCCACGTGTTCCAAAGGAGTAAAGAGATACCACTCCACACAGCTGGAAACAAATTTTGCCCTGTGGGAATTGCTTTCTTCCAGAATCATTAACTGTGCCAGGAACTCAAATTATTCCATTGAAGTTTAAACAACCGAGCTAATTGTGTCCACAAACCAGAAACCCATGGGCATTGAAAAGAAGATGATCCAAACTTTCCTCATCTTGAGTACAAAGTACACATCTATAAATACCTCTGGATCCTCTTTTTGGAGCCTATCTCCAGTTAACAACCTTCTATGAATGATAAGCCAAAGGAAGAAGCTTACCTTAGGCCATATTTGTGGCTGCCATATACACTGAAAAAGGCTTTTTGGGGATGATAACAACTTGTAATGAGGGATTCATATCCAGAAGCAACATCATATTTCCCTGAAGAGCTACCTCCCCACCCAATTTCATCAGGTTCAGCTGAAAAAAGAAGAGGTCTATCTGCCAAAGTTTTAATCAGCAAGTTCTGGTCCTCCTGCTCTATCCTAGCTGGCCAATCCATAAGAGGTTTCCAATGTGTTTCCATACCCCAAGGCTGAGAAGAATTCTGAATATAATGATTTATCTTGATCCATCCCTTCTCATGCATTTGATCCTTAATAGGATGAAGGTGAGGAAAGATAGACAGAATTGGGGGATGACCTTCCCATGAGTCCTTCCAAAAACTAAGCTGTTCTGGATAAATCCACAATGGCAAGAATGATTCTTGAACAGTTATCCGACCAACACATTGATTTGGGCCATAACTATATATGTTACAACTTACATCTAAACACATTGATTTGGGCCATAACTATATATGTTACAACTTACATCTAAACACATTAGGGAGATCTCTCTTGAATATTCTACCTGGTTGTACCATTGTCTGTACTCTAGAGAATAGTGTAAGTGCACATTTTATTTCTGTGAGTTGTTTTTCTTTTTATATTTTTCTTGTTTGGTTGTGTATATTGTTTTCATTTGCTATTCTACATGCCCTTAGAACATAACCTGTGTAAATTATCTCTCTGCAGTTCTTAATGAAGGTTGTCAAGAATGTGTGCCTCATTGTAATGATGTATCTATCAGCCATAATTTTTCTCGGCAGTTCCTAATGAAGTTTGCCCAAGAAGGTGAGTTTCATCATAATGATATATCCACCATTGTTTCTACTAGCTATCATCCCTTTTCCTAATGGATGTTGGTGTGCACCTTCGATTACTTATCTTGTATGCATCTATGACTCCTTTTAATTCCCAAATTCCATGTTCTTTGCCTTAATTTCGTTGGATCAGCCTTTATAATCTCCATGTAATTGAGCCCAATCATCACCAACCAAACACATTTTTGTTTTCAAATTGGCGTGGCAAATGAGAAAATCAATTTCTGAGTTAATCATATAGAGGGAGAACTTTTTCTATCAGCAAAATGAAAATTGAATTACTTCATCATAACAGTTGGTACAAGTCAAGCAGAAGAGTTCTGCTGATATTAAGTGACCATATACATCACATAAATATCTAATGACTAAAAGATAGACAGACTGCAAAAGACTAGGAATATAGAAACCGGTTTAAAGCCTATGCAGAATATATGACCAGATTAAAAATTAAACAGTGACTAAATTTTATTGATTTACAAAGGCTTAAAATGGGAGACCTAACGTCAACCACCCATGACAATATTGCCTGATGTAGCTTCGGAAGGGTGCAATAAAGGCCAATATTATTGAAAACTCCACTCCAATCAAATCTGGCATACAGCTAATTCCAGATACCTCTCTGACGATAACATGCACATTCAGGGAAATCTTTGAATTTTTTAATCCTTTCATAATTAAATTGAAGAAAAGCTGGCATTTATTAAGGATCGCAATGAGAAAAACAAAATCTATATGAAAACATTGGAAATGCTTTGCCCAATTTCAAACATCTTTTAAGGATAGGGGACGCACCTAAAGCTTGAATAACATAAAACTTGTTATTATTTTCACAGACATTTGTCTGATTCAGCATTGCATCATAGATATTATCCCCCTGATTATATTAACACATTGAACACACAATTATTATTTCAGTCCATAACAACTGGAGATAATGCACCCAAATAACCTTTTTAAGCATTTCTTTCCCATAAGAAAATCCATGGACCATAACACCTGAAAAAGGCATTTCAATAAAGAAAAAGGAATTTTATAACATATTTACAACTAAGCATTAAGAGCAAAGGCACAACTAGGCTGTGAATAAGTAACAAAACTAGCAGAGGCATTCAGACAACTCCTTACCAAAACTTACATTATTTAAAACTGCCATGTTTTATGATGCTACGATTGTTTATCAGCTATCTCATCAGTATGGTTTTGCATTCCTGATTATCACACTTCCCATTTTTCTTATAAATGCATTCTGTTTTACCCAAACAAAAGTCATGATCTGATCAACAATATCCGTAAGGATGCCAATATTGCTGATTTTTTAATCTCAGTGATGATAGATATCTTGTTCCATTGCTCATATGTCTTGCTGTAATTTGGTATTAGCAACAGGCATACTTGTTTCAGTCTAGGGATCAAAGGCAAATTAATTTGAAGGTAAGTACTTGATTAATGGGGAAAATTCAACAAATTGTGGTTGCTGCTCTGATGCTTGCTGCTAATTTGAAAACTTATCTTGGATCTAAAAGTTGAGATAAAAACAATCATTTCTATTTATTTTTTATTTTTGAAATAGCTTTAAAACCAAATACCTTAAGTTGCAGTAATTTTGTACAGTTAATTAACTTCCTCAAAGTCTGTTATTTTTAAGAGCTGTATATCTACAAAAATATCAGCCTTCAATGTTCCCCATGCATCCACCCAGACACGCCAAAAGTCCAAGTTGATGCAGGCTGTAACATATTATGAATTTTGCAATCAATACTATATACAAACTTTTATTATTTGGGGTGTGTATAATGTAAACTTATCTCCTCAGAATAATGTGGTTGCTAAAAGAAGTAGGCATTATCAACTATGTACATCACCAAAATAAGGGTTAAATATTTTCTCACATCAAAGATTTAGCCACTTTGACTGGGACAAGAAACAAATGCAATGGTTCCATATTACTATGGATTCAGATATTTAAACCCAATTCAAGTTACGCAGGTCGTGGAGGCTAAGGGACGTAGGAACTAAGGCACAGGGTTTCCAAGACAGCTATTAAAATACTGTATAAATACTAAAATATACAAATACACTTAAGAAAAGTAACCTACACAAACTAAAATAATCTGAAACAATAAATTCAAAACAGTAAATTACTAAGTAAAACCATTATGATATTATTAAAATCTAAAATTACAAATAATATAGATATATCAAAATACTAGCTAAAAGCTGAGCATCAAGACAATGAGAAGAGTTGAAGACTCAAGAGTACATGATACATATATTCCACTAAACATCAATTGATGCATTGTTCATCGTTAAGTATATTCAATGCATCGTTAAGTACATAGTTCTTAGCATGCATTTAGCACAACATCTAAAGAATATGCTTGTAGGTAGCCTCATCCAGTTTACCAGCTGCTCTTCACACATAAGTTGCATTTGTAACTATGAGCACAACATTGGAAGAGCCAGCCTCCTCAATGGCATTTCTCAAAATATGAAACTGGAACTTTGAATCCTTGCACTTGCCTAAACAGTCAAATGCCCTCAAGAAGTAAGGTCCATCCTTACATAATAGTGATAATGATGAGTGCGCAGTGTCTAATATCCGTCCACCCATCCATGATAATTTTGCATCCATGGTCCCGTTTCCCCTTAGAAACGTTTCGGAAACGTTTCAGCAAAGGAAACGGGGGGGAAACAAAGCAAACGCGTTTCGAAGCGCTGTGCCATTTCCGAAATGGCACGGGCATTTCGAAAAACATTTTTGCCGTTTCCTACGCTTTTTTCTTTTAAAACCGACTTTGCTTTTTAAAAAATGAAAAAACTTTGCATTAAATGAACCCTAACCCTAATACAACTACCTAGACTTCCTAAACACACTTCCTAAAAGCTATATAATGACCTCTTGGGTCCATTCTAAATCACACTCTCATTTTTCTCTTGCTAAATACAGTTTTCATTAAACTAGCATTTTGCATTGTGAAGAGCAAAGAGACATCAAGGAGCAGCTTGAAGGAAGAGTTTAGGACGTGTTGCTAAGAGCTAAAGGCTTCAAGGAGGAATTTCAAATCAGATTTGGAAGGTGGGATTGACTTCAAGGAGGAAAAACCAGGTATTTTTCAAGTTTTTTTTTTTTTGTTAAAGAAAATGTTAATGTGATCAATGATCACGAATGATGTGTGCATTATGCACACATCATTCGTGATCATTGATCATGATGTCAATATGTAGGTTTAATTTAGTAATTTTAAAACTCTATGCTTAAAAAAAAAAAAAATGTAACATTTTCTTTGCATTTTTAAAATAAAAAGCATATATTCTTTTTTAAAATTATAAATATCATCCGAACTCTGTGTATGCTCTCACCTCGCACCTATACGGTGACCTTGGTGATCAAAAGCAGAATAGGATGTGTAGGGTTTTTAAATTTAATTCTTTTTTTTTTTTTTTAAGTTTATTTTGTTTTTTTAAATTAATAAATCCGAACTCTGTGTATGCTCTCACCTCGCGCCTATACGGTGACCTTGGTGATCAAAAGCAAAATAGGATGTGTAGGGTTTTAAATTTAATTCTTTTTTTGTTTTTTTTTTTAAAAAAGTTTATTTTGTTTTTTTAAATTAATAAATCCGAACGTTGTGTATGCTCTCACCTCACGCCTATACGGTGACCTTGGTGATCAAAAGCAGAATAGGATGTGTATTGTGTAGGGTTTTTAAATTTAATTCTTTTTTTGTTTTTTAAAAAAGTTTATTTTTTGTTTTTTAAATTAATAAATCCGAACTCTGTGTATGCTCTCACCTCGCGCCTATACGGTGACCTTGGTGATCAAAAGCAGAATAGGATATGTAGGGTGTGGTTCTATTTAATAATTTATTGTTTTAAGTTTATTTTTTTTTTCAAAGGCACGTTTGATTCGATGGCATCCAGTTCAGCTTCAGTGGGAGGGCATGGGGAAGGGGAAGAAAGCCAAAGTGGGGGTGTGGATCCTAGAGCTCCTCTTTGGAGACATGTGCAAGTTGTGGAGAACCTTGTTGGTGGTGGCTCTCGAGTTTGGGTATGCAATCATTGCCAAATACAATTTAAATCCTCTTATACCCGACTCAAAGCTCATTTAATGGGGAAATCAGGAACGGGGATTAGAAAATGTGGCAAGGTTGAACCGAAACATATATTGGCATATCTGAAAGAGCAAGAGGAGGCTGATATGGAAGCTTCAAGAGCTAGATTTAAAACTGCTCCTTTGCAAAATAGGGGTTCACAAAAACCACCCAACCCATCAAACCATCCTTTTATCCAAGTTGCAGTTGAAACTCCAACAGAGGGAGAGTGTTTGTCACGAAAGAGAATTTCCAAAGGCCCATTAGAGCAAGCATTTGCAAATGAGAAAAGGGATGTTGTTGATGAGTTGGTTGCTCGATGCATTTATGCATGTGGGTTGCCCTTCAATGTGTTGCGCTCACCTTATTGGCAACAAATGGTGAGAGGTATTAATGATGCACCAAAAGGGTATAAAAGCCCTAGTTATGAGAAGGTGAGAACCACATTGTTGGCGAAAGAAGTGGCCCATGTACATACTTCTTTGCAGCCAATTAGGGATTCATGGAAGGACTCAGGGGTATCTATCATTTCAGATGGATGGAAAGATGCCCGAAATAGACCCCTAATCAACATTGTTGCAGTGTGCCCTAAAGGGGCAATGTTCTTAAGGGTTGTTGATTGTGAGGGTGAAGTGAAAGATGCTCAATTTATTGCTAATATTTTGATTGAGGCTATTGAGTCAGTGGGCCCTGCAAGCGTTGTCCAAGTCATCACAACAATGCCAAAAATTGTAGAGCAGCAAGGATGATTGTTGAGGGGAGATATGAGCACATTTTTTGGACACCTTGTGCAGTACACTCCTTGAATTTGATGTTGCAGAAGATTGGCAAAATACCATGGATTGAGGAAGTTTATACAGAGGCAAATGAGATCCAAATGTTTGTCACAAATCATCATATGTCCCAAGCTATCTTTAGGAGGTTCTCGACATTGGAGTTGCTGAAGGTAACCAAACAATTTCCTAGTTTCTAATTTTTATTTGCTAACTTTTTATGAAATATCAAATTATCAATTGAATTCCTTTTAAATTTAATTTTATATTTTATTAACTTGCTTTAATTTATTTTAATAGGTTGTTGAAACAAGATTTGCCTCTCACACGCTCGTCTTGAGACGACTTGTGAAGGTAAAGCAAGCCTTAAGGCTTATGGTGATTGATGATGTTTGGACCGTGTGGAGGCAATCAAACACAGAAAGAGCCATCAAAGTAAAATCAGTGATACTTGATGATATTTGGTGGGCAAAGGTTGCATACTTGCTTAGTTTTACTGAGCCCATTTTATCTATGATTAGATATACAGACACAGATAATGCTTGCATAGGGGAGATCTATGATGGCATTGACTCTATGCTTGAAAAAATTAGAGACATCATACAACAAAAAGAGCAGGATCCTGAAGAAAAATTCTACAGTGAAGTTAAGAACGTGATCATGAGAAGGTGGAATAAAATGACCACCCCATTGCATCTCCTAGCCTATGCCCTGAATCCCAAATTTTATAGCAGTGAAATACTTGCACTACCTAGTAGGCAAAAACCATATGATGACCATGAAGTTGCAAGTGGAGCTAAGGCAGCATTCCGGAGGCTTTTTCCTGATCCAGATGTAACTAGTGCGGTCCGCTGTGAAATGACGCTCTTTGTCTCTTCATCTAATAGTAGCATGGGTGAAATAGATGCAACACTTGACAGGTACAAGATGCCCCCATGCATGTGGTGGTGTGCACATGGCCATGATGCCAAGTGGCTGCGACCTGTTGCCATTAAAATCCTTTCACAAGTATCAAATATTAAAATGAAATCAAAAGTTTGTTTATTAATTAAAAATGTATGTTCTTACTACTTAGTAAATTAATATTATTACTATTAGTATTACTAATTGAAAATTTCTAACTTCTTTTTTGTAACAGGTGGCTAGCAATTCTTCAGCAGAGCGGAATTGGAGTACATATTCCTTCATCCACTCAGTCAAACGGAACAAGTTAGCATCCAAGAAGGCTGAGGATTTAGTGTATGTGCATTCCAATTTGCGCATTCTATCACACAAGAGTGAAGCCTATGTTAGAGGTCCCAACAAACTTTGGGATATTGATCCTGAGACTAGCGACTTTGATGCTTCTGCTGCAACTCTTAGCCAACTTTCACTGCTTGGCATTGATGAAGAAGAATCGGGATCTTTTGCAGAAGGGAGGGAGAGTGGAGCTAGTGGGAGTGGAGATGTCGGTGCTAGTGTTGTTCATGGAGATGATTATGAGGAAATCTAGATGATATATTCTAGAATCTAGATTATTATTATGTATATGTGAATCATTGAAATTGTAACCATGTTGAATGATGACTCTTTAGAACTTAGGTCTACAATTATAAAATGAGTTCAAATTTCAATGAATTCAAAATATTTTGAGTGCTTTATCAATTATCTCTTATGGTCTTGGCAACTTAGATAATAAGGTGAATGAGCACTTTATATTTTATTTTCCCTAAGGGGAAAAGTGACCCATATGGAGGACAAAATAAAGGGGAAATTAAAATATTAAATAAAAGTGACTCTCTCTCCAAGTGGAGCGAACCATTTGGGCCTTTTGCATGGATCCTTGTGCCACTTCCAACCATAAAAGGAGGTCGCCACACTTAGAGGGCTGATTGCTCTTCCATTTCTCCACTAAAGGACGAAACCCCTTTGGTGTACTTGCATTAGAGGACAAAAATCCTCTCTTGCTAAGGTTTAAGAACGAAAACTCTTCATACTTTTGTGAAGATCCTCCATCTCAGGAGTTTCTATTGAGCCTCAAGGAGTATTTCAGATTTTCAGCAAGTGATTGAAGACCCAATATTGCAAATTTGAAGCATTCCAACTAGGGTTTGAAGACATACGTGTTGGGGCAGATTTTTACCTTCATTTTCAGCCATATCTAGGGCTATCTACATCCTTGTGGGTGGAGTTTGACACATTCTAGGGCACGGTTATTCCGGATCTCATCACCAATTTTGCCCTGATTTTGAGGCCTTTTTTTTCGGCTGACTTTTGTAAGTTGTATTTCTGCAGATCTATAATAAAATTCCAGCTCTTGTTTTGGGTCCTAAAAATTCAATATTTTGGTGTTCTTGCATTCCTAAATTATTATAAATATTTTGGCATGAGATTTGAGTAATTTAAGATCAGATTTAAGGGTTTTTGGTCTCTATAGCAGCTCGCCATATCTAGGGTATTTCAGATCTGTATTTTGTGGATAAATTGCATTATTGTCCTAATATTTCTTCATCCAGATTGCTGTCATAAATCAGAATTTTCAGGTGTTCCCTTTGAGTTATGAAATACCTCCATTGGGGACATTGTAGTGGTATTAGAGCGGTGATCTTTGCCAGCCTATGGGAGAAAGAAATGTGATCTTGATGCACAAGGAGAAACAAGCTTAGGTTTATCAAAGAAGAAATCAAACTCCAAGGAAAGAAACCATGGATGATCTAGAGCAGAGCTCCTCCTACAAATGACATGAGTTTTATGCAAAGAAGTAATCACAAGGAGCCAGAGGGAGTTGTAACAATCTTTTCAGCAAGAGGTCAGAGGGAATCTCAAAGGGAAATGCGTGATGCATTGACAAGATCTATTATGGACTTGGCTAAGGCTCTACATGGACACAATATAAACAAATCATGAACCAGGAACAACAAATAATGGTGAAGGAAGCTCTTCCGGTCAAGCAAGGACCTCCATTAAACCCCCTCCTCAAATATTCAGAGCCAAATTCCTTCAAAGAGAAGAACATCCAGTTGAGTTAGATCCACCAAGTGACACGGAGGACATAGAGGCATGGGGTGAAGAATATGCAGCCCTTAGTTTCAAGGTGAGAGATATGTTGTCTTTCAAAGATTTTTGCCAAGTGAAGAATAGTAAGGCACCAAAAAGAATAGAAGAGTTCAACAGGAGCAGCCAAGAAGAGACATACAACAGAGGTTGGGAAAGGTAACTCTTCCTTCTTATGATGGATCCGATAAGTGTTCAACAAGAGCATGGTTACAGAAGTTAGATACATACTTGTCCTTGAATCCCATGTATGAGGAGGAAGCCCTCAAATTTGCCACTTTGCATTTGGAAGGGGTAGCACATGAATGGTGGTACCATGGGTTGATCACACAAGGGCATCTATCACAACAATTGAAGAATTCAGCCAATGTCTAACAAAAAGGTTTGATAGAATAGATCCAAAGATCCACTTTAGAGTTGGCTCAACTCAAACAAGAGGGGCTATTGGATAAATATATTTCTGAATTTCAGAGACTTGTTGTGATGGTGCAAATGGATGTAAGTGAACGAAGGCTTGTGGTGTTGTTCATTGAGGCCTAGTGGAGCCACTTAGAGGCCTAGTCAAGGCTTTCAACCCTTCCTCTCTACAAGGAGCTATAAAGAAATCTTTGGACCTTGAAACTTCAGTCCCAAAAGCAAAAATTTGCCTTTTGGACAGCCTAGGACTGTGCCTTATGGACAGCATAGGACTGCACCTTTGGGGCAGCAAAAGGGGTCATTTGGACAGCCAAGGCCAACTCAAAATAGTGAGCAAAGGACAACAACTTTTGGACAGCAAGGTAAGTCAACTCAAGGAAATCTGATCCAAGAGAGTGGCTAAAAACAGCAAGGAAATAGAGGCAAAAATGAGCTAAGAAGGAAAAAATTATGCTTCAGATGCAAGGATCCATGGACACCCGACCACCGTTGCCTTGGCAAAGGGGCAGCCCATTACATTGAGGTAGTTTCAAATGAGGAAGAAGATGAAGAGAGTGCTGATCGGAAGAAGTTGAAGAGCAAGCAAAGGAAGAGGAAGTGGTTCTCATGGATGGCACACTTGCTACCTTATCCGGAGCACCTAGATACTATGCATTCCAAGTTAGAGGTGTCCTTCATGGACAAAAGATCACTGTATTGATAGATAGTGGGGCTACCCATAACTTCATTGATGAAAGCTTGGTCACTAGGATGGGATTGAAGATGGAAGACTTCCAAGGGTTCAATGTGACCGTAGCGGATGGATACTCACTCTCATGCACAAAGAAGATCCCACAACTTGAGCTCACTTTAGGAGAGACAAGGTAAGAGATGATTTTTATGTCATTGGCATTGGTGAGACGGATGTAGTACTTGGAGTACAATGGCTGCAATCTTTGGGTGAATTCACTCAAAATTACCAAACCATGGAGTTAAAATTCAAGGTGCAAGACAAGGAAGTTGTACTACAAGGCATGAGGAATGGTGCTCCCCAAGTTGTGACAGCCAAGAGTATGGAAAGATCTTTCAAAAGAGGGCAGATTGCATGGTGTATTGTTTGGTAAGAAATACATCCTCTTTTCATCACAGCAGTCCTATCATGTTGATATTCAACCTATTTTGGACAAGCATGCTAAGGTGTTCAATGATTTACCTCATGGGCTGCCACCGGATAGAGGATTTCAGCATATTATTGAGTTAGAACTAGGTTCCACTCGGTAATATCTTCTCCTTACCGCCATCCAAGGGCCTTCAAGGAAGAAATAGAGAGAGTAATCAAGGAGTTGTTGGAAATGGGTCTCATAAGGCCAAGTTCTAGTCCTTTCGCTTCTTTGGTTGTTCTTGTGAAGAAGGATGGGACCTTGAGGATGTGTGTTGACTACCGATTGTTGAACAAGAAGACAATCAAAAATAGGTACCCCATACCAAGGATTGATGAGTTGCATGGAGCGGTGTTCTTTTCCAAGATTGATTTGAGGTCCAGGTATCATCAAATCCGGTAAGAGAAGAGGATGTCCACAAGACAGCCTTTAGGTGTCATTTTGGTCATTTTGAATTCCTAGTAATGCCTTTTGGGTTAACCAATGCCCCGCTACATTTCAGTCATGTATGAATCATGTTTTTAGGGAGCATTTGAGGAAGTTTGTGTTGGTATTCTTTGATGACATTTTGATTTATAGTAAATCATGGGAGGAGCACTTGAAGCATTTGGATATGGTGCTGGACATTTTGGAACAACAATCTCTCTTTGCCAAATTATCAAAATGTGAGTTTGGAATGAAGGAAATTTTGTACCTTGGACATGTCATCAATGCCCAAGGAGTACAAGTGGATCAACAAAAGATCCAAGCCATCTTGGATTGGCCTCCTCCCACCACATTGACTCAACTAAGGGGATTCTTGGGTCTTTGTAGCTACTACCAGAGGTTTGTGAAAGGATTTTCACAACTTATAGCTCCTTGACAAATTTAACAAAGCATGGAGCTTTCAGCTGGTCACCTTCAGCCCAACTAGCATTTGACAAGCTCAAAAAGGTAATGAGTTCGTGCCTGGTACTTGCTGTTCCAGATTTTTCAATTCCTTTTGTTGTTGAATGTGATGCATCCAGAGATGGTATTGGGGTTGTTTTGATGCAAAATAAGCATCCAATTGCATTTGAGAGTAGGAAACTCAAAGATGTTGAGAGTAAGTATTCCATTTATGACAAGGAAATGTTGGCAATCATGCATGCCTTGGTGAAGACGGAATACTTAGTTTTGGCAGATTTGTTGAAGATGGATCCAATAGTTTGAGGATTACTTCGTTAGGCCAAATTTTGACTAGGAAGGCAACAAATGGGGCAATTAATCCAAGCTTTTGCTACTTTGATATTGACATTTAAATTCATGGAAAATAAACTTAAATGCATTGTCAAGTAAACATATGTTAAATGTTCTCAAGAAGTGATTATATAGATTGGAAGTTATATTATTATGCAAAATTCAGTTTTATAGTGCTGTTGAAGGGGAAATAAAGATTGTTAAACTTAAATTATACTATTATAAATTTGATTTATCTTTATTATTTTTGTATGAAAATTAATGTAACAATGTATATCGAATATTTATTTAAATATATATCAAAATTAAGATGGTTCCAAATAGCTCAATGAAAACTATGCATATAGTTTATTGAAACTAACTATATACTAAATCAAGACTATGTACAAACTAACTAGACTAACTATATAAAATAAAATATTTTAAAACTAAAATCAACTTAACAATATCTAAACCAATAAACTATTATAAACTAATTATATACTAAATAAACTATTATAAACTAAATACACTAAAGTGAAAAATCTCAAAATCTGCCTATTAATAGATTATCAAAAACTATGAAAATAAATAAAAACAAATTTTTTGGCCTTTGTCAAATCACTAGAAAGAAGTGGTCACGAAAATGATTGTAGGTTTCTATGGATTTCAGCCACATATTTTGATGGGTTCAAGGTCAAAGCCAAAACAAAAACAACTTTGATGATGCCCATAAATGAAAATGCACCCAATTTCGTGAAATGCTCAGAAATGAGGTAAAAATGCCTTTGGAAAATGGTTCAATTTTTCGATTTGGGATTTTTTAGAGAGCTTTAAGACCAAACCCAAGAGATTTTCCATATTTCTTCATAAACAATTTTTAGGTTTTCCTTTAAAGTAAATGATTTCGATTTTTCAGCAAAAAAATCTCAATTCAAGTAAAGATAAATCACCGAACCCTAGCCAATAAATAGCGATAAACTCGAAAAATCACAATTTTTAATACTAATTTGAGGTACTTCCTCAACCAAACTGATTTGAATGAAAGGCAGCAGAAGTGGGTAAGTAAAATTCAATCTTTTGACTTTGATATTGAGTTTGTTAAAAGGAATGGCAAGAACATAGTATGCAATTGTCAAGGAAACCACTATTATATTGTTTTATGAAAGGGACATTACAGCAGTTAATGGAGGGCTCTCATAATAGATCTAATAGATCAAAACTTAATTTAGTAGAGTGTTGTCCTAGAAGGGAATTCAACAAATGAAAGATACATGGTAGTGGAAGCAAAACATCATGACTCTACAAAAATAAGAGTAAAAATACAAGGATTTGATTGAGAGGAATCCAAGGTAAAACATAAGATTTTGGAGGCTATGCATGACTCTCCTTTGGCAAGTCATCCAGGGTACTTCAAAACATACAAACAAATCAGGGAGAAATTTGTTTGGAAAGGGCTCAAAGGAGAAGTTCTTCAACACATCCGAGAGTGTCTCACATGCCAACAAAGTAAAGGGGAACATGAATTTCCAGCAGGTCTTTTGCAGCCTTTGCCTATCCCAAATCAAAAATGGGAGAGTATTTCTATGGATTTCATTACCGGACTTCCCACGGTGCAAGGTAAGAGTTGTATTTATGTTGTGGTGGATAGACTCACTAAGTATGCCCATTTTTTCCTCTTCCCACTAAGTTTGATGGACCACTAGTGCTGGGAATTTTTTAAGGAAGTTTTTAGACTTCATGGGCTGCCAAAGAACATTGTGAGTGACAAGGACACAAGTTTATGAGTTCCTTTTGGCAAGAACTCTTTCATCTTTCAGGCACTAAGTTGACTCCTAGCACAAGCTACCATCCCCAAACGGATGGGCAAACTGAAATTGTCAACAAATGGATAGAAGGGTACCTAAGGAGTTTTGTAACAAGACAACAATCAACTTGGATCAAGTGGTTATATTTGGGGAGTTTTGTTACAATACTTCCTATCACATGTCTATCGGTATGACACCTTTCAAAGCCTTGTATGGTTATGATGCTTTTTCTTTTGTTGATATTGTTATTCCGGATAGTAGAGTTCCAGGAGCTAAGGATTTGGTACACAAAGCCAAGATATCATGAAGGCACTCAAAGATAACCTACTACATGCACAAAATCAACAAAAGTTGTATGCAGATCAGCATAGAGTTGAGAGGACATTTGAGGTAGGAGATATGGTCTTTTTGAGGCTGCAGCCCTATAGACAATCCTCCTCAAAGGAAAGGAGCTAAAAAAGCTAAAACCAAGGTTTTATGGTCCCTATCAAAGTCATAAGGAAGGTGGGAAAGGTTGCTTATGAACTAGAGCTACCAAGCACATAGCAAAATTCACAATGTCTTTCATGTTTCATGCCTCAAAAAGGCATTAGGCCAGCACATCACTCCTATTGAGCTGCCCCCTTTTGATGATGAAGGCAAATTGGTTTTGGAACCGAAGCCATAATGGATGTTCGTGAAAGGAAGTTGAGGAACAAGATCATAAGGGAATATTTGGTTCGTTGGAAAGGTTTACCCCTTGAGGATGCTACGTGGGAAGGTGTAGAAATTTTGGAGCATCCAAGTTTGCAATTGCTTGAGGGCAAGCAATTTGGGGAAGGGAGGATTGTAATATATCCCTTCTCAAAAATAATAGGTTGAAGACCCTTAGCCTATTCTTGGTTTCCCGATGGCTAAGGGGTGGAAAATAAGGGAAACTAATCCTAATAAACTAATTTTAGTGCATAGTAATTTTTATTATAAGCACTTTAATTATTTTATTAGTGATAAATTAATAAAGTAAATGAGCATTTTATTTTTTATTTTCCCTCAAAAGAAAAGCGACCCATATGGAGGATAAAAAAAAGGGGAAATAAAATACCGAAAGAAAAAGTAACACTCCAAGTGGAGGAACCATTTTGGGCCTTTTGCATGGATCTTTGTGCCACTTCCAACCATAAAAGGAGGTCACCGTCACACATGGAGGGCATTTTTGGTCATTTTGATATCTATTTTGGTTTTGGGTTGTTTGCTCTTCCATTCCCACTAAAGGATGAAACCCCTTTGGTGTACTTGCATTAGAGGACGAAAACCCTCTCTTGCTAAGGTTGAAGAACGAAAACTCTTCATCCTTTTGTGAAGATCCTCCATCTCAGGAGTTTCTATTGAGCTTCAAGGAGTATTTCAGATTTTTCAGCAGTGATTGAAGACCCAATATTGCAGATTTGAGGCATTCCAACTAGGGGTTTGAAGACAAAAGTGTTGGGGCAGGTTTCTACCTTCATTTTCAGCCTTATTCTAGGGTAGCGACCCCCTTGTGGGTGAAGTTTGACACATTCTAGGGCACGGCTATTCCGGATCTCATCACCAATAATTTGCCATAATTTTGGAGGCCATATTCAGCTTTGTTTCAATGGATTTGGGCTTAGAATCACTTCTTTCCGGCCACTTTTGGGCACAAAACTTACACGTGTTTTGGCTATTGTTGCCAAAGCCTCCTTGTAATAAGGAAAGCGAGCAACATGAAATGGGTTACCATCGAAAAGAAGAATTTTCCAACGGCATTGTCGGCCTCCTCCCTAGCCTTTTGTATCATATGTCTACAACTAGATTGGGAAACACGACCTTCCTCTCTCACCTAGCCTCCACTCTCGTCACCTCTAAACTTGAAATTGTTGTTGCATTAGAGAAAGAAGTCGTGTGAGAACTAGAAGGGGGTCGAGTGCCACAAATTGCTAGAATGTTATTTGTGATATCTCCATCAACAACCTATTAAACTTTTCCCACTCATCAAATGTGAGTTTTGAACAAAGTCCAACCCCTTCCCTAGGGTGTGCAAGAAGTGTGTCTTCACCTAGTGATGTTGCCCAACCAAGTCAACGAACAAATATTTCACTTCCATAGTTCGGTTCCCCCTCTAGTAAATGTTTTGGGGGTATCAATTATCGAGCAAATTGTTTCAAACTTTCAAATGACTCTTCTTGTTGATGAGTCCCTTGGCACATTCACCCAACGTCATAGAAGGGCAACTAAACTTTTGGCACTCGCATGATTGAACTTCTAGTTTGCGTTACCTCTTTCCTATCATTAGAGAAAGAAGTCATGTGAGAACTAGAAGGGTTTGTGATATCTCCATTCAACAACCTATTAAACTTTTCTCACTCATCAAATGTGAGTTTTGAACAAAGTCCAACCCCTTTCCCTAGGGTGTGCAAGAAGTGTGTCTTCACCTAGTGATGTTGCCCAACCAAGTCAACGAACAAATATTTCACTTCCATGGTTTAGTTCCCCTCTAGTAAATGTTTTGGGGGTATCAATTATCGAGCAAATTGTTTCAAACTTTCAAATGACTCTTCTTGTTGATGAGTCCTTGGCACATTCGACCAACGTCGTAGAAAGCAACTAAACTTTTTGGCACTCACAATTGAACTTCTAGTTTGCGTTAACTCTTTCCTATCTCTTAAGGCCCCACGCCAGGACCACCATCAATCTCATCCATTTGCAAATCAGCCTCATAATCACTACCAAAACTCATTTTAGGTCTACAAAAGTTTATAAAAGAACAAACTAATTCTTTTGATAAACACTTAACAAACAAAAACAGCAAAATAATTTAAATAACAAAAACAATTTAAATAACTTAAAAATAGTTGAAATTTCAATGTTCATACTTAATATGATTGTGTCATGTCCCTTTTTGAAGGCTGATTTTTGAAGACCTTAACCCATTCTTCTCCCCGTGGGTCTAAGGAAGAAAGCAAGGGAAGATCTGGATTATATTTTTATTATTGTTTAGGTAGTTATTTTATTTATTATCATGTGTCCTATTGGGAAGCCTAGCACTCCAATAGAAGGACTTGATGAGTCAGAAATAAAAGTATTTTGAACATGTAGGCTCCAAATACTAATTAGATATTTAAAAGCACTTTATTTTAAGGGGCCGGCCTTCATTTTTATTGCAAAGCACTCCTTGTGGTTATATAAGGAGGTCGCTTGGCCATTATTGAATTATGTTTTGGTGAATTTTCATATCTTGGTTAAGGTTTTCTTGTGAAGCACCTTATCTACCTTTCTCAAGGACGAAACCCCTTGATTGAGGACCTTTCCCAAGGACAGAAACCCTTGGTTGAGGACTTGTGGAGGACGAAAACCCTTCCATAAGAATTTATGTATGCAAACTGGTTTGGAAAGCAATAAATTATCATTTCCTTGCATGATTTATCTCTTGAGATCAATAATCTATTTAATTGAAGTGGAGTGACCCACTTGGGAGTGTTATTTGGTATGTGTGATGATAATTTGGCAAATCTGAATTTATTATCTTGTTCTCCATATTTTTAAGGCTAGGATCTTGAGTTCCATGAATTTTGGAGGTGTTTTACAATTTCTAATAGTTGATTGTGTTTGTTGAGGGTTTCTTAATAATTTTGGCATAAGAATTGAAGGGTGTTAACAAGGTTTAAACCACCTTTAAGGGGTTTAACTCTTCCAAGGAAGTCGCTGCCCTAGGAAGGGTCTAATTTGCAAATTTCAGGGTTTATATCAGCCATCTACAGCAGCTCCCTAATCTGTTTTTTATGTTTACATCTCAACTATTGGTCATTTCTTGAGTCCCCTTAAAAGGGACATTACATATTGTTAACATATGCCATAAATAATTTAATAAACAAAAACAACAAATCATTTAGTATTCTAGTAATTAGCGCAAAAAAAAAACATTTTGCATTTTGTAAAAACATTAAAAACAGCCAATGCCATAACCCATTTTGTATTTTGGACAAATAAACACAAAAGAACAGCCAATGCCATAAATCCATTTTGCGTTTTTTAAAACAAATGAAAAGTACCAAATACCTAAGGGCCAAATGGCTTTGCAAGTTAGCAAAGGAAACATAAATGAAAATGCAACTTTGATTCTTGAATGAATTTGACTAATTGTAAACAAAATGGCATGATGCAAGTCTTTTAAAATAAATGGAAATGAAAATGCCAAATGGGGATCAATATACATATTTGTAAGCTATGTCACAAGGTTCTCCGAATTTTATCGAAAAAGTTTGAATTTCGCCGAACTTTATTCTCGTCGAACATGAACTTGAACTTTATCCATTATTTTTACATGGGAAGTTTTTGATGTGATTTTACAAATGTATGTATATATACATATACCGACTGAAAGTAGTGGATAGAAAGCTCTCTCCACTCTGTCCCTCTAACATATTTATGCATTTTTTTCAAAAAATAAAAATGATAGAAAAAAATTGTTCGAACTTAAAGATGTTTTTTTCTCAAACTTTATCCCTTGACGAATTTGAACCGAACTTTATCCTCACAAACATGAATGCAAACTCGAACCTTGTGACCTAGTTTCTAAGTATAGAATGAGAGAAGTAGAAGTAGAAACCTCTTACTCTGGCTCTTGCTGAAAATGTTAAGACCTTGTGCTTGCTCCTCTTCTCTCCTCTCCTCCTCTTTCTTGCTTTTTCTTCTTTTGCTCAACCGTGATTGACAATGGCAGTTGAGAACCTTTTTATAAGTTTTCAGCTCATTTTTAGGGCTACGGTTTCTATTTTTTTGTTTTTAGATTCTTTTTTTGCTTTAAGTGTCTTTTTGGCTTAAAAAGTGCACCAATCATCGAGGACATCAGGACATCCCTCAACCATCCCTGAGATGTCATGGCACCCGTGCTGCAAGCAATTTGTTTGGGTGTCCCGGGACATCCCCCTTTTGTAATGATTTTGGTAATTTCCTGTGACATTTCCCTATCCGGGGAGCATGTCCCTGCATGACACAGGGAAATGTTTTAAATTTACATAATTAGTATTAAAGTCTAAGGAGTGAATATTTTCCAAATTCAGCCACTAATTTAAAATGAGAGACGCCAATGTCATATTAATCTTCTTCCTGAAAACAGTAATATATACAATTTTAGCATCTCTCTTAGCACTCAAGTATTTCAGGCTTTCTTATATCAGGTACAAGCTTGAATTGAATGCTTCGTATGCAATAAAACAAGACTAGAAGACACACGATTAGTCTCATGGTAATTATTAATTTTAATAATAATAAATAAAGTGGGACATGTATGGGATATAAAAACTAATAAGTTAACTGCCATCTGCACGTGCAGCACAAATTTTTATTGGGTACATACCTTATTTTTATGATTCAGTTGTTCCTTGCGTAATCAACTGGTATAGGAATTTTTTTGGCTTTTCTTTTTTATCAAATTGATCCAATGAGGGAAAAGAAACAGTTCTTAATCGAAGGGATACACTGATTTGTATATTCTTTTTGTCAGTTTTTAATGAATGTGAATGAGTTTGGTGAGATAACACCCCCAGTGGGATTATCATAGAAAACCTTAAAACAAGAATCAGAAGGCTATGATGCATAGAGAATTATGAATTAAGCATCGCATGCTCAACTCTTGCATTTTCATAAGGCGTGAAGTTATGTACTCATCTATGGTAAGTATTCGAATCGGCTAGCCGAAAGCCTGGTGCTCTCTCCCTCTCTCAACCCTCTAAACCTCTCACCCACCTCTCCCGCCACCTCAAACTCAGATCTGAAATCAGTAGAAGGCAGACTAGATATTGAGTTAATCCTTAGGGGAGGCCATGGCCTATACTCAACCTCTTTCTTCCTTTGATCCCAACCACAATTTCAAATCTGTAATGTCACCTGAATCTGACCAGATCTGGTGAGAAGACCTGAAAAGCATTTTACAACATTATGCAAAAAGAGCCATTACAAGGTCAAAATTCCCAATTAAAAAAGGAAAATGAGAATTACCTCAAACTAGACAAGCCCCCCATAGTCTCTTTCTTAATCGAAGAAGTTGAACACCGACTGTGGTTATTAAAAGAGAGCTCTGATATTGAAATCTATAGGTGCTTTCCCAGACCGAAAATCTCTTAGAGCTTGGGCAAATGAAAACTGGAAACTCAGCAGTTGAGTCGAAATAATGATGATGCCTGAATGATACTTTATGATATTATTCTCTCCCAAATAAGAAAGAGAGCAAATCTTTTAAGGGAGCAATAGTTTATGCAGAAATCGGGGCTCTTCATGAAGCATTGGCCTCTAGCTTTCAATCCAACAGATCATCTGTCCACGACAGTTCTTATTTGGATTCGTCTTTGTAATGTCCTCTTTTTGAGATTGATCCTGTTGAAGGCTTCTTGTTGATTCTTCTTCCCATGGGAAGAAAAAGATGAACAAGGGAAGCCCTTAAATTATATTTTAGACTCTCTTTTTTTTTTTTTTGAAAAAAGTCACCCATTATATTGAAGTAAATGTTGAATTACATACTCTACCATGCCAGGCATGGAAACTATTAGCCATATCCCTAGCACTATAAACAAAAACAACAAAATGAATAATCATTAAGAAGAGTCAAGGTTTATGATTTTCCTGATTTCTTCTTGAATCTTTGTTGACCACCATAGAGGAGGTGACCCGTAGCAGAATATGTCCTTGTTGTCAAGAGCCCAATTTGCCAATCCATCAGCAACTTTGTTATTATGTCTTGGAATGTGGGTGAACTGAATTTCTTGAACCTTTTGCTGAAGAGTTCTTATTTGACAAACTTCCTTAGCAATTCTCCACTGCGGAGGATGACCATTCCTAGAATCACTCAATAAGTTCATCATGATTCGGAATCGATTGGATTTTGATCTTTCGCCATCCTATTTTAATAGCCTCCTGTATTCCTCTACGAATAGCTTTAATTTCAGCCATGTTATTGGTAGAGGTTCCCAAGTTTTCAGCAAATAGGAAATGAATTTCTCCATCTCTATTACGTCCAATCCCTCCCATGGCTGATTTGCCAGGATTACCCCTAGAAGCTCCATCTGTATTTATCACCCCATCATAAGTTGTTCCCTCTTGCACTAGAGTAGCTTGAACAGTTATCTTTTTCTTATTCATTTGGAAGCGTGGCTTGGGGCTTCCTTGGGATCCAAAGATAGCTGCCGGAAGATATGCTCCCATACTTGAGAGGGTTGATCAGGCAAAGAGATCTTATGTTTGAGGCTCTCTGTCATGTTGCTTTTTATCTTTTCCCAAACATATATTCCTTCTCTGCTATTTTGGCGAAATATTCTATAATTCCTCTCTTTCCACGTATTCCAAAGGAGTAAAGAAATTCCACTCCACACTGTTGGGATCAAATTTTGTCCTGTGGGAATTGCTTTCTTCCAAGTATCATTAATCTGTGCAGGGACTCCAAACTATTCCATTGAAGTTGCATCAACCGTGTCAATTGTATCCATAATTCGAAACCCATGGGCATTGAAAGAAAAGATGATCCAAAGTTTCTTCATCTTGAGTACAAAGTACACATCTAAAAGGTCCTCTGAAACCTCTTTTTTAGCCTATCTCTAGTTAAAAGCCTTCGTGAATGATAAGCCAAAGAAAGAAACTTACCTTAGGCCATATCTCAGGCTGCCAGATTCGCTGAAACAAGGCTTTTTGAGGATGAGTACAACTTGTAATGAGGGAATCATATCCAGAAGCTACATCATATTTCCCTGAAGAGCTGCCTCCCCATCCAAGTTCATCAGGATTCTCGACAGTAGAAGAGATCTTTCTGCCAGAGTTTTGGTAAGCAAGGTCTGATCCTCTGCTCTATCCTCATAGGCCAATCCTTAATAGGTTTCCACTGTGTCTCCATACCCCAAGGCTGAATATTTGTCTATAATAATGATGTATCTTAATCCATCCCTTGGCTTGCATTTGTTCCTTAATAGGATGAAGTTGAGGGAAGATAGTTAAAATGGGGGGATGCCCTTCCCATGAATCCGTCCAAAAATTGGCTGACTGACCATTATGAACAATCCAGAACAACTTGTTTTTAATCAGTTTTCTCCATATTTAATGAACCTTAAAGTTGGAGACCCTTTATTAGGAAGATCTATCCTGATCATTCTCTCTGGTTGGCTACTTTCCGCATATTTACCTCTGAAATTAACAGCCCACAAATCATCAAGACAGTTATAAGCCTCCAGTATAATTTCCCTGCCAAAGCAATATTTTGTTGAATGGATGACCGAAATCCCAACCCTCCGTGTTGTTTTGGTTTGCAGAGAGATGTCCATTTCACCAATGCCCATTTTTTCTTTTCCTGAGCTCCACTCCAAAGAAGTTTTTGACAAATGGAATCCATCTTTTTCAAAATAGTACCTGGAATATTTAAAACAGATGCCACATAAACCGGCATAGCTTGGAGAACTGCCTTAATGAGAGTCATCCTTCCTCCTGTAGATAACCATTTGTTTGTCCATTTTTGTATTTTTGTTCAAATTTGTCAATTAACCATTTCCAGTCCTTGGGCTTAGTGGGAGCTAGAGGAATACCCAAATATTTCACAGGAAGATCTCCTTTTTGGAATTGAAGAATTTGCAAAATTTGTTCTTCTTGTCTTTGAGAACAATGGAAGAAGTAAATATTGGATTTTCCACTATTTATACTCTGACCAGTGGCTGATGAAAAGGATTGAAGAGTGTTTTGAATATGCTTAGCTTCAACCATCGTAGCACGACTAATCATCGAGGAATCATCCACAAACAGAAGTGATAAAGGTTGAACATTTTTGGCCAATTTTACACCATTGATGTTCTTTTCCTGACACTCCTTTCGACACAATCTGCCCAAACATTCAACAAGTATGATAAATAAGAAAGGGGATAATGGATCCCCTGTCTTATTCCCCTTGATGCTCCAAAGAATTCTGATGGGGAACCATTAACTAAAACAGCAAAGGAGACTGTGGAAAAGCAAGTTGAGACCCATTGTATCCATTCCTATGAAAAGTCAAAATGCTCCAGGACTTTAGTAAGGAAAGTCCTTAATTAATGATTATATTTTCTTTGTATTTTTCTCAATAAAGCAAGTCGGTTGGGTTTAGAGAGTTCTTAAAGGCAAATTGGAAATTAAAGCAAGCTTCTAAGAGGTCGGCCTTGGGGAATTCCTCCCTTATGACCTTTGGCGCCACCATAAGGGTATATAAGGAGTCACATATGCTAATTTTGGAATCTTTTGGCATATATATCTTTTATATGCTTGGTTCTAGAGCTGGTTGCTCTAATCCAAATCCACTAAGGGGCGACAACCCATTAGTGTGGCAAACAAGGAGGACGAAACCTTCCTTGTTGAACATTGAAAACAAGAACTCTCTAATTTGGTGGTGGTTGAGGATATCTTTGAAGACTATCTTGTTGGTTGCGCAGCTAGAGCTTGGAGGAGAAGCAATACCAAGGGTTTTGGTATTATTCTATGCCCCTCTCCTAGGGAGCGACTTATGCGGGAGTGTGATTGGGTCGTTTTAGGGTATTATTTTGACACGTTCAAGATGTCCCAGACGTCCCCAAGGGACGTGGGGGAAACATTTCCCCCACGTTTCCCACCGTGTTTTTGTTGGGAAACATCACGGGACGTCAAGATGCTTTGAGGAAACGTCCTGGACATGGGGGACGTGGGAACGTGGGGGATGGGGAAACGTGGGGAGGTCGTCTGCAGGCGTCCCCACATGGTCTGCCTCTTTTTCAACAACAAAACATAAAAACAACACTTTAAACTATTTTTCTAAATTGTAAATCACTTATAATATAGAAACATCATTACTAACCTAACCCTAACCTTAAAAATGCAATTTTATGTTATAAATTTACATTATGGGCTTACCTTTGAGGACAAGGATGCTAGTACCACGAGGAGTTCATGGATATTACTTGAGATGTTGATTCGATTTTTAAGCCGATACTTGTAGTTGTCCTCTTTTTTGTAATATTGGCAATAGACAATTGTTGGTGTATTTGGCTATGAGATTAATGATATGAATATCAACTATTGTCACTTGATCAATCGTAATTTAGAATGGTTTTACTCTCTGTTTCAAAAATCGCAATTTATCGGCGATAAATCGTTTGCCTTCATGAAAACGATTAAACTTTTGAAAAATCGCGATTTTTGTTATCCCGATAAATCGGCGATTAATCACAATAAAATATCCTACAAAATCGTTGAGAATCGTGGCTAAACTCGTCGAAAATTGTGGGGAAAATCATTGCCTAGGGTTAAATATGAAAATAGACCAAATCAATTTGTTTTTTCTCTTGTTTTTGCTTTGCACGACTCGTTTTTGCTACTGCGATTTGCATTTACTCCATTCGTGGGCATTCAACGTGGGTAGGAGGGCACAAAAGTTGCCGTGGCTAGTTAAATCGCATTCGATTCGTGGCAGTTCGTACCCTAACAGTATTAATACAAAGATAATACTAAAAACACGGTAATAAGTTACTGAAGAAACTACAGTAATAATATAATACAGTAATATTAAAACAAGTAATATAGTAAAAATACGGTAATAAAACAAGATACAAAGATAGTTAATACAAGTAATATTAATATTAATAGTAAGTTTTTTTTTCAATATTAATATTAATATTAGTATTAGTATTAATATTAATTAGTAATAAGTATTAATATTAATAAATATTGTATATTAATTTCTCTAAGGCTTGTAAATCTAAGACAATTGTTTTTTGTTTTGTTTTGTAGAATGGCATCGGGATCCGGTTCCGGTTCAGCTACTCGTAGTAAGCCTAACTCTAATGACCCTTCTTGGAAGCATTGTGAACCAACATAAGGCAATTGTGTTGTATGCAATTATTGTGGCATGAAGATGAGTGGAGGTGTTTATCGCCTTAAGTTCCACATTGCACGGATACCAGGGAATGAAGTGACAGTGTGCAATCAAGCACCGCCTGAGGCTCAACGAGAGTTGTCTGCTTACCTTGCAGCTTATGCAGAGAAAAAAGAAGAAAAGAAGAGGAAAGCTGATGCACTTGCAGCCCTAACAAATAGGAGGGCAGCGAGGGAAGATTTTGACATTGGGGCATCTTCTATTGCCTCAACTCCACGAGGTCAGACACTGGGACGGGGTTCATCCACTGATAGTAGTTCAGCGATGTTTTTTGTTCCTCGAAGTACTCCTAGTTCACAACCTTCACTCGAAGGTACTGCTTGGAATAAAGAAATGCACAATGAAGCAAGAATAGCTGCAGCAAACTTTTGGTACTACAACAACATTCCTTTCAACGTGGCAAAAAGTCCATATTGGGAGAATTTGGTCACTGCATTGACTGTTGTTGGGAAAGGATTCAAGGCTCCTACTCCCCATGATTTGAGTGGCCCATTGTTTGAGGATTCTGTCACACATACCAAAACTCTTGTATAAGAGCAAAAAAAGGTGTGGATAAAAAAAGCATGCACCATTTTGTCTGATGGGTGGATAGATGGAAAAAACCGCACATTGATTAACTTCCTAGCGGCATCAAGTGGGCAGTTGGTCTTCCTGAAATCAATTGATGTCTCCCACCAAGTGAAAACTGCAATCACTTTGTGTGATATGTTAGATGAGGTGGTAAAAGAGGTAGGCATAGAGAATGTCGTCCAAGTTGTGACTGACAATGCGGCGGCATATGTAGCAGCAGGGATACTTCTTGAGGAGAGGCACCCTACACTTTTTTGGACCCCTTGTGCAGCCCATTGTTTAGACCTCTTATTGGAGGACATAGGAAAACTCTCATGGGTGAAAAATGTGGTTCAAAACATAAGAAATATTACAAAATTGATCTACTATTCTACTTGGGTGCTAAACTTGATGAGAGCACGCCAATGGAAAGGAGCTTGTGCGATCAGGGGTCACACGATTTGCCACAAAATTTCATTACATTGCAGAGCATTGCAACCTCACTAACATCTCTTAAGCAGATGTTTGTGAGCACACGATGGTTGGAGTCTCCCTATGCTAGGAAGACCGAAGGGAGAGGGTCATGAAGACCGTTTTTATGATATGTTTGCAAAGAAAATAGAAGAAATCATGAAGGTAATCTAAATTTGAATATTTGTTTATTTATCATTTGTTATATAATTTTTTATTAATTTTTATTTTAAATAAATATGTTATTTTGTTTTAGGTGTCGAGCCTTTGGTTCGAGTTCTACGAGATGGTGGATGGGGAGAAAACCCCAATGGGTTATTTGTATGAGGCTATGGATGTGGCCAAGGAGGCCATAGCTAAATATTATGGGCACAATCAGCAAAAATATGAACCCCTTTGGTGCATAATTGATCGGAGATGGGACAAGACACTTCATCGACATATACATGCAGCGACATACTACCTAAACCCGAAGTTTTTCTATTCCCCATCATTTAAGGCTGATGAGGAGGTTATGGATGGCCTTAATACATGCATAGAGAGGTTGGTATCTGACGAAGATATTAGAGATGTAATTCTTGACGAGCTGCAAATTTACAAGGCTGAGGGGAGGCTCTTTTCTTCGGCTCTATGTGTGAAAAGAAGAAACACTTTTCATCTAGGTAAAAACAAATTGAGTCATTTGTATTTAGTCTCATTACACGTAGAACTAGAAACTAGAAGTCTAGAATTCTTTTATTTATTCAAGCTTAGTTAACTTACAAAATTATAAATGTTTTATTTGCAGATTTGTGGTGGGAGGATTATGGTGCAAAAACACCAAATCTTCAAAAGCTAGCCATCCGCATTTTGTGTCGCCATGCGCAAAGTGCTTACG
This sequence comes from Taxus wallichiana var. yunnanensis, assembly GCA_018340775.1. Lineage (NCBI taxonomy): Eukaryota > Viridiplantae > Streptophyta > Pinopsida > Cupressales > Taxaceae > Taxus > Taxus wallichiana. The sequence continues at coordinate 332,355,142 of CM031240.1, read as the reverse complement.
GATGAAAACGTAATTGGAGCATGTTCGAAGTTGTTCATACAAAGAAGCGCAACAAGTTGACAACACAACGCCTCAATGACCTTGTCTTCGTGCGATACAATCTTCATCTTCGTGTGAAACAAGTTGAGGGGGCACAGAGTTATGATGCGATCGACTTGGTTGACATTGATCCATATGATATTTGGATTGTTGAGCTTTGATGATGCGGAGCCTATGTTTACTACATAGGAGATAGCAGCTTTGGAGAGGGAGACTGAAGAAGCAATAACATCATGAACATTAGAAGTTGGTGATGATTCAGATGATATGTTTGTAGATGACAATGTTGGTGTTGCGGAGGAGGAATCTTTACCTTCCACTTCCACGAGGCAACCGCAAGTAAATATGCATATGGGCCTATGGCATTCTATAGAGTCACTTTCGCATCATTTAACATTGCTTTTACATTTAATTTAAGTATATTTTATGAATTTAAATGTTTTTAAAAGTAGCGATAAAGTTGTCGATTAATGCCAATAAATTGTTGATTCCCGATTTCCGATTCAAAATTTGGCCTACCGATAACGATTTTTTGAACTATGGTTTAACTTTTATATTTTAATATTTTATAATATATTTGAAATTTCAAATTGTCTCAAATTCAAAATTCAAATATGTATTATGAATTTTCAATTTATGACATTAACATATTGATATTATAGTATTAAGGAATGTATATGATATTTATGAGTTCAAGTTCCACCTTATTTAAATCTCAAATGGTTTTATTTCAGCTTATTTATATAATTCAATCACTTTGTGTCTTTATATTTTAAATATTTATAAAAATTTTAATTAGCCGTCCCCTGTCTCGTAACTATGAAATTTACATTCCAAGATGATAATTGGATTCATATATATTTATAAGGCTGATATATTGCAATTTTGGCAATTGTTGGGGTTTGGTGACCTCATTTTCAGTTACTTCTATTGGTTGTACTTCTGTTATTGCTAAATTAATTTCTAGTTATGCATGTGATTGAGTTTCATGGTGCAAATTGCCCTATACTGTTCCTAGAAGGCTTATATATGTTGTGGATGAGTTTCATAGTGATATTTGGATGAATTATTGTACTTTGCAAGCTGCTGTCCTAGAAAATCATATTGTTGTACATCGATGTTCCAATTTTCAGTCTGCTGTTATAAAAATCAGATTGTATTCGTTTGTGCTTTGTGTGAATTTTCTTGTTTGTATAGTTGATCCCTAGAAAGGGACATTACAGTGGTATCAGAGCTTCGGTCTTCCCAGCCTAAGGGTTTCATGTGAGGTGAAGAGAATATGGACAAAATGATGAAAATGCAAGAAAGACTAGCGGACACCTTGGACTCTCTTGCCCTCACTATGCAAAATCTACATAAGGGAAGGACATTCAAGGAGGAAATGGCTTCTTGCACAATACATGATAACCGGAGGGAGAGGTCATTCTCATCAAGGCCCTCTAGACCTACCTTCATTACTAAGAAGGAAATCACAACCAAGGAAGAACATAGGGTTTCAAAGATTAATAATGTTGCAGCTAGCTTTGAAGAATATCAAGCTCTTCTAGAAGTTATTTGCGATGCCCTATCATTTTCCGAGTTTGTAGGATGGAGAAAGATAGAGTGGGTATTGGAACTTGGTCCAAGCCCAAAGCCATGCACAAGGATCTTGGGAAGGATATCCCAACCCTAAAGGAGAAGAGCCCCATCTTGTTGGCTAAGCAAGATGAGGCTATAAAGCTTGATGAAGAGGAAGTCATGGTGAAGATCGAAGATACAACTTCCCTCGATAGCAACCCTTTTGCGGTGACAAAGGAGGAAAATATCCACCATACTAAGGAGAAAGAACCATCGCAGCAGCAGCTTATGGTGATGGATCAGCCTTTAGGAGCCGTAAAAGCACCCACTGCCATTGTCAAAGGTGATCTCTTGGCTGATTTTCGTTAACAGCGCCATAGACACAAGGTTTCGATGAAATTCTGAAGCATGAGCCTAGAAAGGGAAGAAAAATCATGGATCATGAGTCCCAAGGTAAAATTTCTTTAATATTTAATGATGTTTCATTGGTTTCTAATGGGTGTGTGTGGCTAAATGTTGAAAAGAAATCAGATTTGCATAAGGGTAAAGAAGATGCATTGGAAGAGGGTAATCCAATTGTCATTTTGGAGCATGAAGACAAAACAGATCAGCCCCTAATTGAGGAGGAAAAATCAGATCTGCAGGAGGTTTATGAGGAAGGAACCTCACCGGACACTCGTGTGGATTTTCAGCCTGCTGTAAATTCCAAAACAGCAGCTGAGGGTAAGCCACTTGATTTATTTTATGATCATAGCATGAGTATATTGCATCACACTAGGTTACTACATTGCTTTGGTCATCATGAGGGCTATTCTAACAATGGCGAGAAGATGAAGGAAAAAAATGGGAAGAGGATCTTCCAAGCATTCCCTATAAGTTGGATTTTCATGGCAGCCAAAGGTATGATGATCATTCTCCATATTCAATGCTCCATACTCAGGCATTTTCAGATTTGTGTCAAGAGGGGCAGCTCCCTAATTTCAGTCCAAGGTATGGGTATACTTCAGATTTGTTGCTTCCATTTATGTCATATCAAGATATGGGTCATTATGGAAAGCATGCTAGAATGATGGATGTGACTTGCAACATAAGGCATGTAGACCTCTTGATGCAAATTCAGATTTGTGTGTGCATAAGGGTATGGGATCTTGGTAATATTTTGAAGAATAGAGTTTCTAACGTTGAAGCTACTCTTGCTAGCTCCTTCATCTCATACCGAGGAGCAAGGAAAAAATCAGAATTGATCATTGAAGAACATAAGGAAAATATTATGGAAGACAACAAGGTTCAATAGTTGAAGCTCATGGGTCAAGAGGAGAAAATAGTGTGTCACATGGAGGGAAATTGCAAGAAGCAACTTGTAACAACAGATTTTGGGCAGCAAATGGTGTCTTTACATTCAGTAGTTTTCCCACAAAAAGAGCCACTCACAATAGGTAAGAGTGTTCATCATCACAAGGTGGGTTTCAAAGAACTCTTTGGGATAAACATCATCACTTCCAGTTGTAAATATGGAACTGATTGGAATTCAATCCAAACTAATTATGATGTGGAGTCTCACTAGTAAAGTAACATATTCACATCCCCAATTTTTGTATATTGTCGATAAGAGGATTCATGTGGGTATATATGGAGTATTTGATGCTTCTAGCACCTTAACTAAGTATGATTTATCACAAAAGGACCACATCCTTCGGTCACAACAGCTTGAGGGGATATGTTGGAGTGACAACATGAGAAAATATTTGTACCCCATGAGTACATTTGCATCAACAACCGCCCAAGATCAAAAAGGAAATTATCACATCATCAATAGACTTTCAACTCCAGCATTGTGAACCACACGAGAATGGGTAAGTCCTACATGTTTGTGTATTACAATGTCATTCACAAATGCCATCTCAGTTCTTTTTCGTAATGACCCTTTCAAGGGTTTTAACCACACACACAAAATGCAGATCTGAATTTTACTATAAAGACAAAATCAACGACTATATCTATCTTGAAATATGCCAAAAAACACCAATAAACACCATAAATCAACTCGCCACAATTTTATATATATTTTATGGAATATTAGGAGCCAAAATCACAAAGAAATGTTGAAGAATTCACTGCTGGAAATTAATTATAAACTGGAAATTGCAGCCACAAAAAAAATATGAAATATGGGTCTAGAAACCCTCTAAATTCACCGAACTTCAAATTCCGGTCTATAAAAATATTACAAATTAGATTATAAAACAAGATTTCTCAAATAATTCCTCAAAAGCTCCAAACCCTACCCAAGGTAGGTCACTCCACCCTAAATAAATCAAATACCAGCTGGAAATTACAAATATCTCTTCAAATCAGCCCTTACTTCCAAACCAAACAATGATGAAGGGTTTTCGTCCTTCTATGAAGCCTCACAAGAGGGTTTTCGTCCTCAAGTGGATGAACAAGGAGCAACAAGCTCACAATGCCCAAGTAGAATAAAATGCGCCAAGTCTAGAGCTGAAATGATGCCTTAGTTCTCCTTTTATAACCTTCCATTGGCACCAAAGTACTAAAAGATAAGGCCGACCCCTTAAAGTGGTTCTTTTCCTTCATTAGCTTCCATTAATTCATTAAAACCCAGCCGACCTGACATAAGAGACAAAACACTAAAAGAAAATATTAAAAATTAGTAAAAAACATATCATACGGAAGCTCAAAGTTCTCCTCCATCTTCTTCACTTCTTTGCCATGGAGAAGGAATGGCAAGAAGTCCAAAAAGTGGCTCTCAAGTGGGAAAAGGGGACATTACAGTCCTCCCTCCCCAAGATTGCTTGTCCCCAAGCAATTGCAAGCCCAATACATCCGCTGCCCCATCTTCTTTTTCCCCTTCTTGGAAGTTCTTCATCCTCTAATGGTGAAGGTGGCATCCTTGACAAAGCATCCACAACCACATTATGCTTCCCCTTCACATACTCAATATCAAAATCAAATGCTTGGAGTCTACTCACCCATTTTTGTTGTTGGTCATTCAAATCTTTTTGATGAAGAAAGAATCTCAAGCTATTGTGGTCGGTTTTAACCACAAATCAAGTATTGCCTAAACTTGATTAAGGCATGCATGATGGCAAGCATTTCTTTATCATAAATAGAAAACTTCTTCTCATGATCTTTCAATTTTCGACTTTCAAAAGCAATGGGGTGCTGATTTTGCATCAAAACTGCACCTATACCCTCACCGGAAGCATCACATTCAAGCACAAATGGTTTAGAAAAATTTGGAACAACGAGAACCGGACAAGAGCACATCACCTCTTTCAATTCCTCAAAAGCTACATAGGCTGATTTGGACCAGCTGAAAGCATCTTTCTTTGTTAGAGAAGTCAAAGGGGATGCAATTTGTGAGCATCTTTCTTTTCCATATTTTCACCTACACTAACGTGAGGAATGTCATTCTAGCTATGAGTTGGAGCAAAGCAGGAGATGAGGAAGGTTTCCAAGCGGAACTTTTCGAACAAGGGCAAGAGACGCTCCTCAGTTACCTCATGGACCTCTTCAATCAGGTGGTCTGTATAGGTTTCCAGAGTCTTGGTCCCACCACATTATCCACCCCATCCACAAGTCGGGGCCTAGTTCCGACCCCAACAACTACAAGACTATCATGGTGGGCCACACGTTCTCCAAGCTCTATGCCACAGTTCTTCATATGCAACTTTCCGAGTTCCTTGATCAATACCATTGCAGAGCTAGGGGACGGGAGGTTTTCCGACCGACCTACTAGACCATTGATCACATCCTCACTCTTCAAGCTACCATCGAGGAGTCTCGTCACCGCTCTTCCACGGTTTTTATTGTTTTGTGGATTTTCGGAAAGCTTTTGATTCGGTACCACGAGAAGCACTCTTCCACAGGCTCAGAGATATAGGTATTTCTGAAATTCTTCTTACTGACCATTTTGCGCTTATATGAGGAGGTCTTGGGCCATCTTCGCACCTCTGCAGGCTTGTCCAACTTCATCAGGAGCACTATTGGAGTCAAACAGGGTTGCCCCCTCTCTCCTACCCTGTTTGGTATCTACATCGATGAGCTTGAGGATTTTCTCAGGGATCACATTCAGGAGGGGGATGGTTGTCTTTTGCACCATGTTCTGATCTACATTCTCCTCTTTGCAGATGACGTAGTTCTCCTTGCTTCCTCTGCGGAGGGACTCCAGAGGCAATTGGATGCCTTAGCCCTCTTTTGTGATCACAGGCAGTTGACAGTGAACCTTGGGAAAACCAAAGTTATGGTCTTCAATTGTCTGAAGACTTCGGACTTCCACTTCTTCTTTCGGGGGAGGAGATTGAGATCACCTATTCTTACACATACCTAGGGATTTTGTTCTCTGGACCACGTTTTAGCCTTCGTCCTGCTCTCCAGCCCCGTGTTAATAAGGGATATGGTTCTTTGGCGATTCTTGAGAGACAGTGCTTCCGCCATCATTTTCAGGACATCCTTTCCAAGATGTCTCTCTCCGACTCCCTGGTTAGACCCACGGTTCTGTATGGTTCGGAAATTTGGGGTCCCTCCCTTTTGGATTCGGATTGGGCTACTATTGAGTGTGTCCAGATCCTCATGCTTAGGCGTATCATTAGGTGCAAAGAGACCGTTCCTCATAACATTATTCTTGTTGAGTTTGGGGCTCGCCCTTTTAGATTGGAGACTATCTTCAACCTTGTGTTGATGTTGCACCACATCCGAGGTTTATTTGATTCTTCCTTAGATAGGAACAAGTACATCTACCTTGCCTACTGCTCTTCTGAAACTATTGTCCTCTTTGATCATAGTGGTTGATCTCATTGTTGGTATACCGCATTTCACACCTTGGATCCATTGGCATCCAGATGGACCACCTCCCACCTTTCAGCTATTCCTGGATGCCCCTACCCATTTCCTCCGAATCAACAAAACCTTCACAAAATTATCAAAGATGATATCTACAGATAGTTCATCCAGCACACTTAGACCAACTCTTCGAGGGAGTTATGTCCGAAAATGTCCTACGCCGCACACTTTCTTGAGATCCGCGACGGGCTCATTATCAGATGTATATCTCCCGACACTGGTTACAAGTCCTTCGTATCTCTTTAGGTCAATTCAGAGTGGGCTCACATCGACTTCGTGTGGAGACTGACCACCAGTTAGACCGCTCGGAGCAGACTTGCCTGCTTTGCTCTCTCCTAGAGGTTGAAACTGAAGAACACTTCATTTTCCGATGTCATGTTTACTACGAGATTAGGGGAGATTACATTACCTGTTTCGTGAGCATCCTTTGCAGCTTTCTTCAAATACTATGATCAGACATGTCTTGCTCTTTATCTGCAGGAGGCCCTCAAGCTTCGAGACAGACTCCTTCACCCTCCTCCCAGACGGATGGATACTAGACGGATCACCTCATTCTTCTCAGTGCTCTCTCTGATGAGGGGCACCAAGCGACATCTTGACACAAGTACAGACCCCTAGTTCACATCTGTCAGGACTCAAAACTCCACTTCCTACACCAAAAGCTCTCGCCTTAGGCACGTCTCGGGGCCCCCAACATAGACAGAGATCCACCAAGCCTACGCAGAGCCACCGTCTCTCTCCCGAACATCGGCTTTCCAGATATTCCACAATTTTAGTTACTGGACATCGACGCATCACCAATTACTTCCAGTCGGCCTTGAATGTTAGGTGACGTTAGTGGGGGTGTTGCTCCTTCTACTCCCCCAACACCATCATCCTCTTCTTCTTCTTTCGTAGTTTCTCGGCACTTGTGGCCCCTGTTGCTTCCTTCTCTTCTTCTCTTTTCTCTCTTTATGTTTCGGGCGACCCATTTGGGTCCTCTCGCTGGATCCATTAGCTTTGTACTTTACAGTCCCATTGACCTACTTTTGTGGTCATTTGTTGGACATTAATAAAATTATCTTATCAAATCTTATCTTGAAACTTAGGTAATATGAGCACAAACCCAAGAATCCTTTCAAGTGAGTAATGTTGGTTGGTGTTGGCCAATTCATGATTGCTTGAATCTTGCTTTGATCCACATGAACCCCACGAGCATTGATAACATGCCCCAAGTATAAAATCTCATCCATACCAAACTCACATTTAGACTTTTTTGCATACAAAGAGTGCTGCTCCAAAATTCCCAACACTATATCCAAATGTTGGAGGTGCTCCTCCCATGACTTACTATAAATCAAAATATCATCAAAGAACAACACAAATTTCCTTAATTGCTTACCAAAAATGTGATTCATGCATGATTGGAAGGTGGCCGGAGCATTAGTCAATCCAAATGGCATGACAAGGAACTCGAAATGCCCAAAGTGACATCTAAAAGCGGTCTTGTGCACATCTTCTTCTCTAACTCTTATTTGATAATATCCGGATCTCAAATCTATTTTGGAGAAGTAGATTGCCCCATGTAGTTCATCTATGAGCTCATCAATCCTTGGAATGGGATATTTGTTCTTAATTGTTTTCTTATTGAGCACACGGTAGTCCACACACATTCTTAGAGTACCATCTTTTTTCTTGACCAGCACTATGGAAGAAGCATAAGGGCTGGAACTAGGCCTTATCAATCCCATTTCCAACAATTCCTTGATAGTTTTCTCAATTTCTTCCTTGTAAATCCGTGGGTGACGGTAGGGGGTTGTTATAACCAGTTTGGTACCCGGTTCTAACTCAATAACATGTTGGAATCCCCTATCCAGTGGCAGCCCATGTGGTAACTCATTGAAAACTTTAGCATGCCTATCAAGTATGGGTTGAATATCATCATGAAAAGTAGATTGAATGGAAATAGAAGAGTTAGCTCTTACCAAACAATGGGCTGCCCAAGCAACCTGCCCCTTTTGAAGGTTCTTTCCATTTTCTGTCACAACTTGTGGAGTTCCACCTTTTATTCCATGCAACACAACTTTTTGTCTTCTACTTTAAATTTCAGCTCCATGTTTTGGTAATTTTGAGAAAACTCACCTAAAGAATGTAACCATTGCACTCCCAAAACCAAATCAGATTCACCAATACTAATAACATAGAAATCATCTCTTACCATATGCCCTCCCAAAGTGAGTGTGAGCTGAGGTATCTTCTTTGTGCAAGGAAGTATGAAGCCATCCGCAACCGTTACATTGAAACCTTTGAAATTTTCAGCCTTTAACTTTAATTTCTTCACCAAGCTTGCATCTACAAAATTATGTGTGGCTCCACTATCAATCAAGATGGTTACCTTTTGTCCATGAAGATCACCCTTAACACGAAATGGGTGATATCTAGGTGCCCCGGATAATGTAGCAAGGGTACTCTCTTGCTTCTTTGGGTCTTCCTCTTCCACAACATCATTATGCCTAGCTTCATCAACAATGTTATCATCATCTTCACAATCAGAAATTACTTCAATATAATGAACTTTACCTTTGCCCAAACAACGATGTCTCGGAGTCCAAGGATCCTTGCATGAAAAGCACAAATTCTTCCTTCGTAGTTCATTTTTGTCTCCTTCTCATGGCTGGTTTTTGCAGATCTGTGTGAACATTGGGCACTTTTTGAAGAGGTCTCTTTGGCTGGTCCAAAGGGATGCTTCTTGGCTGCTTGGTGGGTTGTCCCCCACTCGAATTCACCTTAAGAGTGCTGCTGATCGCTGCTGATTTTGTGGCAGCACCTTCAAGATCAAGAGCCTTCTTAATTGCCTCTTGTAGAGACAAAGGATCAAATGCACGAACCAACCCCTTGAGGGGCTCAATCAAACCCTCAACAAAAAGCACTATGAGCCTTCTTTTGGATACATCCGTGATCATGACAGAGAGCCTTTGAAAATCAGCCACATACTCTTCTACGGTGCCTTGTTGTTTCAAGTGTGCAAGCTCACGGAAATGCACCTCCGGATCCACTCTATCAAACCGGTCAATGAGTCTTTGGCAAAACTCATCATAGGCATGTATCTCACTATGCCCTTGTGTCACAAGCCCATGGAACCACCATTCATGAGCAATGCCCTCAAGATGTAAAGTGGCAAATTTGATTGCATCTTCCTCCACCATTGGTTTCAAAGACAAATATGTATTCAACTTTTGAATCCAAGCCCTAGCGGTACCCTTAGTAGATCCATCAAATGTAGAAAAAGACAACTTACCCAATACATTTTGTACCTCTCTTTGTGGCATGGCATGTCTAGGCTCGGGCCTAGGTCTTCCTCTATTCACTCCTATGAACTCTGCAAGAGAAATAGCCTCATGGATCTCCCTTGGTAAGGCCATGTATTCTTCATAACTCACTACAATATTCCTTCCACCTATAGGTCTTGCTTCTTCCGGAATGGCCTCCTCTCTAGGAAGGAAAATGGGCTTCCAACTCGATCCTCGAGGCTGATCCAATAGGTCGCTTGGCATTATTGGCTCCATTGAAACTACCTTCACCATTTTGAACCCTAGGTTCAATGATTCTTTGGAGGGAAAGAGCTAGGAAATCCATAGTATCAACGAGCCTCTCTTGGCTGGCAATTAATTTGTCCACCTTTGCTTCTTGGGAGTCTTGATCAGCCATGCTTCCTTCTTCTCTTGGCTGGTCCTCTTTGTCTGCCTTCTTCCTTCTTTGGTAGTAGATGTAACCCTTGTTGCCTTCTTCCATAAACCCTAGGTCCTTTGAAGATCCGAGCTCTGATACCACTGTAATGACCCTTTCAAGGGTTTTAACCACACACACAAAATGCAGATCTGAATTTTAATTTGCAGCAGACTGTAAAGACAAAATCAGCGACTATATCTATCTTGAAATATGCCAAAAAACACCAATAAACACCATAAATCAGCTCGCCACAATTTTTATATATATATATATATATTATGGAATATTAGGAGCCAAAATCACAAAGAAATGTTGAAGAATTCATTGTTGGAAATTGCAGCCACAAGAAAAATATGAAATATGGGTCTAGAAACCCTCTAAATTCACCAAACTTCAAATTCCGGCCTTTAAAAATATTACAAATCAGATTATGAAACCAGATTTCTCAAATACTTCACCAAAAGCTCCAAACTCTACCCAAGGTAGGTCGCTCCACCCTAAATAAATCAAATACCAGCTGGAAATTACAAATATCTCTTCAAATCAGCCCTTACTTTCAAACCAAACAATGATGAAGGGTTTTCGTCCTTCACCCAAGCCACTAGAAGGGTTTTCGTCCTTCTATGAAACCTCACAATAGGGTTTTTGTCTTCAAGTGGATGAACTATGAGCAACAAGCTCACAATGCCCAAGTAGAATAAAATGTGCCAACTCTAGAGCTGAAATGATGCCTTAGTTCTCCTTTTATAACCTTCCATTGGCGCCAAAGTACTAAAAGATAAGGCCGACCCCTTAAAGAGGTTCTTTTCCTTCATTAGCTTCCATTAATTCATTAAAACCCAGCTGACCTGACATAAGAGACAAAACACTAAAAGAAAATATTAAAAATTAGTAAAAACATATCATACGGAAGCTCAGAGTTCTCCTCCATCTTCTTCACTTCTTCGCCATGGAGAAAGAACAGTAAAAAGTTCAAAAAGTGGCTCTCAAGTGGGAAAAGGGGACATTACATTTTCTAATTCACAATCTCCTAAAAGAATTATTTTGGTAGAATTCATGGGATTCACATGGGACATCAAACAAGACGGAGATTAACTAGGTTTGGGAGGTCAGTTAGTAATGGGTAGCATGATGATAGATGGTAGAAATGATGATTGGTGGGTTCCTAAGCATATTGTCATAAAATTTTGCATGATTGTCATAGGACCTTCTAGTTTGTCTACCATCTTGGTGGTGGTCATGTGAGAGAATGTGAAAACAAGGATCAAGCGGGATGGCACGCACATCAACCGAGTTGCACTCGAACGGCAGCATGACGAAGTTCTATGTAGTAAGAAAGCATTCAACCATGAAATGTGCATGCAAAAGAAAAGGGTTTACTCATTCTCATAGATCAAAAAATAGGAGTGTTGTGTAACTCCCAATGCAAGACCAATCATACCTCCACAAGGGAGAAGAGGAGTTACGTTCTAGAAATGGAAAGTAACTCTTGTATGGATGACGACCGACGCATATGAGGGAATCTGTCATACCCCTAAGACACCTATGACCTATGATCTCACCTAAGTGAGATGACTCACCAAGTGATGTGGACAATGCCCCAAGATGACAAGGCAAGTACCCCACACCAACACCCCCTTCATCGTAACTTAGGATGAGGCAGGCAAGTCAGAAACGAGAAATGGGTCCCGACAACTACGCCTGATGAGGTACCCATGTACAACAAGGATCTCAAGTAATGGAGGAAAACCCAATGGGAAAAACATCCACTTACAAGAGATAGAAGACTCCCTAAACAACCTAAGAAAGATGCGTCAAATGGGTCCCGACAACTAAAGGCCTAATAAGGTACCCATGTACAAACTGCAATCTTTCTAGAAAAAGAAGAGAAGAGAAGGAGACCAGAGAAATGAAGAAGATGTGAAGCTACAATGGACCTCACCCAAGACGAGAGCACAAGTAAGGATATTTGGCCTCAACAAAGGGTTCGGTAAAGAAGCCTGCAACCGGATTTGAAGTTTGTAACTCTATAAAGTCTCTAAGAAGAGTGTCAATGATGTAGTCTTCCTTTATAGATTGAAGGTCCATCTCGCATCGAACAATGTTTCTGCCCTTAGGAAGAATAGAAATGGAGTATTGGAAGTCCGCCCACTCCTGCAAAGGAAACCGAAGGCAACAATACGAAGAACTTTGAATCTGGTCCACTAGAATGTGACATAGGTCTAGCAAATAAGTGCATGGGAACCAAAGGTAATGCCATTGAAGTAGAAGCTGTTAGAGTGTGAGAATGGAACATTTGCCGAAAGAATGTCCATATGAAGTGAAGGCAAAACAACAACCCCGCAACATAGAGCAGAACGAGTGTCGAGAAGAGAAGGTTGATCAATGATGGTCTCGAAATAGTGGAAGTGATGAAAGTCCAAGAAGGGACACTCCCAACAAAGGAGATGAAGGACTCCTCCAAAACACCTATAGAAGGAAGAGAAACTCCTTGTACTGCAACACAAGTAGGCACTGCGAAGAGACAACTAAGGTCTGACAGATACTCGTCCCAAAAGGGTTTCTCGACAAACTAAAAGAGCAATGTAAGACAGGTATGAATCATCATCACATGAAGGAGGAGTGGAAGAAGCCTCACACACTGGATTTGGAACGGAGGCAAATGCAATAAGAGGATGAAGTTAGGAACAAGACTCTGTGATGTCGATGGAAAAAGAGGAGGTTCAACATTCTCTAAAAGGTGGTCGAGAGAAGGAGAAGAGTCCTCATTAGTACTCTCGTCATCAGAACTAGAAGAACAAACCTCGTCATCAGAACTAGGAACACGCAGTGCTGTGTCAACAGAACTATCATCACATGAAGAAGGTTAAGAAACAATTGTATCAGAAGAAGTAACAACGGCAATCTCTTAAGGGTCTCCAAGTAAGGACTGAAGAATACTCCAAACAATGCGAGAACACTCTCTGTGTGCCACATGATGGTGAAGAGGCCTGGAAACATGCATCAACAAGTAACCACGAACCCAATAACACTTGTTGACCCTGTCTTCAAGACGATAAGGATTAATGGGTGCAAGAACTTGCCCATACAAAAAGGGATAAAGGCCTTTGTGAGTAAGGTAACGTTCCATACAAGCATGCCATGATGTATAATTCTCTCTACCAAGAAGAAGAGGCGAAGGCTGAGAAGCAATCTTGTGAAGCTCGAGTCTAGAAAGAACATCCTCCATGGTACATCCACGAAAAAGAGCAATCAGCACAGAAGAGTCATGGACGACAAATACACGTTCAAATGGATGTCAGACTCAACCGAAAATGCGCCTGGAATGCAAGAAAAGAAGGGTCCCGAGAATACACACAAGGTTGTAAGACATCAAACTCGGTCAAGAATGCATGCATGCAATTACAACACCAAGAACAATGATAAACCCCTATTTGCGGTACTTTATAAACAATGTGTTGGTTACAATAAGGTATGTTCGTGCAACGTGAAACAGTTGACCACTCACCTTGCAATAGGTGAAAAATCACGCAAGAGTGGAGGCCACAGTAAGTTTTAGTTGGACGTAGAGGAACAACACCGTAAACAAGCACAAAGAGAAAAAGCAAGGAACAAGGGGATAAAACAGAGTTAAGTGTGAGAAAAAGCATCTCACGTCGCATAAGGGACTCTCTAGCCGCAGGTTGTGGCGGAGACGCACTCACTCGCCCATGGCAAGCAAAGAGGAGCGCTACAATGCAAAAACGATTCAAAAGGCCCCAAAACACCAAAACGACTCCACGGCGTCTGCAACAAACCACCTGAAAATGCCAAAAAGGCTCCAAACGGGACCTACAAGCCACAAAACACTCTACACACTCCCACAAAACATTAGTGGCAAAAAAAACCCAAGTAACCCTAGTTTGAAAATATTTTTACCCAATTTGATTAAATTTCAAAAGCAAAAAAAAACGGGGTCGGAAAAATAAAACTAGGTTACAATTAATACTAACCTCCTATTAAAATTAAATTACCCTCTTTAAAGGTTTAAACTAGATCCTAATTAAAAAAATTAAGACTTAATTTAAAAATATAACACCTTCCTCAAATTAAAAAAAGACCTTACTTAAATTTTGATAAACCTTAAGTTAAAGTAAACTAAGCTTCAAAAATTTAAAAAAAAGGCACACTATTCAAAAGAAGCGGGAAATGGTCAACACATGAGGAGAGGACTCGACACGTGGTTTGGCAAACAAGATCGACATTGGTAAAGCCCAAGAAGAGCGGAAACGCTCAAGGCGGGCAGGCTAAATGGCTCGAACACAAAGCATAGGAGGCAAAAATGGGACGAGGCTGCATAGTAGGGGTTCCAAGTGAGCTCGAGGTCGAACGACACGCAATGAGCTCGGCACAAGCCAAGGCAAGCACGGCGAGGGGAAGAGGAGCCAAAGCGACTCGGGGCCGAGTTGGGATGGGTAGTGCCACGAGCAAGGAGAAGAGTTGACACAAACACTCAACTCGCCAAATGGAGGACTCAACACGCAACAAGGAACAGGGACCCGAAGCCAAGGGGGCTCGACGCAACAAAAAGAAAGGAGTTGTGGAAGGACCCACGAGTCGAGGCAAAGTTGAATCGAGCGTAGACACAACTCGTGGAGCAAAAAAACAAAAAGAGCGAGGTAAACCCGAAACCGAGCCAAGGCAAAAACTAACTCGCGAGACAAGGACTCAACTCGTTGGTGAGACCAAAAACGAGCTAGCAGTAACTTGGGGAGGAGCTCGTCAAGCTAGAGATGGGCTCGGTCGAGTGGGAGAAGCTCGGAGGGAGCTAGTCAACCCCAGGTGAGGAGAGGTGGAAAGGTGCGGAGAACAGAGCGGGGAGAAAACAAGAGAGGGGAAGGAGGCAGATTACAAAAAAACAAAAAAATCCAAAACTAAAAAAATCCAATAAAAACAACAAACACCATAAATACCTCCAAAAGAAGATTTTCCACCAAATGTAGCTGCAACCAGCCGGATCTAGCGGAAAAACCCCTAAAACTCCAAGCTCCAAAAAAACACACTGCACATGCAAACACACAAACCAGCAAAACTCCACGAAAACTGAGATGAACCCGAGTAATGTAATTAAAGCACAAATCGAAAACAGATAAACAAGTTTGCACAAGAAACTAGTAAGAACACGAAACCGAGAGTAGTAGAGGCAACGGAAGACGAAGAGTGACACGAATCTCAACAACAAGGCTCGATACCATGTGAGAGAATGTGAGAATGAGGATCAAGCGGGATGGCACGCACATCAACCGAGTTGCACTCTACCAAAGAACATGACGAGAATTCCATGTAGTAAGAAAACATTCAACCATGAAATGTGCATGCAAAAGAAAAGGGTCTACTCATTCTCATAGATCAAAAAAGAAGGTACAAATAGAAGTGTTCTGTAACTCCCAATGCAAGACCAATCATACCTCCACAAGGGTGGACAATGCTCTAAGATAACAAGGCAAGTACCCCACACCAACAAGTCATACCTAAGAAAGCAGCAATAAGGGAAATTGTTTGCACGCTTTAGCATCAATTGCAATCAATCTCAAACAATTTCTAAGCAAGAAAGCACCTTCTAACAGTTGTAGCATGAGTGGAGACAATGGCAACAACGTTGAACATGAAGGGTTCCACCATAAATTGTTAGTAAAGACAAAGAGGTTGTTGTTTGGGAAGAAATTCCAAGCATTTCATGACTGTTGCAGTCACTATACAGCCCCCGTACAGTCACCTTGGTGCTATTTCTCTAAAGGAATTGATTGCCTAATCATAGGAGCAAAGTGGGATGGCAAACACCTTGACCCAAGGGTCAATTTGAGGGTTGTTCCACAGAGGAGGCCTGCTGTTTGGTACATTTTCAGTTTGTTCTTCTCAAGGTTTTGGAGCATAAAGAGACATCTTAATAGTTGGGAGTTGTATTCACTACATTCTAACATACTTGTACTATTTTGTGCCAATAAAACTGGAATCCCAATCACTTCCATTCTGATTTTTGAAAGAGAAAAGCAAGATTACATTGGTGTTTGGGACAGCATGAGGGAAATCGTGGACAACGAATGCTTAGATGGTAATTGTAAGGCCTTGGCATGCAAAGAAGAAGAGTTGGTCATCATATCCACAAGGCATGAGTGGATGAAGAAGGTAATATATTTTTTCTTTAATGAGTTTGCTTCATGTGCAGGCACAAAGGAGTAGCTGAGATTCATTTGGGATCAGGTACTTGCAATTGCTCGAGGACAATCAATTTTGGGAAGGGAGGACTGTAATGTCGCCTTTTTGAAATTGATCCAATTGAAGGCTTCTTGCCCATTCTTCTTCCCATGGGCAAGAAGAAGATGAACAAGGGAAGCCCTTGGATTATATTTTAGACTCTCTTTAATTAATAATTATATTTTTCTTTGTATTTTTCCCAATAAAGCAGGTCGGCTGGGTTTGGAGAGTTCTTAAAGGCAAATTAGAAATTAAAGCAAGCTTCTAAGAGGTCGGTCTTGGGGAATTCTTCACTTATGACCTTTGGCGCCACGATAAGGGCATTTAACGAATCTGCAAAGGCTCATTTTGGGATCTTTTGGCATATATGCTTGGTTCTAGAGCTGGTTGCTCTAATCCAAATCCACTAAGGGGCGACAACCCATTAGTGTGGCAAACAAGGAGGACTAAACCTTCCTTGTTGAACATTGAAAACAAGAACTCTCCAATTTGGTGGTGATTGAGGACATCTTTGAAGACTATCTTGTTGGTTTGCAGCTAGAGCTTGGAGGAGAAGCAATACCAAGGGTTTTGGTATTATTTTATGCCCCTCTCCTAGGTAGCGACTTGTACAGGAGTGTGATTGGGTCGTTTCTAGGGTACAAATTTACAGTCCAAGTTGATATTTGGGTCTATATATATTTATAAGGCTAATATATAGCAATGTTGGCAATTGTTGGGTTGTGATCTCATTTTCAGTCACTTCTATTCGCTGTACTTCTACTATTGCTAAATTAATTTCCAGCTGTGTATGTGATTGAATTTCATGGTGTAAATTGCCCTACATTGTTCCTAGAAGGCTTATATATTTGTGGGTGAGTTTCCTAGTAATATTTGGGTGAATTATTGTACTTTGCAAGCTGCTGTCCTAGAAAATCAAACTGTCATACATCATCGTTCCAATTTTCAGTCTGCTATTATAAAAATCAGATTATCTTCATTTGGGGTTTGTGTGATTTTCCTTGTTTGTGTGTTTGAACCCTAGAAAGGGGCATCCTTTGCATTCCCACAAATACTAGCAAGAAAATATTCTACAAAAATTGGGAATATATAGCAGCCTCAGATTTCATGAGAAACCATGTTGTACTTAGCTATGCAAGGACATGTGTCAATTTGAATCTTGATAAACCTCTGCCCAATCATCTGATTCTGGACACAAGATATAGAATGGGAACAACACTTTGATATAGGTATATTACCATTTCAGTGTTGGATCTATCATAAACAGGACCGTCTAGAACATGCCTGCCAACATCAAGAAATTGAAGATCTAAACAAAGACTCCAACGAATTTTACGCAGCATCTGATAATGTATCATATAATGTTTTACTTGGTAGACCTTGGATGCATCAAATGAAAGCAATTCCTTCCACTGTACATCAATGTTTAACATCAAGGTCAAGTGATTACAATTAAAAGATATATTAGTTTTCAAACAAACAATTCAGGTAGAAATTGCAACAGAAGAAATAGCAAGATTTATACCTAAAGCAAGAACACATAAGGTTCAAGTGCAAAAACTACCCCAACAAGGGTGTGTTTGGCATAGTCTATACCTTCTAGACAACCACAAGAGCCTAGAGAGAATCAATGTATGCGAGACATTAGTCATAATAATGACTGCTCAAATGATAATTTACTATCTCTAGATTCATGGGTGCCTCAACACCCTGTGCTTACCTCTAGTAAGCCTGGAGCTTCATCTCATATATCTTATGACGATTATTATGGATCACTTGGTATTGTTGGTTAGCTTTGCTAACCAATCCCTCATGTATGCAAGGAACATTTAGTGTATTGCCTTTGAGGCCAAAACTTCATATATGGTTAACAGTGGACTGCATCTAACCCACAAGGTCTGAAATCGAGTTCAAGTTCGATGAGATCAAAGTTTGATTCAAGTTCAAATTTGCCATAAAGTTCAAAAAAGAGCATCTTAAAATTCAAACAAAATAATTTTTTTATTATTTTAATTTTCTACAAGAAATGCATGAATATGTTAGAGAGATAGAGCGGAGAGAGTTTACCATCCTCTGCTTTCATTCAGGGTGTGTGTGTGTGTAATAATGCAAAATCATGTCGAAAAATTCCCACCTAAAAATTAATGGTTAAAGTTTGAGTCATGTTCAGAAAGGATAAAGTTTGGCAAAGTTTGAACTTCATCCATAAAATTTGGCATACCTTGTGACATAGGACTGCATTACCTGTCTATTGAGAGTTAAAAGTCTCTATTATGTGCGATATGTATTCATATTTTGAAAAAAGGGAAAAATATACACTAACTCAAAAACATATACACCAGATATTGAAAAGAACAAGCTTTGATCAATCAAATATTGAAAAGATATTCTCTCTCCTATTCTAATGAACCAGATCAAATGGGATGAGGGAATATGTCAGAGGAGAATATACGGTGCACTCGGGATATGAGGAGTTAACTTGAAGCAATTCTCATCCCCTCCAAACAATGTTTAAACAAATATGGCAGCCCATAATATGGCCCAAGGTTAGTTTTTTTCTTTGGCTCTTCGCACATGGCAGAATTCTAACAGGAGATAGACTTATCGAGAGAGAGTTTTATGGGCCATACAGATGTACACTATGTTAGAATGAGGAGGAAACCAGACATCATCTTTTCTTCCTTTTGTCTATGGGTTATACCTTTACGGCAATCTCTTGCAAATATGTTTGGCATACACTACCAGGGAATTTATTTTCTTGAGCAACTGATGGAATGGCAAGAAGGTATTCCCAAAGGACAAAATTTACTCCCTTCTCTATGGACAGGCATTTCTCTGTTAATTTGGAATATATGGAAGGAAAGGAATAAAAGAATTTTTAAGCAGGAGATCACAGAGAGGGGGTATGTATGGCAAAAGACTATAATAAATATGGCAAAAACTATAAAGCAAAAAGTCTCCTTTCCCTCTACTCTTACTCCGAAATGGACTAACATATGTAATCTGCTATCATTACAGCCTTCCAGCTCCCCGCTTCCTGCTTTTAAGACAAAAAAGAGAAGATAAACAGCAAAAATGGGTTCCTCCTCCTATGCAGTTAGGTAAATTAAATTTGGATGGAGCTTCGGGAAATCCCGGAAAGGCGGAAATGGGGGCTATTGGAAGAACTTACGATGGGAGACTTACTTTCTTGTTTGCTGAAAATATGGGAACCACTACCAACAATGTTGCTGAGGTTAGAGCTATTTACAAAGGTCTGCAAGAGGCCATTAAGTGTGGGTGGACTCAGGTGCAGGTGGAATCTGATTCTAAGACTATTGTTAGGATGTTGACTACTACAGAGAAACTAAGCGGTTCAAATTGGCGATTAAGAGAGAAAAACAAAATCAAAAGCTTGTAGGCAAAGTTTCAATCGATGCAAATCACTCACATCTCCAGACAGAAAAATCAAGTGGCAAATGCTCTAGCAAATTGGGCTTTGGACAATCATGACATAGGATGCTATGGAGACCCTCTCGTGGTGGCCTCAACTAGATCGGGGAAGATATGAAAGCTATTTTGAAATTAGACAATCCTTCATGACGTTTATTAAGTTTATTTCGTTTTATAATGCCGAGATTGGACTAATAGTTTCAGAATCGGCATGATCAAATTTGTGCAGTATTTCTCTTACGAAATAAAATTTTGAGGTTTAAAAAAAAAACATATACACCAAAGAGAGCTCACTGAGGGAAGAGCTCATGAACGAGTTTCATTACAAAGTTGAACAAATTATAAAAGTGAAGAAGAGTAAATCCTAGAGGCGTGGAGACTATCAAAAATATGGGACATAAAACAAAGAAATGCTCAAGTATATATTTCCTCGAGTTAAAGAGAGGAAATTGATCCTCCTAGATAGGTCTTGTAACTTTGTGCCTAGCTGGATGTGGAAGCTTTGAGTGAAGTATGTCGTATCCTTGGAGGTATTAGCTTTGTAGACTCCAGAGCGAGTGTCTTGACATTTCGAGGAGTTTGTGTGTCTATCAAGCTCAAGCATGAAGGTTTCGGCTAAGTTACCAATATGTTTTGGATACGTGTACGGATACGAAGTATCTGGTATGTGGATATGGCAAAAAAATGGCTCGGATACGGCATTGGATACAACCATACAAAATATATATAAATATTAAAAAAAAATTAATTCCAGCCTAAAGAATAGGAAATAACCACATATTATGCATATGAAAAACAAAACAAGCTAGATAACCACAACAAACTACTCATAATTTCATTGAACCTGGGCACAAGCATCATCTCTACCACATCTAGTTGAGGTGTTTATTAAATTTATCTCATACATGCTATTTTTGTCCTTGTTTATGATGGCTTCTATTTGGTACTTTCCATACAATAATGCTGCTGCAAAAACTGTAATTTCTGCCGTAATGATATATTAAATTTAAAGTAGAAAAAAAAATTAAAAACTAGAAATGCCATGGATATGCGTATCTGGCCATACCTATCTTGGGTAAGTTTCATACCCGCACAGGTGTCCGAGGGTGGCGTTTCAGTAACTTAGGTTTCCAGCCAGCATATAGCATTTTATGTCAACATGATGTCATTGATTGCATTCATCATCTTATCTTGTTTAGTGACCAGGAGGCTGAGATTTTCCACACATGTTTGCAATGATTCCAAACATTCATGTTGTTAGAGCATAACTTGACCCATGGCGGAGATGATGAATACAATTTTTCTCTATTGCAGACCCCAGTTGTTGAACTATTTCAACTATTTTTAGCAAGTCAAAAGAATCTGGGCTTCTTTGGGGGTGATTTGAGTAGGCTCATGGGAAGTGAGGATTGGAGAACGACAATATGGGGATTTTGGTAGTAATAGCTACGGGGTTCGAGCCCAAAGCCCCATGGATAAGGTGAAGTAGGTCAGTCATTGTGGAGGAGTTGAGAAGTAGGCCCAACGATGGGAATGTGGAGGCCATCGTTTGCATGAAGGCCAAATTTCCGAAATGAGGGGTTAAATGAGGAAAAAATGTGGGGATTTTGTGGGGAAAAATTTTACGACCATAAACCTGAGGGGTAGACAGGCCATGATGGTCAGATTGAACTAAAGAAGTGGCATAGGCAAGCGAGAGAGGCCATTACTTGAGTAAGATCCTTTCCCACCAACTGGGTCTTGGAAAGAAGCGAGCAGTTGAGGTCTTCATTGCAAATGTGTATACACATTAACGCTTGTGGCCTCATTGCCATCTACACGAATAGGATGTTTTTGTGTCCTCTTCCTAGCTTCTAGATGATGTTGTGTGTTCTTCTTGGCTTCTAGGTGATGTTGTGTCTTCGCTTTACTGGATCTTCGAGCTGTTGTTTTTTTGTCTTTCTTTTGTAAACCTTTATCTCTATTTTGCTAAACTTCGGCAATTGAAATAAAAAGGATTTTTTCCATTATTTCTAAAGATGGGGAACCTCAGATTAGTGGCCATCCCGAGTATGCGTGAGAATAAATTTGTTGATGTTTTATTTTAAACAGAAAATGAAGATGGCAGTTTAAGGTAATAGTTGTGTTGGTACCCAAATTGATTCTCCCTCAAAGTCTGAGCAGCATCACTAATTTGACAGGAAGCTTAGAGACAGATAGATCATGGATGAGTCATTTTGTAGCCGGGGATGAGATCTAACTGGCCCTCTGTCACTCAAATGTGGAGAAATGGATAGCACCCTCAAGAGGATTTGATCTATCCTCACTATTTTAGGTTGTGCCTTTCAACCAAGGTAAGAGAACCCTTTTGTAGCCTATTGTTTATGGAGGTGGGGATGTCCTTCCTTATGAAGTTGTTAAGGAGACCTTGAAGAAAGTATGATCAATGCAACAAAATCTAACTCTCACGAGTTGTCACTCTAGATAATGGAGATACTTTCTAAGCAAGGTTCAGGCCACTAAAGACAATGAAAACCTGATTGTTTCTGCATGTTTTGGTAGTAAACATTATGCATTTATATACACACATGACAAACAAGGGTAGTATGGGTAGGATTGGTTGTTTTAAATGAATTTTTGGTGGGAGGTGAGGCAGAATGAACTTGATTTGCCAGATCTTTGAAATTTTTACAAAATGGAAAGCTTAGACAACAGAATGCTTCAGAGTAGCTAAAATGTTCCTTTAACCAGAATATGTGCTTCAATGGAGGCCCAGATTAGCACTTTTTCATACAATCTATGAGATTCTAACACGAAGGCTCGAGTTGGAAAACCCAACAAAGCATCAAGATCTGAGCCCAATCACGCCTGAGGTACACCCAAAGGCTTACAGACAATCTTTGTCAACAGATGAAAGAAAAGTGATTTTAAATCGTTTATTTCACTCCCAAATGAAAGCTCTTCTGAGAAATGAAATTGCAGATGCCACTAAACTGTCACAAGGATTGAGACTTGTGTGATTTAGACATATTTTGATACAAGATTGCAATAGGAACAAGAAAAACTATTTGCAGACATTCAGAAATAAAACAAACACATTTTGCATAAGATCAACACTAGAATAACTCGAGTTTGATTAAATTTATCAGCAGGGGAAAGTTTCTAGAACAATCTCAGAGCTTGTCAATGGTGTACACTCACAACCACCTTGACACAATCAAACTTAATACAAAAGAGATAACCAGGTTTCTCAGACGGCTTCTCAAAAGACAGGGTTTGTCAAATTTTCCTCTTGGGAATTTTCTTCGACCTCTAACACTCCAACCATTTGCACGATAAACTCATGCAATTTATAACATTTTACAACAGAGCTTTTCCCCAAAAAGGTAAAAACATTCAATGCACCAGTGCTCATCATGATCTCGATCACGATTTCGAATCAGATCTATAAAAGTAAATCAAGCTCTTTGGGAGGCAAACCTCTTGAATATCTCCGCATTCAACTCTTTCATCCGGTAGATCATTCTTCCTTCAACTCGCCAACCACTTCCGCCCCTAATCTGTCAAATCTGGTTCCTTGTGTGCTCGGGAGAAGAAAAACGGAAAATCAGATCGAACCCGATAGTCAGACCATTTTAATGGTGAAAGACGTCTCAGATCTTCCCCACCAAACTTAGATATCAAAATTAACTCTCCTCTCTGTTTGGCGTGTAGGAAATACCAAGAAATCATGAAGACTCGCACTTCTAGGAGCGTTTCAATAAAAATGGGGGGAAAATCAGATTCAGACTCACAGTTTCCGTTGATCTTTACTTTGAATTTAGGCCGTCCACGTGGAAGATTCAATTTAAAACGGGCCGGGTTTTTCTTTTGACTTTTTACAACCTTTTGAAAAAATGGAAAAAAATTCCATTTTGTCCCGCAGCTCCGCCCTTGAGAAATGCTTCAGATGTGGGTCCCAGTGGAACTACGCTTCCTTTTATGCTTTTAGCTCCTTTTCCCAAAAGGAAAATTTTCCAAATTTCCCGAGAGTCCGCACCTCCGTCGTTGACTTTGAAACAAACTTTGACTGATCCTTTGTCATCGGGCTTGCGGGCCATTTTTGATATCTTAACCCTTTTGAGAATAAGAGGCACAAATTCTAAATTGTTGCCGATGGTCCGCTTCCCCGCCCCTTTTGACTTTTCAAATCATCGTCACGCGTCACAATGACGCACCTTGAGATGGTCCCCAAAATTTGAGACCCGAAGAGCACGGGCTCGCCACATGTCATGGTCTGGCAAAATTTGTTTGAAGGCTTGAAACTCAGCGGAAGGCGCCATGTGTCAGGATCCAAGGCAATCTCCTTTGGCCGTTGAAAAGTCCAAGCAAAATGCAAAGTGAGCGGAGGCCTCCAAGTGTCCTCCTGGCACTTCTTCAAAATGGTGCCCAAGTTTAAGACTCTGAATGAGCGCGGGCTCGCCACGTGTCCTTGTCCCGCCAAACTGTATCCAGTTGCATAAAAAATTGTCTAAGTTTGGGCAAAGCAGTGGAAACCTCCACGTGTCCTCCCGACACTACTCCAAGGCCAAACCAAAAAGTAGATCTTCAAATGAGC
The DNA here is from genome assembly GCA_018340775.1 of Taxus wallichiana var. yunnanensis. Taxonomy (NCBI): domain Eukaryota; kingdom Viridiplantae; phylum Streptophyta; class Pinopsida; order Cupressales; family Taxaceae; genus Taxus; species Taxus wallichiana. Next base: position 332,330,736 of record CM031240.1, on the reverse strand, counting down.
GTCGTTCCTCCACGTGGACAAATTTTTAAGTTGAGGCGATTCATAGAATTTTTAAGTACCCAACCGAGCCGCGTCCAACCAAAAGAGGCCACGTTTCTTGTTGATGCAAGGATGCAAATTTGACCAGGAGAAACGCCCGTCAAACCGTAAAATGCAGAAAAACAATCATTCGAGCCCGGAGATGAAATTTTCTCTAAGGACAGAGAATTCAAAGAAATGTTACAAGGCTCAAATACGTTCTTCAGAGCTACATCCATTCATTTTCTTCAAGTATTTAGGGCAAAAACGACAAGGGCAGCAAATCCCGACTGTGAAAGACGGAAAGAACGGGAAAGCCCGAGTTTTTAGATGAACAGAGAACAAGAGACCCAAATTATAGACCCCTTCAAAGGAACAGAGAAACAAGGAGATAAATATGGACCCATATGTGATCATCGGCCCAAGGAAAGATTAATTATGGTAACAAAAGGAAGGCAGAGACCTTTCGGGCACAACACAGGGAGATAAAATGTGACAGAGGCTGTAAATCAATGGATTTTCAAAAGCAAAATGGGGCGAGATTATTTTGAGCACCAACAAGTTGATCCTCGCTTCGAGGAAGTTTTTAAACTTCACAAGATTCTTTGAAGAACATTATTAGGGAGAAGGTCAGAAGATTTATGAGCTTTTTTGGCAAGAGCTCCTTCATTTGGCGGTATAGGATCAGTTACATGGAGCATCCAAGCTTGCAATTGCTTGAGGGCAAGCAATTTCAAAATGCCCCTTTCTCCCGATTAGTTCCACGAAAAACCTTTGGCCCATTCCACTTCACATGGGCCCAAGGAAAGCAAGAAGGAAGTCATAATTATAAGTTCTAATTGTATCCATGTATTAAATTTTAGGCAACTTTCTAATTGTGACATTATAAACTCAAGTTAGTGGGAATATGCTAGCGCTTACTTAAAACAACAAAAGGAAAATGCAAATTAAAAATAAAAATAATGTTATTACTCCCAAAGTAGGTTGGTCCTCATTAGGGGAATGTATTTGAATTTTGGCGCCACCTTCCAATATAAAGCGGGTCTTTGGGGTGGAGGAAGACACACAATCATTTGATAATTTTCTTTCTTGGAATTGGAGCACCCTTTCTCTTTCTTTCTCTCCATAGAGAATAAAAACCTTCTTGGAAGATCTATTGAGGACAAAACCCCTCAATAGTGGTTAGTTTGAGGACGAAACCCCTTAAACTTACAAAAAGGTTATCTCGCATGGAGATTACATTCTGCTAAAATTGGTTTGCAATCATTTCCTACCCTTCCTAAGGGTGGCGACCTGCCCTAAGGTGAAGTTTGTTGTGTTCTAGGACACACTAGTATCAAATTTTTGCACCAATGTGTTCTCCATTTTTTTAGCAGTTGGATCTTCCATTTGTACTTGTGTTTGGGCTTAGAAACACTTAGTTCCAGCCATATTTGTAAAGGGCATTCACTATTAATTAATTCCAACTAATATTAAAATTGCAAAAAGATATATTTTCCGGTGCTTTTCTCTTGCAATCATTTCCATCTTTGCAGAATAATATTTTGAAGGGTTTCTATATTATTTCCAGCAAGTTTGTGGTTGATTGCTATCATAAATAAATATGTTTACAGCCTACTGCTAGGGTTTGAGAATTTAATTTCAGTTTTGTTTTAGTTTTACTATTTGGATTTGTGCAAGTTCTTTTGGTGTTCAAATTTAGCCCAAAAGGGACATTACCATTATTGATCGTATCCGCCCATTTCTATCCAATGGGTAATTCCACCAACTCACCTGGCTATAATTTCACCATCTCCCAAGTATGGTTCTCTAACAAGGCGTCACATATTGCTTGCATGGTAGTCTCCCACTCACGCATGCCTTCTGCTTCAAAATATTGTTGCAGTACAACCACCAAAAGAAGATCAAATGCAAGAGCAAAGTGAACATGCTTTGTTGGATTAACCTTGTGTCCCGTCCTCCAAGCCTTTCTCTGGGTCCCTTTTCTTGCCATCTCACCATCATTGGTTGTTCTTGGCATCTCACCATGTGCCTCATGCACATCCTTGATGGTGGAGTCACCCACCACAATTCTTCAAGAGGCTTTACCTGCCAACTCACCATGTGCTTATTGTGCATCTTGCACTCGGGGCATTTCATCTGTCCACGCATAAGGCATTTCAACCTCCCGCACATCTTGCACGGTGGATATTCCCTCCACAAGGTCAACAAACCTATGAGGAATTTCATCCTCTAACACATCTTGTATGGTGGAGTCTCCTTCCACATGTGCCTTTAAGTTGACTGTGATAGGGTCAACAAACCTATACACGCCACCTTTCCTAATGCCTAAAGTATACCCCAACCTGTGTCACATCGAGACACAAAACACTTCGACTAGATAAAGTTACAAAAATTTAGGATTTTTGTTAATTGACAAAAGAACAAGAGATTTATCTCGAGGCTAGGAACATACCTAACATTCCTTACTACAATTTTTTTAGAATTATTCAACTCAATGCATGTCTTATAGCCCCTCAACTGCAAGTGATTTTCCATTAGCTCATGTAATTGAATCAAACACATTTGTATTTTTTATCTATGTTACATACCAAACCTTTTGACACAAAAATGCCTAGATGCACCGAAATCAATGAACCCAACTACTAGCATTGCCATTTGAGCATAATACCATAAGAGCACATTCTTCCTTAGAATTCCATTCTTCAACTACTACCACATTTGCTCGACATGTCACCTTTTTGTTGAGGGAAGAAATATCATATTGTCACTTCCATTCCTTTTTCTTATGCCCAACCTTCCGACAATGATGACATTTCACTTAGTATATGGAAGACGATTCACCGGGAATTTGTTTCCACTTCCCCTTCAACTAAGCAATAAATGCACTCTGTCCAAAGTAGTAGACGCACTTCCTTGAGTCAAGTATACATTCCTTTTTGTAGCAAATAGGAACTAACCTTATCAAAAATTAGGGTCTAGCTTTCTACCATCAAGAGTAAGGTCTCCACAAATCTTTCATAGAAGGGGTGGTTAGTTGTTCGGAACAAGTGCAACCAAGTCGTCATCATCCACCATTTTCTTAATGTCGACGAGCTAGTCTCAGAGATCTTTCATCCATAGAAGATTATCTGAGAGGTACCTACCCTCTTGCATCTTTGCTAAATACAACAAATTCTTTAAGTACAAATCCCAACTTTTATCTAAATTTTTATACTTGTTTCAGAGAACCATCCAAAGCGCACTTGCCATAGTGGTATTTCGGACCTCAAGAACTAAATCATATGACAATGACAATTTTAACAAGAACAAGGCCTCCTTATGACACTTGTCATAATCAATAAACTTTGCAGCAAGTCTTATTTCAGTGCCAAGGATGATTTTATTACAATCACAACACTCAATAACTATTAAAATTTTATTACTCCATACATTATAATTCTGACCAACTAACCCGGCACTTCCAGCAGAACTAAATTTTGAATATTGGCTATTTTTTCTGACCTTTGACCCATAATTACTGCCAAAAGGAAACTGCAGGGTATAAAAACTGAATTTGCTACAATCTGAATGCCATATTACTTACAATTTGACTGCACTTCAAATATATATTTGTCAAATCTGCACTGACATTTATACACAAGAACGTCTTCCTTCCTTGTTGTTTAGGTCTTTAATGAAACAATTGTTCCTTATGTGACTCTTTAAGGCCTGGTCTTCCCTGGAAATCACAAAAAAATGACTACTTGATAAAATCACGACTCGGAAAACCATGACTGTAGATGCAAAAATCATGACTTTACTACACGTCCTCGTCTCGATTAATGCAAAAAAATACATAGTTACCTGAGACGGGGGGACAGCGGGATGGGGTTTCCGGGACAGCAAAAAAATTCTAAATTTTGGGGACGGCGGGGACGGCTAATTAAAAATATATAAATATTTAAAATATAAAGATATAGTGACTAAATTATATAAATAAGCTGAAATAAAACAATTTGAGATTTAAATAAGGTGAAACTTGAACTCATAAACATCAAATACATTCCTTAATACTATAATATCAATATGTTAATGTCATAAATTGAAAATTCATAATACATATTTGAATTTTGAATTTGAGACAAGCTGAAATTTCAAATATATTATAAAATATAAAAGTAAAACCATTCTAAATTACAATTGATCAAGTGACAATAGTTGATATTCATATCATTAATCTCATAGCCAAATACACCAACAATTGTCTATTGTCAATATTACAAAAAAAGAGGACAACTACAAGTATCAGCCTAAAAATCAAAATCAACATCTGAAGCAATATCCATGAACTCCTCCTCGATTGGTACTAGCATCCTCATCCTCAAAGGTAAGCCCAATCAATCCCCGCTGCACAATATTGTCCTCCTCAACCTGCCTCGGCTCCTCGGGATCTACATCCCACTATAATGTTGGGGTCTATTTGTACTCAGGTGTCTTGCGATCCATAAGACACAAAGCACTATGTACAACTACAAGTTTCTCCGCTCTCGCAGATGTAAGCCTATTCCTCTTAACAGAGTGTATCCAACCATATGTAGACCAGTTCCTCTTAGAGGCAGAGGAGCTAGAAACCTGGGAAAGGACGTGAATGGCAAGTGGTCGCAGCAGTCCTGGAAGCCCATACAGTCGCCACCAACTCACTGGCTTCTCTGTGCTATTGTTACCCTGTCTGCCTTTGCTGATGTTTTGTACCCATCAAGTTTAGTGAAGTCGAGCCACTCCAATCTGATTTGTGAAGCCTCCTGTGGAGTGTACATTTTTTTAAAGGCCTTCATAAGGCCCTTCTTCACCTCATCATCATCCAATGGGATAACTCTGCTGGCCTCTCCACATACCATTTGGGATTCAGTGCATACGCAGCCATATGAAGAGGAGTGTTCAACTTCTCCCATCTCCACTGAATAATGGGTTGTATATGTTCATTATAGAACTCCAAAGTGGGGTCCCTCACCCGAATAACTTGCCTTCATTTGCCCAAGCATGTTGTCAATGCACTCATAGATCTCACCAAGATTGGGGCTGTTAGAATCCCCATATTTGATGACACTAAAAACTGGAGCTATGATTGATATGATGTATTTCATATCAACCCAAAATGTTTCCCGCAACACCACTTCCTTCACTCTTTTCCCTTGATCTGTCTTGGACTCACGCCACCTAGTCCAATCCTGTGTCATAATCATAATTTGCAGGGGCTCCTGCAACTCAGACATCCTCTCCAACAAAATAAAATAGGACGCAAAGCGAGTGTCAATTGGTTTCAAAATTCCTTCTTGAAAAATTTCGAAAAAGTGCCAATGATGTGTGGTGATTACATATGAACTTCTGCACGTCCCTGGCCTCATTCACTATCTGGTTGACCCACTGAATCTTCCCTATGTCTTTCAGTGCATTGTTCATGGCATGCACACAACATGGAGTCCAATAAATATGCCTATATTCCCGCTCCACTAACTTGTCTGCTACACTACACACATAAGCTACATTTGTGACAACCTGCATAACGTTTAAAGGTCCAACCTCCTCAATGGCAATCTTCAAAATTTGATACTGGAACTCAGCATCTTTCGCTTCCCAGAACAATCAATTGCTCTCAAGAAGTACGGTCCATCTTTGCAAGAGACAATGATATTGATGAAAGGACGGTGTCTAATATCCGTCCACCCATCCATGATAATGCTACATCCATGTGACACCCATGTCACCTTCATCTCCTCCATCAACAGATTAACCTTGGAATAGTTTCTATCCAAGATTGTTGTCCTGAGTTTTGTGTCTCCAGGAGGCACATAACTTGTACTGCTGCAGTAATCTTAACCATAGCCTCCTCAGTAATAAGGAGAGCAAGCGGCATTAAAAGGAATCCCAACAGATAGAAAAATTTCCCAATAGCATCATCTGCCTCTTCCCTTGCCTTTGAATCAAACATGTCAACAACTGAATTTGGGGCTGCCCCCACGGCCTTTCTCTTCCCTCTGCTTTCCACTTCTGACACTCCAAAACTAGAACCAGCCAGAGTATTACCATGTTTGCCAGTCCTATGAGCACTCAATGGAGTCATTGGAGTGTTAGCCGTAGAACCACGAACTTCTGGCACATTGTCTGTGGTATTTCCATTGAAGATTCTCACCATCTCGGCTCTCTGCTCTAGTGAAAGGCCCTTACAAGTGCCAACCCCCTTCCTGTAAGGTGCAACAAGTGTGCATTGGTCCTAGTGATACTGCCATGCCAAGTCAATGCACATATGTTGCACTTCCATACTTTGCTCCCCCTCCAGACTTAGGGTTATCAATTATTTGGGCAAATTGTTGCAATGGCTTCTTCTTATCAAATGGTCCAATGGCAAATTTGGACAACATTTGAGAGGGGCAATTGGTAGCACTACCAACTGAACTACCAGTTGTCGCTGCCACTACATTTTGTGTCCCTTCTCCACTCTCCCCCATTGTGGCATCACCAACTCTTCCACGGCCACCTATCTCAACTTCCATTCAACCCTCTCCTACTCTGATTCATGCTCTGATTCAGACTCATACTCAGAAGAACTCATGGTGATGATTGTTGCAATGAATTAAAAACAACCATAACTATATGATTGATTGATTATGTAATGAATTAATTTTTAAAAAAACATAGTCAATATGCATTTTTAAAGCGCTACAAACTATATGCGTGATTATATTGTGAATGTAGATGCAAATGCTAAAAACAACCCCTAAAAATGCAAATATAATATAAATTTTAAACAAGAAATAAAATGTAATTAAAAAAACGTAACCATTTAAATTTTAAATTTTACAACCAAACCCTATGCAAGATGCATTTTTTAAAATCCCACAAACTATATGCATGATTGCATTATGAATGTAGATGCAAATGCTAAAAAAGAACCCCTAAAAATGCAAACATAATATAAATTTTAAACTAGAAATAAAAATGTAATTAAAACGCTATGCCATATGCATTTTTTTAAATCCTACGAACTATACGCATGATTACATTGTGAATGTAGATGCAAATGCTAAAAAACAGCCCCTACCAAATGCAAATATAATCTAAATTTTAAAAACAAAAACTTTAACAAGTATTGTAAGCAAATAAAATTATAAATACCTCTTGTTCCCTCTAGCTCTTGCTCTCCCTCTTGTTCTTGCTTTTGCTCTCACTCTTGCTCTTCCTCTTGCTCTTGCTCTTGCTCTTGCTCTTGCTTGGTGTGAATATGAAATGAGCCCATAATGTAAATTTATAACATAAAATAGCACTTTTAGGGTTAGGGTTAGGTTAGGAATGTTAATTTTATGTTGTAAGTGATTTACAATTAAAAAAATTAGTTTTGAGTCTTAAAAGTGTGTTTTTAATTTAAAAAACCAGACAAAACACGTGGGGGACGTCGGGGACGCGTCAGGGCGCCCCCGACCCCCCACGTCCCGGGACGTTTCCTCCTCTCTAGTTGTCCCCGGACGTTCCCGCCAAGTGTGCACTGTAGGAAATGTGGGGAAACATTTCCACGCGTCCTCGGGATGTCCGGGACATCCCGAACGTGTTAAAAATAGGGGGACGCGTCCCACGAATTATGAAAAAAATATGACATTATTGCCCAAACTTGTGAATGGTCATGTTTTAGTTTCTCCTTCGCGAAAATGGGTCTTCGGTCTTCGCCTTAATGTTTCTACGTTTTCATGACACCTCCACCTTCATTCTAGCAAAAATACCACAAAAATGCCTCGAAAATGCCTTCACGATCCACAAAAATATCCTTTTCATCCTCCTTTACATGCAACTTGAGTCATAGAGCCTACAATTCAACCTCTTCAACATTCACCACAATTCATGCCCTCTTCCCGTGGATTTCTTCTTCATTTGTACCCGGCTAAGGTTTTCCCAAACACCAAGCTGCTTGTTCGCACCGTTCTCTCGGGGCTTCCTTGATCAGTGGTTCTACTAGTAATGTTAGTGAATATAAGAGAAAGAATGAAGAGAAATGAAACGCATACGACACACATCTTGTGTGTGTCTGTCATCATTTTTAAACATAAATGTTACATCAAGTGAGGTAGTTATATGTTGTATAACAAAAGTACATTAACTAATATTTAATTACTTAAAGTGAATGTTTACACAATGACTTACTAACTTTAATAGAAAGTGTGTGTGCATGTATTTAAATAAATTTTGAGCAAAAATTATCGAGATCAAATGAACTATCTCAAAAGATAGCTAAGACTTCCGAAATATTGCATCTAGCAATTCACATCCCTAGGGAAAACCAACAAATTGTATGTTCCCTAAGGTCTCTCTAAAGAAGCTCTTCTACTCGATCTCCTCGACTTTCCTATAGGAACCAATATCAATTTTCTACATGTGAACTTAGAAGAAAGAAAGAAAGAAATTATATTAATGTCCGCTTATGACCAAAAGTTAGTCAATGGGACTCGAGAATACATCAGATTACAATAGAAAATGCTAGGGTAAAGGGACCCAGGATCAAAGACTAACTAGAACACTGAAAAATAAACAAGGAAAAACCCAAAGCAATAAAGCCCAAACACATATGGTTAAGGTACCTATACAAATAGCCATGTGGGGGGGGGAGGCAGAAACCCCAAAGCGTATGGGTTGATGAAAGTTGGAAAGACTAGATGCTAGTCACATCAAACATCTTTGACCATGCTCAAACAAAGGAATTATATGTGTCATTGTCTACCATTGTTAAAGGGCCAATGTGTGATTTGATAATTCTCATTGAGGAGTGTGTAACATTGGGGGAACATGGTTAAGTGATCCTAGGAGGAAGCAAAACACTCCCTTGGAATCCCTCTTAACATCCAAGACCAAAGAAACTCATAATGTGTGCTTGTCCCTGCAGCCCAGGAATCAATCAAGTAGAAACACAACACCGAGTGTTAGGAAATCTATGGTTAGTCCTCCACATATATGTGTATGTAAATAATAATTACAAGAGTAATTATTATCATCTTAATTTGTGTTAGTAAATATGTCAAGTAAATAATAATTACATTGGTAATTATTATTATGTAAATGGTAAGTTAGTAAATATTTGTTATAAGTTGTTATATTAAACAACTATAGCAAATATTGTTGTGTGAGTTTAACCACACACGTATATAGAGTTTGGAAGAGATATTCGTGGAGGTGTAGTTATACCTACATCCTAAAAATATAGGAATTATATATATATACATATATATATATATATATATATATATATATATATATATATATGTATGTTTGTATTGCTGAGTATGATAAATGAATGAGAATACGTTTGAATCAAGTTTTATTCATAATAGTTTTTGTATTGGATCTTTCAACTCTCCTCTCCTCCTTCACATTTGGTATCAGAGCATCCTTATCTTTTCTCTATGATGGATTTATAAGAGTAGTCATGGGAACAGTGTGTTGTACTTGCTCTTGAGTATGCAACAAAACTATCTTTGGTCTACGTTTGTGATTTAATACAATCGTGTAGATCTTAGTTTTTGTTTATCTACATGAGAGTAGATATCTCCTTAGCATCTGTTTCATTCAATTCTCTCTGCGGTCAAGAGAAGGTTTCTGCCACGTTTAAATTCTTACAATTATCAGAAGGAAAGAAAGCATTATTTTTAGCCAGTTTGGGCATCAAACTCAGTCAAGAACAGCTTTCAAATCATGTAATGAAATCAAACAAAATTAGTACCATTGCAAAGCTCTAGAAACAAGCTTTCCGACGCATTTAACGGTTTGCAAATCAGAGCTCTGGTTCTCAAGTTATCAACAAATCATTGCTGGTCACTTCAACTCAAAATCAGACGTGAGTTGCTTGCCTTCCGCAGCCATTTCTGATTGGATGATTATCTAATTTTTGTAAAACTATAGTTTTAAAAATTAATTTTTCTATAGTTTTTGCTTAAATAATTGCAAATTGAGGGAAATTAATACATTTTTGGCCAAATTAATACTTTTTTGGCACCAGTTCTTCGAGCCATTAACGTTTTTGGAATCTTCATTTCCTTCCGGTTCCAATGAATGGTCACACAATAAATTTGTTGTCCATCTTGAGCAAATTTTTAATCGTTGAGCCAATTTTAATTAAATTTGACCTTTTTATGAGAAATTGAAACCTTAATAAATTTTGAACGGTAACTCAAAATCGAGTGTCGTTTTTGCAAAAGTGCTTGTTTTTTCATCCCTATCGCATTGATTCCAATTTTGTTGAAAATTACCAAGTTTGAAAAATAACCTCTTTTTTGGCCATTCTGTGGGCATCTTCATTATGGGCTCATGTATACTTTTGGATATTTTTGCATCCTATTTGAGCCTTATTGATTCATCAATGCCAAAAATAAAAAATTGTGAAGGACATGTTATCGTTGGAACACGACGTCCAATTTGTAAGGGGTGTGCTTTGAGCCTCAAAGCCAAATCAAGCTAACTTAGCAGCCTTCTATCGAAGGACGGAGGACAATGGAGATTGGGAGCTCAATCAGTGACCTCTCGTTAGTCGCCAACGACGGGCCGCATCAAGGTTTAGTGGCACATTTTGTTTCAGTTGTGTTTTTGCTTCCTATTGTGCATGGTGTGTTGCAGTTTGTAGTGTTCTTGTTTGAATAAGTGAAAATTTCACATTGAGGGGGGACATGATCCAATGTTCCATTTCCATTATGTCAGCATTTTCTATGTGTGTATGAGTAGTAGAATTCAACAAAATTTCCTATGTTATTCCCTGCAATGAGATATTGATGAGGGTTGATAATAGTACTTGGCACATCATGATGTGGTTGTAGGTAAACCACTTGAAAACCTTCATTTTTGGTTTGTGGTACTCCACTTGTAAAACCACCATTTTCGGTTCGTGGTTAACCGTTTGAAAACCATACGTCAGGTTTGTGATCATCCTAAAATAAAAATCACCAAATCATGAAAGCGGAGCAAGTACAACGTCGGAGTTTTCCCCATGTTCACACTAAGGGGGATTGTTGGGAAATCTATGGTTCGTGCTCCACATATATGTGTATGTAAATAATAATTACGAGAGCAATTATTATCATCTTAATTTGTCTTAGTAAATATGTCGAGTAAATAATAATTACATTGGTAATTATTATTATGTAAATGGTAACTTAGTAAATATTTGTTATAAGTTGTTATATTAAACAACTATAGCAAATATTGTTGTGTGAGTTTAACCACTCACATATATAGAGTTTGGGAGAAATATTCGTGGAGGTATAGCTCTACCTACATCCTAAAAATACGGGAATTACATTCCTATATATACGTTTGTATTAATATGATAAATGAATGAAAATACGTTTGAATTAAGTTTTATTCATAATAGTTTTTCTATTGGATCTTTGTAACTCTCCTCCACTCCTTCACACCGAGAAGGACCAAATCCATGACACTAAGAAGGATCTAATTCATGTCGTTCGGAGATAGTGTCTTTGGGCACCCTTAGTAATATTGTGAGTTGTGGCACCTTACTATTACTATTGTGTAAAGACAAGGGCTCCCTCACTAACCTACACCCCTCAATGTGTGAAGCAATACTATCTAACAGATAGTTAATTCCACCAACTTTTTGATGGGCTGAAAGAAAGGGTGATCAGCCTAGGGGATCTAGGGGCTCCTTGTAGAGACTTGCGTTGAAGTGATAACAAATTGAAGAAAAGGACCAAGCACCACTTTGGTTTGAGTACCGAAAGAAAGTGGATAGAGAATAACCCAAGTTTATGTAAAGACAGTGTATCTCCTTCAAAACTTACAATAAATGGGACATCTGAAAAATGAAGTGCTCCATAGTCTCCACCTCCTAGAAGGAGCAAAGAAGACAAATTTCGTCCCGTGTGGAATATGATGATCAGTCTCAACCCGTGGTGGTGCGACCACATCCTCAACTAGCATAGGGGAACCTTCACCGTGAGATAAATGACGTTAGAGATAGTCAAGATGACGAATGCCACTATCCACAACCCACAAGAAATGTCCAATGTAAAAGGAAAGCTCGAAACTAAGCAACAAATGAGGAGGGGTCCGGGTGACCTAGATATATCGTCTCTCTCAAAAGTATTATGGACCAAAAATCGATAAGTAGAATGAATATACATTTCCTTTTATGATGATATAGATAATTGTCCCCCAATCAATATTGCCCTCTTTATGGAAAAATATAACAATTAAAAACTTTTATAAACTCCAATAACAAAACCCCTATAGGGAAAGCAAGAAATTAATTAATGCATTTAGCATTAACAAACAAACAAAGCCCTTTGAAAGAAAACCACACCATTACACATTTATGTCAAAAGATTATAAATGCAGTTATATACTTTTAAAAGCACTTAATACAAATGTTTTCAAACAAATTTCCAATTAACTTTGTGAAAAATGTATCATGAAGCAAAGGAGTATAATTTTCTTACTATCTCAGTAAAACATGGTATTGGGACTTTATATCATCTGGAAGCATCTTATCTAAAACAGCACTACCCTTCTTAGTCATTTACAACTATATTTTCCTCTCGAACTTTTATCAACTCCACTGCTGACCATGTATCAAAGTGCGAGTTAGAATTCCAAAATATAAACAATTACCAATGGCTGGTTTTCATTCACAATATGCAAGAAGGAGTTTGGAATCATAAATTCTTGTTGTAAAAGAATAGCTACCCATACAGAGAGAACCATGTTGTAAAATATTGTCATGTAGTCATTTCCAACACAAGAATAGTGATCGATGAAAATACTCATTCAAATCATAACTATTGACAATGAACACAAACATGCAAATGTTCTAAACACGTGTAAATTCAAATCAACCTAGCTAGCAAAGCATTTACCAAGAAAAACAAAGAATATGTTATAAATGGCATAAGCAGGATATCTTTACAACATGTATTATATGTTTTACATAGGAAGGATATCTTTGATTCACGCATTAATTCAAAGAAAAACTGGAAAAGCATTTACGAAGGATGAGAACCATAGATCTACACAACAACACTTTTGCGAGATGTTTCTAATGAAAAATTATAACCAACTAAAATTTAATACCATATACTCCTAATTTGCTTGATTCAAATGAATGAATTCTCTAGCACTCTGTTTTTCATAAGCATGGTAATCCAAGATGTATGAATTTGCTGATGGTGCAATTTCTAGAGTATTTTTATTAAAACAGAACTTTGTGACTGTGACAAATGCAAGCACAAGACTACACTTCATGTTGTGACTATCACCTCCACTAAAAAAGCTTAATTTTAGCAATACATAAGAACAGAAACAAAAATGGGCTCAAGGGCTTGGGATATTGGTGAGCTAAGTCACAAGGTTCAAGTTCGCATTCATGTTCGACGAGGATAAAGTTTGGTTCAAGTTCGCCAAGGGATAAAGTTTAACGCCTTTTAAGTTCAAACAATTTTTCTATCATTTTTATTTTTGAAAAAAATGCATAAATATGTCAAAGGGACAGTGGAGAGAGCTTTCTATCCACTAATTTCAGTCGGTATATGTATATATACATACATTTGTAAAATAATGCAAAATCTTGTTTAAAACTTCCCATGTAAAAATAATGGATAAAGTTCGAGTTCATGTTCGATGAGAATAAAGTTCGGTAAAATTCAAACTTTTTCGATAAAATTCGAGAGAACCTTGTGACATAGTTGGTGAGTTACAAGTAGTTTGTAATCATCAACCCGAATTCCATTCCCATTGAGCCCATTGGACACTTTCAATAAGTGGAAATGGGAATATCTTGAGGTAGGGGTCACACTTATCCATGTGGACCAAGCGGAAAATAACAGGACACTACAAATGTGGATCACTCAACGGACATTACGGACCCAAGCACACCCCCATGTCCCACTTTGAGAAGGTGCTCCTCCATTAATCCACTCCAATTCATGGCTCCAATATAATAAAAGTGTTTACCATCCAGCATGATGGGCTTGAGGGCTTGGGCTATTGGTGACTTACAAGTAATTTGTAATCACCAACACAAGTTCTATTCCCATTGAGTCTATTGGACACTTTCAACAAGTGGTCATAGGGACACCTTGAGGTAAGGGTCGCATTTATCCTTGTGGACCAAGCAAAACACACCCAAGACATCATAAACCCAAGCCCACCCCTATATCCCATGTTGGGAAGCTGCTCCTTCATTAATTCACTCTAGTTCATAGCTCTAGTATGATAAAAGTGTTTACCATCCAACATTTTAGGGCTCAAATGCTTGGTCTATCGGTGAGTTACAAGTAGTTTCTAATCATCAACCAAAGTTCCATTCCTATTGATCCCATTGGACACTTTCGATAAGTGGTCATGGGGACACCTTAAGGTGGGGTTCACACTTCCCCATGTGGACCGAGCGGAACATAGTTGGGTGCTTTGAATGCAAATCGCTCAAACAAACATTAAAGCCCTATCCCAACCCCAATTCCCACATTGAGAAGCTGCTCCTCCATTAATCCACTCCGGTTCACGGCTTTAGTATAATAAAAGCATTTACCATCCAACATTTTAGGACTCAAGGGTTTGGGCTATTGGTGAGTTACAAGTATTTTGTAATCATCAACCCAAGTTCCATTCCCATTGAGCCCGTTGAACACTTTAAATAATTGGTCATGGGAACACCTTGAGGTAAGGGTCCCACTTCTCCATGTGCACCAAGTGGTACATAGCGAGGCACTCGAATGTGGATCGCTCGGTGAGACATTACAAACCCAAGCCCACCCATGTATCCCACTTTGAGAAGGTGCTCCTCCATTCTTATTGAGCTATTGGACACTTTCAATAAGTGGCCATGGTGACACCTTGAGGTAGGCATTGCACGTCTCCTTATGGACCAAATAGAACACACCCAAGACATTACAGACACAAGCCCACCCCCATGTCCCACTTTGAAAAGGCGCTCCACTAATCCACTTCGATTCATAGCTCTAATATGATAAAAGCGTTTACCATTCAACATTTTGGGGTCAAGGGTTAGGGCTATTGGTTTGTAATCACCAACCCAAGTTCCATTCCTATTGAGCTAATTGGACACTTTCAACAAGTGGTCGTGGGGATACATTGAGGTAAGGGTTGCACTTCTCCTTGTGGACCAAGCATAACACACCCATGACATTATAGACCCAAGCCCAACCGCATGTCCCACTTTGAGAAGATGCTCCTCTATTAATCCACTCTGGTTCATAGCTCCAATTTAATAAAAGCATTTACCATCCAACATTTTGACCCCAGAGTAGCTCGACCAAGTAAAGGCACATAATCGGTGGGACCAAAAGGCACCGGCTCAAGTCCCCTTGATTCAACTACGGTCTAGGATTGGGTGCGATCACGGGATTGGGTCTCCCTAACACTTGTGGGGGTTATAGTGGCAGGCCACTTCAAACTTGTGACCTCCAATGAAGAGACACCGCATAATCGCTTACCAACTTCCCTCGTATCATCATAAAAACAATAACAAAATCTGTATAAAACATAAAATAAGAGATTTCAATTGTTTTCAATTTCATGGATGAATAACTTTATAAACATAAATATATATAGTACACACAAGTATATATATCTTCCAACAATATAATAAGCATGTTAGAAAACTCTATTTTATAACCTCAAACTTTAGAAAGAAACTCCCCTTGAACCCTCGTTTAATATGCATGATATTTGAACTTATAAATTGCTGCTGAGTTTCTCAATTATGGTTTGGATTATCTTGCCTTCCCCATGGCACAGATTTTTTTAGTGAGATTGTTTGCCACTGGGTTTCCTCCTGTTGGTTGCAGCACATCATCCATCTCATTCGTAGAAACAAAAGTTGTTTCAAGCCCAAATAACTTCAAGACTACAATTATTGGGCACACCTTTTCCAAATTTTATGCCATTGCTGCACACGATGCCTTTAGAGTACTTAAATGGTAATCTCAAAAAGACGTGGTAGGCAAGCTTCCGTAAAGACTTCCAGATTACAAGTTACATGTTTACTCTTTGAACTATTAGTAAGGAGACTTGTAAATGGTATTCTAGCATCTTTTGTTGAATTGTAGACTTTAGGGAGGCCTTTGACTTTAGGAAGCATGTGTGAACATTTGGAATTTTAGTTAGTATGCATTATTATAAGATTTTCTTCCACGTTGTTTTTGTAACCGATAAGTAATTTTTATAATAAATTAGAAACTAATACGATATTCTATCTCTCACCGAGTGTTCGCCTAGGAGAGAGAAAATGGAAAGTTTGTAGTTAAATTTATTAAACAAAACTCATAAATAATACATGATTAATTAAAATTAATATTAACATTTTTACAATAGACCCTTGTAAACCCAAATTTTTATTTTGTTAGATTTGTCTCTTGAACCTTCATCGAAAACGTAGGACTTTGATTGACATTTTGAATAAAAAAACTTAGTATGGGAAAAATAAGACCATAAGGTGACTAGTTGGCCATGACCAAAATAGTTAAACCATCCTTTGACCCTTATAACAGACAAAGGACATTTATTCATGAAATAAGTAATTGGACACATGCCATATCTACCTATAGGAACTTATGCATATGTTCAAACAATGTCCTCTATCCTCGAGGATCGACCAAAAATGGAAATGATATTTAAAACTATCAGATCCAAAATAAGCATGAGAACATTGTGATAAGAAAACACGGATGTGCAATACCCCTTTCTAGGGCTGAACTGAAAAATAAAGAATTAACACCAATCCCACTTGAGAGAAATCTGATTTTTATGACAGCAGATCTGAAAAATATTAGAAACCCTAGCAGCAAACTGAATTTACACTTTTAGGGCATCAAACACCCTCCAAACAAGCTGAAAATAGGTGCATAAATTCTTCTAAATATTATATTCAATTAATGGAATAAACACCAAGCCAAAGCATCCCAAAACATGTGCAAATTATGAAATTATACCCAACTGCAATTAAATAAATGACAGCAGAAGTACAATCTACAAAATGAGCTGAAAGTGAGGTTTCCAAACACCAACAAATGTCAAATAAATGATAGATCAGCCTTATAAATATGAAGAAATCTGAATATCCACTTGGAATCGATTCTGCTATTTATTCTTTTTGCCACCTTCATATACTGCTTCTTCTCTAAATTTTTGTAGGTGTTGTTTTGCTTGAGCGGCTATCAACTTAGCTTCCCTAGCTCTTCTTAGCCATTCATCACACCTTTGTTGGGTCTTCATTACATCCCCTGCACTTGAAAATCTGAATTCTTTTTCTCTTTAACCCTAACATTTTGTTCATTTGATTCCATACCTTTTCCTTTGGAGGACTCTTCCTCTTCAACTTGCAAGGTGGACTCCTCTATGGGTTGTTCCTTCTCAATCTCCAGCAGCTTTGATTGCTCTTTTCCTCATGCTCCACCATCAAAATGTCTTCCTTAGCAACTTCTTGAAGTTTTGATTCTTTCTCTTCTTCCTGCAGCCTTCTTTTTAACTGCTCTAATTGTATCACCACCGTTGGAATGGGATCTAACCTTTCTCCCATGTTCTTTTCGGAGTCCTTTGTTATACTTTGATCCCTTCCTTACCGGTATTCATGCAATCTGAAAATTTGAATGTACCCTCACACAAGATGGGAGGAACGATGCTCGATACCACTATAATGTCCCTTTCGGGCTCAAATTTGAGGAATTTGGATTTTCCCAAAACCCTAATGGAACATTGCTGGAAATGATGACAACCACATGTAGAAAACCTTATTTTTATGACAGCAATCTAATTTTATGCAAGAATTAGGGCAGCAACTTGTTTTAGGTCCACAAAACCCTAAGTGACCTAGGTAAAATTCAGATTTTAGCCTTTCCCACACACAAATTTTCAAAAATACATCAACATGAAACCCTTGATGAAATCATGCAAAATAAATGCTTCAACAATAAATCACAGATCTGCTAAAACTTCAAAATTCCATATCTTCATAAATACTTGGAGATAAAATGTAAATGATAGCTCAAAATGACCACAAAAATGACAGCTATCAAACAAAATTAGAATCATATTTTTCCAACCACAGAAACCTGCTTTAAAATGACCCTAAAATCTCCATATAGGTAGATCAAGCCAGAAATGAATTTGGCAGCCCCAAAAAAATGTGCCCCCTAGCACCGGTAGAAACCCTTGCCACTCTGAAATTCTGAATTTTAAGCTCACTTGTGACTCCTAATGAAGCCACCAATGCAACAAATGAGGGTTTTCATCCCCAAGTGTTGTGACTATTGAGGCTTTTCGTCCTCAATAGGTTCCAACGAGGGTTATCGTCCTCAAAGGTTGAGAAGTATATAATTCACAAGATGATCCTCACAATGAGCCCAAACAGTTGTTTTTATAGTCTTTTCTTTCCTTTCCTTATGGAGCGCTCCATGTAGGCCTCTTAATTTCTTTTTAACATTTACTTTTCCCACTTCAGGAGGGATGACCTCCCCCTTTAAAACATTTTTTCTATTTTGTAGTTGGCGCTTTGTACTTTTAGCCACCAATTTGTTATTTGAGTGCTTAAATTGGCAATTTGCCTTTTTACAAAATATTACAAAGCTGAGAATAGCAAATTACAATTATAGCACGAATGTACTTCATTTTCCCCAAGGTCTTCAAGTCGAACTAGCTTGGAAAAGGGGACATTATAAAGCATTGTATCAATTTGCGTGAAAGTAGTATCAATTGCTTGACCTCTTACAATCTCTCGTAACAAAGAGGTCCCTTAGCTTTTGATCATCTATCACTTGAGTCGGTGGGTCGGGCTTTATCTAGTTCACCATGGTTAGGCCCATCCGGCACCTTTCCCTTCCTCTCAACAATAAGTAGTGGTCAAGACACAAAGACTTGAAGTTCTATCTCTCTCATCTATTTTATTCTCATTCTTACAATTTTCCCATAGGAACCGATGTTGTAAAATGTAATAAATTAAAATTATGACTTGAATGTTGGACATTGTAATGTTTAAACTTTTAGTATTGAAAAAGTATAGTAGCTCTTAAGCCCTGTAATTTATAAATTATAAGTTAGAAACATGCTCTCAATTTTATTTTTAGTTCACATTTTTGATGGCATGTTATACAAAAATGCCATTTTTTTACATTAGAAACCACAAGTCTTGTTTATGCTACTTGTATGGTGCTCTAAGGGTGTCAAGTGTAAGTTATTAATTAACTATTAGTTAGAGTCAACTAATGGTTGGTTAGAAACTACCTCCAATTGATGCAACCACTTACAAGATAAATTAGATAACATATATGACTGACATATAACTCTCAAATTGTGTCGTGTGCCTTCCACTTTCTCTTCATTCTCTCTCGCTCCCTTCCAAACATTGGTATCAAAACAATTGGTTCTCAACGGGGTCATAGTTCAAGGAACCCCTATAGGAGGGTACGAACTGCAATAAAAGAAGATGTGATTCAATGTTCAAGGAAGCCCCCTAGGGTAGGGTACGAACGATTTAGATTTGAAGCGGTTTGTTATCGATTCGAGACATGAAATAACAAGATCGAGTTTTTAGGTCATACTGACGAAGAAAAGTCAAAATGGTGGTGGAGGATTGTAATAAGGGCATAGATTCGTGATCAAAGAAAATATGAAGTTACAAAGAATGGTCTAGGAATGTGACGATTTGCAAACATTGAAAAACATTTCAAGAAGAGAAGAACGTGACAGCCTGTTAAGTTTTGGCAATTACAATTTGTAAATTGAAAATACAAACAATAGCAAGGACATCCAGCCACAAGTAAGAGGAAAACATCAAATCAAAGAACATAATTTCCGTGAAGGGATGTGAGAAAATCATGATTTCATGAGGCAAAATTCAGTGACCAAATTGCGATTTCAAGATGCAGAATATGTCACAATTTCTCCCTCCTCACATTCGTGCAAACATTAAGCATTGTTTGTGCAAAGATTACAGTCCAACATTCTTGAATGGCAATCAAGACATCAAGGACACAGAACAAGATAAGATCGTGTTACGGCTAGCAAATAAAATCATGCTAGGGCTCACGAAGTTTCTTTTTGCAATGATCTTGCACTCGCAAAGGAAATAGCACATTGTCTTTCTAGAAAAACATAATGGACCAAAACTTAGGGCACATGGTGATTTTGTGAGACATTTCAAAGCAATGCATCCCAAATCTCAGTCGCAATTTTTCAGTATATCACATTTTAATCGTGATCTTTTAGATTCACTTGTGTAGAAGACGAAACGTCAGAGCACGAATGCAATCCAGATGGTGAAACATTTGCATCATTTCTATATGATTTGTGTCAAGGTGTACATGCAATTAGGGCACAAAAATCAGATTTTTTTCAAGTGAAGGAGATTAGAAGGTTGTGAAAATCGTCCAAAGCAAACCAGTCCAAAGAGTGAGTTTTTTGAAACTCGTGCTTTCCAGATATCTAAGTACTTTGTTGTGATAGTTCTTTGCATTTCTAGGTCGAAAAATCAAGTATTGTGTGAAAAATGACCAATATCCAAAATGTTGTTTTGTCAAAGGCATAGACATTGACTGGCCAGAATGACTATGTCTAGAGTCACAAAATTCTAGCAATCATAGAGTATCGGGGCTGCAATAAAATTATTTTGGCATCAAGGAAGGCCTATTGTGAACTTTGCAGATTATGACAAGCATCATAAGGAGGCCTTTTGTTAAAGTTGTTTGTGTTTGATAATTTGATTCCATAGGTCTTGAATGCCATTGACGCAAATGTGTAATGGACCAGTTTGAAGAACAAGTATCTAACTTTGGAGAAAAGTCGGGTTTCGTGCCTAAAGAATTTTCCATTTTTAGCATAGATGCTTGAGGATGGGTACCTATCATAACACCTTTGGATGAAATATCTCTAGGATCAGCTCAATTCGATTAACAAAAAGGTGGATAATGATGACTTGGTTGCCCTTGTTCTGAATAGTTTGACACCCTCATATGAGTCCTTTGAGAAAGCTTTACATTTGATTCTTAAAAGTCAAACTAACTTCTAATCGATGAGCTTCTACTTACTGCAGAAGGAATGCAGACAAACTCAAGAAAGTGAGTCTACTATCAACCAAGAGAGAGTGCATTTGTTGCTTAGTCGAAGGGGAAGTGGAAACAAATTCCTAGTGAATCATCTCCCATATTTCAAGTGAAATGCCAATACTGTTATAAGCTTGAGCATATCATAAAGGATTGTCATAAGCGATAGTATGATATTTCCTAACACAAAAATCCATGGGATGTGGCAAGTGTGGCAGTAATTGTAGATGAATAGGATTATGGGGAAAAGTATGCTCTTTAAGCTCTCATAACATCATGCACGAACAACAATGTTACCAATTGTTGGATCATTGACTCGGGGCATCCAAACATTTTTCGTGTCGAAGGGACTACTATGTAATGTCCCATTTTTCATATTGAGGCCAAATGAAGACTTTCGCCATTTTCTTCCCATGAACCAAGAAGATTAAGTGAACAAGGGAAGTACGTAAGCTTCGTTTCTATTTTCTTTTATTATTTTTAATGTTTTTCTTTAGTGTTTATCTCCTCCAGGCAGGTCGGCTAGGATTATGAGTTTCCCAACAAAGAATTCAAAGATAAAATAAGCTTGGAGGTCGGTCCTCATCTATTTGGCCTTTCGCGCCAAGCAAGGGGTATAAAAGAGGTTGTATGACCTCATTTGGAGATCATTCTTTGATGCATTTGCACTTACACTTGGTTTGTTGGGTTGGTTGTTTATTAACATTCCACTTGAGGACGAAAACCTTCTTGTGTGGCATCCAGGGAGGACGGAAACCTTCCTTGTGGCTTGGTGGATAACGAAAACTCTCCTTTTTTGGTGAATTGAAGACTCTTTGTAGATTTGGATCAAGAAGAAGATCTACAAGGACTTTTATATATTTTTGGAGCCCTCTCCTAGGGAGAGACTAGGGTAGAGGTCATTCTAAGTGCCTTCTAGGGCACAACACTCATTCATTTATTGATATTCAGATTTGATATAATTTATAAGGCTGGAATCACTCTTATTTGGGCATTGTTGGGGTTTGGAAACCCTCATTTTGATTATTTCTCTTCATTGTACTTTTGTTTTTAATAATTAATTTTTCAACTAAGTATTTGCTTGATTTTCATGGTGGAAATTGTTCTAAGGTGTTCCTAAAAGGTCTATAAATATTGTGTAATGGTCTATAAATATTGTGGATAAATTGTAGTGTTATATTTGGGTGAAATCTTGTGTTTTTCAAACTGTTATAAAAATCAGATCATTGTTCCATACTAATTTAATTTTCAGTTTGTTGGTCCAAAAATCATATTTAAATCAGATTGGGATTTATGTTAATTCCTATTTTTCAGTTTCAGCCATAGAAAAGGACATTAAGTGGTATCAAAACACCGATCTTCGGAGCCTGAGGGTTTCTTGTGTGGAAGAAAGATGGACAAAATGATGAAGATGCAAGAAAGACTAGTGGACACCTTGGACTCTCTTGCCCTCACCATGCAAAACCTACAGAGGGGAAGGACATTCAAGGAAGAGCCTAGGGTTTCAAAGGTTAACAAGGTTGCAACTAGCTTTGAGGAGTATCAAGCCCTTCTAGAAGTTATTCATGATGCCCTATCATTTTCTCGAGTTTGTAAGATGGAGAAAAGATAGAGTGGGCATTAGAACTTGGTCCAAGCCCCGAGCCATGCACAAGGGTCATGGGAAGGATATCCCAACCCTAGTGGAGAAGAGCCCCATCTTGTTGGCAAAGCAAGAAGAGGCTACGGAGCTTGAGGAAGAGGGAGCCAAACTCCCAAGTTCGCTAGGCAAGGATGGACATGCCTATCCCTCTAAGGTTAAGGAGGAAGATATATCGCAGCAGTTGGTTACTAAGAGGGAGCAGCCCTTGGGAGTCTTAGAAACCCCCAACCCTCTTGCCAAAGTGGATCTCTTGGCTGATTTTCCAAACAACACCATAGTGACACAAGGGTTTGATGAAATAGTGGAGCATGAGCCAAGAAAGGAGAAGGAGATCAATGAGCATACAACTCAAGGTAAAGACTTTTTGGTATTTGACGTTGACATGTTGGTATTTAATGATTGCATAGGGCTGAATTTTAGCAAGGAAAAATCAGATTTGGGGAAGGAACAAGGGGATGGCATTGTTGGAAGTCATACCCAAGAAGAAAGGGCATTTCAAGTGCCCATAATCACTCTCAGCCTGCTGGAATTGTCCTAACAGCAGTCAATGAAAAGCAAAATGATGATGGATTAGACTTCCATAAGAGCCATGAAGACATTCCAACCACATATGAAGACAACCAAAGGTATGAAGCTAATTCAGATTTGTTGCTTTCTACCATACCATCTCAGATTTGTGGTCATGGGAAAAGGGTTGAAAAGGATGACCATGGGGCAAGTTTGATGCTCCATAGGAAATCAAGGCAAAGGGGCACTCCTCATGGTGCTAAGGATGTGGAAAAATCAGAATTACAAGGGGTTAATGGGGCTAGAATTCGGGTGACATTGTTGGGAGGCATGCCCATGTAATAAGGGCCTCTTTTGATGCTCATGATAATCTTCAGCTCGCTGGAAAGTTCAGGACAGCCACATATGGTAAGCAATTTCATCATCTTCTAAGCAAGGATTTACTACATCACCTTCATACTGTGTCTTTGCAATGTTTTGGTTATCCTAAGAAATATGCTAACAACCTTGTGAAGATGAAGGGTACCAAATGGGAAGAGGATTCCACTTCAGCCCTAGGAAGTGGACTCTTTGTTGACAATCCTAAACATGGCCCACATATTTGGGACTTATGGGTTCCTCCTATGTCACTGCCATATTTGCATCATGGAGGGCATCATGGTCAATTTGATAAGAGGAAGAACATGTTGAGGGACAAGGGGACATAGATTCTTCCTTGCAAATTTTGGATTGTTTGCACATAGAAGTTTGGGATCCGGGGAATCTTTTGAAGGATGTTGATACAAACTTGAGGACTGCTGTTATCTACATCCTTATGGCAGCCATAAGAAAATTGGTAATCACAAGAAAAATGCATTTCTCACCCACGGTGGAAGATATAGTGTTTGCATGGGATACAAGATGGTCTTCCACCACCATCATGCCAATTTTGCATGAGACAACACAATGCTACAGC
This sequence comes from Taxus wallichiana var. yunnanensis, assembly GCA_018340775.1. Lineage (NCBI taxonomy): Eukaryota > Viridiplantae > Streptophyta > Pinopsida > Cupressales > Taxaceae > Taxus > Taxus wallichiana. Next base: position 332,306,534 of record CM031240.1, on the reverse strand, counting down.
CAAGGTAAAATGCTCTTCCTAAATTTGCATTTTGGATGGATAGTACTCTCCTTGGACAGCTGTAGGTTGACATTTTTGATGAAGATTTTTGGGTTTAATATGATGTGTGGAAGGGATTTCAAGTATTACAGTTGTTGCACCCTTCCTATGTCAATAACATCTAAGAATTTTGAGTTAGAAATGCTATACTACAGCCATGATGGGCTGTCCTCTTCAAAATTATGCATGGGGTTGTGCATACCTTCCATGGACAGCGAGAAAGAGGCAGGTTTGGAGACACTCTTTCCTCTTAATATGATGGGTAAGAGGGTTTACACATGGAGATTGAGCAAAGCCAACATCCCAACATCTTTGGCGTTGCTTATGAAGAAATTTAGAGCTGTACATGGACACTACACCCACTCATCCGCACTTCTATGGTCTGATCCAAACTCAATGGTGAACAAAATTCAGTGGGACAGCTTCAAGTCAACAATTGGAAACCCAAATCAGCAAGGTAACAACCATCCAAAGGAGGTGAGCATAAGTTTTGGTATGTGTTGTTTGCATCTTATGTTGAAATGCAATGATAAAGGGAAGAAGGCAATGCTTCCAAAGCATGGCTAGCATGAAGAAGGAAGAGGCATATCTTAGGGCATTCAATGCATAGAGGCTAACAAGGGTCTACTCTTGGGTAAGGTGCTTCATGGTGATAATTTTTGGATGGTTCCGGCATGCACAAGTACTACCTCCATGTGGGGAACACTTGAGGAATTAAGAGCAAATTGGAGCTTTCTTGTTGAAAGCCATTTTCCACGCCAAGTTGGGGCAAGGATGGGTTGCAAGAATCTTGAGTTAAGGGCCAATATGTCTGCTGATTTCAACCATAGGCCTATTGTTAATGATCTTCATTTTCAGCTTATGTAAGACAATTTTCAGTCCCTACATTACTCATGAAATTGCCTTTTTCCATAAGATTTCAGTTTGGTAGTTGTTATGCCATGGTTATAGGGTTGAACATGCAAAAATCAGATTTGGGACTGCCATTAGCAGTCATGAACAGCTGTGAACTTGCATTTTCAAAGGGAATTCCATCATGGGTTGATGTGGGAAGAAGGTTACAGCTGAAAGGAAGAAACAAATCAGATTTGATAGCCCCAATTTGGATAAGATTCCATGTGAATTATGACTGTGGTGAATTGTTTTCAGCCCCTCCACAATCTGATTTGCATCTTGTAATAAGAGAGATAGCTAGTCAAGCTGATTATTCATCCATTTCTTGCTTTATGATGGAAACTACATCAGTTTGCAAGGATTTTGGTACAGCTGAGCATGCAAAGAAAGGAGATGTCACTGTTGTTTTTGAAGTAGAAGAAAAGACTTCCATGAAGAAAGGGGCAGTAGAGGTATGAGTTTGTTTGGGTTGAAGCTCCTTCATTTAACAGGCATAGGATCCAAATTATGGGAGCACTACAACATGTTCCTTTACCTTGATATGATGATGCTTGGGCATATGAGTTTGCAATTGCTTGAGGGCAAGCAATTTTGGGAAGGGAGGACTGTAATGTCCCTTTTTCGAATTAAGGCCAAATGAAGACTTCTTACCATTCTCTTCCGTGGCCAAGAAGATTAAGTGAACAAGGGAAGTAAGTGAGCTTCGTTTTTGTTTTTTTATTATTTTTAATGTTTTTCTTTAGTGTTTATCTCCTTCAGGCAGGTTGGCTGGGATTATGAGTTTCCCAACAAAGAATTAAAAGATAAAGTGAGCTTGGAGGTCGGTCCTCATCTATTTGGCCTTTGGCGCCAAGCAAGGGGTATAAAAGAGGTTGTATGACCTCATTTGGAGATCATCTTTTGGTGCATTTACACTTACACTTGGTTTGTTGGGCTGGTTGCTCAATACCATTCCACTTGAGGACGAAAACCCTCTTGTGTGGCATCCAAGGAGGATGGAAACCTTCCTTGTGGCTTGGTGGAGAACAAAAACTCTCCATTTTGGGTGAATTGAAGATCTCTATTGAAGACTCTTTGCAGATTTGGATCAAGAAGAAGACCTACAAAGATTTTTATATATTTTTGGAGCCCTCTCCTAGGGGAGCTGACTAGGGTAGAAGTCATTCTAAGTGCCTTCTAGGGCACGACACTCATTCATTTATTGATATTCAGATTTGATATAATTTATAAGGTTGGAATCCTCATTTTTGGGCATGGTTGGGGTTTGGAAACCCTCATTTTGATTATTTCTCTTCATTGTACTTCTATTAATAATTAATTTTTCAGCTAAGTATTTGCTTGATTTAGATGGTGGAAATTGTTCTAAGGTGTTCCTAAAAGGTCTATAAATATTGTGGATGAATTGTAGGGTGATATTTGGGTGAAATCTTGTGTTTTTCAAACTGTTATAAAAATTAGATCGTTGTTTTGTACTGATTTAATTTTCAGTTTGTTGGTCCAAAAATCAGATTTAAATCAGATTGGGGTTTGTGTTAATTCCATGTTTTTCAGTTTCAGTCCTAAAAGGGGCATCACATACTGCAAATAAAAATTGTTTTGATTCAATGTATTAGCTGATGGGGAGTCACTTGCAGTAGAAGGGATAGGAGATATTTGTATAGTCCTAAATAATGTTCAAAACTCTTAGTAAGGAATGTTAGGTACGCTCTCAAAGCATGCATAAAAATATTTTGTTTCTTCACTGTTAACAAAAAATCCCAATATTCCTATAAATTTCTCTCGGGCAAGAATGTATTGTGTTAGATATGAAACAAGAATGGTTAATGTGGCTTGAGCATTGAGCAAGGTGGCCAATATAGGCTTGTTGACTTTGCTACAATCAAGTAAATGAACACATTGAGAGAGACTCCACCATTGAGTATATGTTGGAGGATGAACTTCCTTATAGATTTGTTGACCCTACTTCAATCAACTTAAATGCATTGGTTGTAAAGGGAATATCCACCATACGAATGCCGGGAGGATGCACCGCCTCGGGAGGATGGAATTCCTCACTCAATACAAAAAGTGTGGGAGGTGAAGTGCCTCAAGAGGATGGTCTTTCTCACACAAATGCACGATTAATTGTGGAGGGAGACTCCACTATCCAAGTTATGCAAGAGACGCATGGTCAAATGGCAAGCAAAGCCACTCGTGGTGAGACGGCAGGAAAAGCCATTCAAACAAAGGCGTCACTTGATGCATGAGGAAAAAGGTGGTTATTTCAATAGAGCATTGTCATTTCGCTCTCACTTCTATCCTTTTATGGTACCTAAATTCCCAATTATGCAACCCATTGGACACAAGTGGGTGGAAAAATTCACAAGCAAAACGATAGTACTTTCGATGAGTAAAAGGCTCATATTGTTGCGAAAAGTTTTTCACAACTCGAGGGAATTGATGAGAAGATGGTTGTTTCCCCTATTACGGAGATGGTTATTTCTCCTAATGCACAGCTTGGTTTTTGCTCCTACGTGTACTACAAATAGTGCAAAGATGGTCACATTTCAATTGCTTCTCTCCAAAGATTTGGATGAGGAGGTGTACATGGTGTTGTTTAACATTTCCATGTATCTAAACGTGAGCATTTGGGTTGCAGATTGATTCAATCCATGTACGGACTTAAGTAGGCTCCACGAGCCTAGTAAATTATCTTTAATCAACATCTCCAAAATTCTGATTTCAGAACTATGGAGGTTGGGCTGACGTTATCATCTAATGATGCTTCATCATCAGTCAATGAATCACTCTACAGTGAAATGGTGGACAGTTTGATATATCCTATGTCTACACAATTGAATATTTGATTATCATGTTTGGTTTTTGTCTACACTAAAGCTTTTACACTAGACCGTAGCAAAATGTTAAAGGAATGCAGATTTTCGATTAATATCTAAAGAGCAGATTACAAATGTAATGACTAAACATTTTGGTCCCACTTTGTTTGTAAAATTTCAGGACAAACTTGGAGTAGTCTCTAGTTTAGTCATTAAGGGAGGGTGTTAAAGTTATTAATTAACTATTAATTAGTGTTACCTAATAGTCAGTTATAAACTACCTCCAACTGATGTAACCACTTACAGCATAATAAATATGACCAACACACGAATCTTAGAGTGCTCTATGTGCCTTCCACTTTCTTTTCATTCTCTCTCTCATCTTCTAAAGTCAAGTTTGAGTGCGCAGTATGACAGGTCTAAAATGAAGACAAATACAGACCATTTAGAAATGTCTAATCACAAGTAGCTTCAAGATTAAAGCATCAGTTCCATACAGCAACTACTTTCCCAAAAGAAGCAACAATTATGATACATCTTCTAGACTATATAAAGAAAATAGACAACATGGAGGAGGATAGGTGTCAAAAGGCACTAATGATGGAAGAGATATACAAGAGGTCATGGATGAAACAAAAATCTATGGGTGAATAAATGGGTCATCAACCTACAAGAATGCCTAAGCACCAATCAAGAGGTTAGAACAACTCAGAGGAAAATGAAAAGCTTATACTCCAAGAGGGGTAGCAGCTCATCCGAAGAAAGTGGGGTAAGTGACTCTGATAGCAATAATGAAGAAATATTATTCATGGCTATAGAAGATAATGCTTCCACGAGCAAAGATGACTTGGAAGAAGATGAAGATATGGAAGAAGAATGTGAGGTAAATCTTGAAGAACTTATTTGTGCTTTAGGAGAGATAAAAGCACTCAAAAAGAAGAATCAGAAACAAAAGCTACAGCTCCAGAAATATGAAGAAGAGAATCGAATTTCCGAGGCAAGGATATCACAAAGTCTTGAAGAGTCGGAGAAAATAATCATTGATCTGAAAACCCAGTTGAAGAAGCAAAAAGAATTGAGGAAGATTTAAGAAGTCAGCTAAAGACGAAAGAAGAAGATTGTGAGAAGCGTGAGTCTGAGATCGTTGCTTTGAGAAAGGACTTAGAAAAGGAAAACGCCAAATTGATGAACAGCCTAAGATTTGAGAAGAGCACTGAGGTTCTAGATGAGATTCTAGAGCGTCAAAGGTCACTATTCAACAAGTCAAGTCTTGGCTATGGAGAAGAACTAGAGAAGGCTTCAAAGTCTACCGAGCTCCCGAAGAAGACAAGTGCAGAAAAGGCCAAGAGCTATGCAGAAATTCTAAAGGAACCCACAAAGAATGAAAGCAGGAAGGAAGAGGACATCACAAAGACCAACACCATCCACAAAGAAGGAAATGGAGAGAATAATTCCAAGAGATCATTTGTTCCAAGACATATGAATATGACCAAGTTTGGAAGTTCCTTCCATGGTTATTGTTTTTATTGCAATCTCTTTGGTCATAAGAAGATAGATTGTAGAAAGTGTATGAAAGATAATGAAGCTAGGAGCAAAATCAAAGGTGCCCATGGAGTTTCGAATAGAAACTACAATTCATTTGCTCCCTTATCATACTATAATGAGGATGTTATTGTCTGCTATAATTGCAACAATTATGGACATATAACACATTTTTGTAGAAGTGTGTTTGAATCCTCTAGACAAGATCTTCAGATATAAAGAAAAAGGAACCTACAAAGATCTGGAAAAAGAAGCAAGAGGAAGTTGGGCAAGATAAAGAAAAGTCCATGCTTGTACAAACGACATTTCATGCATGGGATGAAGGGCAGCAGTGGTACATTGATAGTGGATGCTCAAGACATATGACTGGCGATAAAAGCAAGTTTATCTCATTGAAGAAAGTAAGTGAAGGTACCATGAAGTTTGGTGATAATGCCACGAAAAAGATAGCAGGAAAAGGTACACTTAGCCTAGACAATGGAAAACAAAAACAGCAAATGTTTTGTATGTTGAAGGATTAAAGTGTGATTTTTAAGTGTAAGCCAAATGTGTGATAAAGGACACACACTTAAGTTTTATGCCGAAGGATGTGAAATCAGAAAAGCAAACACAAAAGAACTAGTTGCAAATGCCCACAAAACCACAAACAATCTATACATGCTCAAAGTGATGTGAAAGGAGAGAAATGTTGCTCGAGTCAAATTGAAGAAAGTTGGCTATGGCATAGAAGGATGGGTCATATAAACTTTGATAACCTTGTAAAAATCAGCAACAAGCAAGTTGTGAGAGACATGCCAAAGATAACAAAACCTTCAAGCACTCTTTGCAAGCAATGCCAACATGGAAAGCAAACAAGAGCAAGATTCAAAACGAAAGAACATTCAACCACCAAGCCACTAGAGTTGGTTCATACGGATCTTTGCGGACCCACCAGAACACAAAGCATACAAGGTGAGAGTTATTTCATGTTACTCATTGATGATTATACTAGAATGACATGGGTTGCCTTTTTAAAAGAAAAATCTGAGGCATTTGGGAAGTTTAAAGCATTTAAAGCCTTAGTTGAAAATGAAACTAGGTTGAAGATCAAATGCTTAAGATCAAATTGAGGAGGTGAGTTCACTTCAAATGAATTCATTGAATTTTGTGAAGAACATGGAATAAAAAGACACTACTCAGCTGCAAGAACTCCACAACAAAATGGAGTGGTAGAAAGGAAAAAACGAATCTGTCCAAGAAATGGCTAGAACAATGTTAAATGAGTCCAAGTTATCAGACAAGTTCTGGAGAGAAGCGATTAGTACAGCAGTCTATATCTTGAATAGAGGACAAATTAGAGTAAATCATGATAAAACTCATACGAGTTATGGAAGGGAAGACCAGCCTCTGTCAAGTATTTCAAGGTGTTTGGGAGTAGATGTTTCATTAAGAGAAATGAAGAAGACTTGGGCAAATTTGATTCAAGAGCTGATGAAGGAATCTTTCTTGGTTATTCCACCAAAAGCAAAGCCTATAAATGCTATAACAAAAGGTTACAAACAATTGTAGAAAGTGCCAGTGTTAGAGTGGATGAAATCATGAACCAAAAGGCAAAAGAACCTTCAGAAATACTTGATCTCATAGAAGAAAAGGAAGAGGAAGTAGAAAAGCTAGATGAAACAGAGCGGGAGGATACGAAGGCACCATCACGATTTGTTCAAAAGAATCATTCTGAGAGTCAAATTATTGGCAACATTGATGTTGGGGTACAAACTAGGAGAAGAATTATGAGTACACTTGAGCAAGTAAATTTCTCTTTGTTATCTAAGACAGAGCCTAAGAATTTTTCAGAAGCCAGTCATGACAAGCATTGGATAAAGGCAATGGAAGAAGAGTTGGATCAGATTGAGAAGAATGAAACAAAGATCGAATGTAATCGGCACCAAGTGGGTATTTAGGAATAAATTGAATGAAGATGGCCAAGTGACATGGAACAAAGCAAGGTTAGTTTGCAAAGGGTATGCTCAAGTGGAAGGTATTGACTTTGAAGAAACTTTTTCTCCTGTTGCAAGACTAGAAGCCATCAGAATGTTTCTTGCATATGTTGTTTTCAAAGATTTCAAAGTTTATCAAATGGATGTAAAATCTGCTTTTCTAAATGGCAAGTTAGAAGAAGTATATATTGAACAGCCAAAAGGGTTCCTCCTATCAGAAAACAAAGACCATGTGTGCAAATTGAAGAAGGCATTGTATGGTTTAAAGCAAGCCCCAGAGCATGGTATTCAAGGCTTGACAAATATCTACAAGAACAAGGATTTAAAAGAGGATTTGTTGATAGATAACAACCTCTACATCAAGACTGAAGGTGAAAATCAATTGATTGTTGTAGTATATGTGGATGACATCATTTTTGGAGGAGATAATGAGCAAATATCCAAAAAGTTTTCCAAAGATATGCAAAAGGAGTTTGAAATGTCTATGTTGGGTGAGTTGTCATTTTTCTTGGTTTGCAAATATCTCAGTCTAGCAAAGGAATATTTATTTCCCAAACCAAGTATGTAAAAGAGATGTTGAAGAAATTTGGAATGGAGGATTGTGCACCTGTTAGCACACCCATGGTTACAGGGAATAAGTTGAGTAAAGATGATGAATCTCCTAATGCAGATCAAACACTCTACAGATCAATGATTGGCAGCTTACTATATGTAACAACATCTAGGCCAGACATTATGCAAGCAGTAGGCATGGTAGCACATTTTCAAGCAACACCAAAGGAAACTCACGTGCAAGCAGTAAAAAGAATCTTCAAATATTTAAAAGGGACTTTGGATTATGGCTTATGGTATCCAAGAGGTAAAGATTTCACATTGGTAGCATACACAAACTCAGATTGGGCAAGATGCATTGATGATAGAAAAAGTACAAGTGGAGGAGCATTCTTCCTTGGAAATCGCTTAGTATCTTGGTTGAGCAAAAAGCAAAACTTTGTTTCGCTATCTACAGCAAAAGCAGAATATATAGCAGCAGTGCTATGTTGCACACAAATTCTTTGGATGAAGCAGACCCTGAAGGATATCAAGGTAGAATATGATCATCCAATTTCTATATTCTGTGACAATACTAGTGCAATAAGCATCTCGAAGAATCCTATTATGCATTCAAGAACAAAACATATTCCAATCAGATATCACTTCTTAAGAGAGCAAGTTGCAAAATAGCAGGTCAAATTGGAATACATCGCCACAACTGAACAAATAGCAGACATTTTCACTAAGCCTCTTCCAAAGGAAACATTTGAGTATCTACGGCAGAAATTGGGAGTAATATCCTTTGCTTCCTCTCATTGAAAAACTAAGTGAAGCATTGGTTAAGGGGAGCTAACATTGCATTATTCAAGCTCCTTGAGTATCCCTTTGCCATTGATGTCAAAGGGGGAGAATTGTTGATAGGAGGAGTTGCAGAAAAAGAAGATTCTTTGAAGAAGGTGCATTACAACAAAGAGGGAGTAAATTCTTTGCAAGGTTGCCATCAATGACAAAGGGGGAGATTGTTGGAAATATTGTCATTGATGTCAAAGGAGTGGCTGGACTTATGAACAGAAGTTTGTCAAAAAGTAACGGAAATGTCAGAAAGTAACGGAAATAACCAGCAGTGTTTAGAGCCACGATAAGAGAAGTTTAAGTATATGAAAAGGATCATTTTTGCATAAGAAAGTCAGCGATATGATCGAGATGTGAACAGCAATCAATAGAAGGAAGATATCAGTGTTTATTGAAGGATATAATCAGCAATATGGTGCAGAAAATGATCAGCATTCATGAAGGACAAATCAGTTGTTTATAATCAGCATTAGGCAGTGTTCTATTGAAGGGAAATAAGCATATGAATGGAAGACAAACAGTCAGCAATCAGCAAAGAAAAAACAGCAGTCATGATCAGAAATGGCACAACTCCCAAGGACCTGTGATTTGCCTTTGGAGCCACGATTTGCCCTTGGAGGGCCCACGATCTTGCATGGAGGGTGGCGCTAGCATTTGAGGAGGCAGCATTAATTGTTTGTATAGTTATTTAATTAATGGGAAGCATTTAATATAGTTATGGCCGACATATGTATTTGCATTGTTAAAATAAAAGATGATGAAAGGGTGTGTCGGTTGGAAGAAAAGATGTCTTTTCGAAAGGGTATGAATGGCTATATAAGGAAGATCATTTGAGATTTATTTTCAAGCATTCAAGTTGAATATCTTAAGGGAAAGAGAAGAAGAGAGAAGAAGCATAAGAGCAGATTTTTTGAGCAGCAGATCTAAAGTTGAAAAGAAGAGTTTCCATCATTCGTTGAGACAGCAATAGTTCAAAGGTGGTAAGGAAATTTTTGTAGAAGGTTGGTGCCTTCATATTTGAAGAGATTGGTGTCTCTTGCTGAGTTGGTGCTTGGCGAAAGGGGTTGGTGCTCCAGTAGGTTGGTGCCTACAAAATTGCAATTTGGGGATTGGTGTCTCCGGTGCCTACAAACATTCAAGAAATATATTAAGAAATTTTTTCTCCGTGGTTTTTCCCGAAGGGTTTCCATGTAAATCTGGTGTCTTCTTGCATTACTTTGTGTTGTGTTCTTTGATTGCTTTGAATATCTAAATTGTGAATCTAAGATTAAGTGGTTGAAAATAAAAAGAATATATTATATTGATTCACCCCCTCTCAATATAATCATGTGCTTAACAGTTGTATACTTGTCACGAGATGCTACGAAGGTAAGGCAAGTTATGCAAAGGAAGTAAGCGCGTGGGATGCCGTGAAGAACCAATTCATCATCATTGACGCTACCGCAAGGTTGTATCCTTGCCATGAGATGCAACAAAGGTGTAGAACCCAAGTTCCACAAGAGGAGTGAGAAGGCTCGCAACCACAAGGCATGGTGCAAGGCTGCACATGGATCACCCAGGGAACGCGCCCAAGAATATGCAAATAAGGTATTTTTCCTTGACGTTCCAAAGGTGGTTTTCCATCTCATCAATGGAGAACGAAACCTTTGGAGGTACGTTCCTTGTAGTACCCATTGGTTCTTTTAACTGGAAAGGTAGGCTGTCGATGATGATACTTTTGGCATGATAGATCAGCAACTGCTATAAATCTGCCTTCCCTATGGCCAAAGGATCTGCTGAAACAGTTGATTTAAGGGAAGGAGCAGTTTTGGACATGGTCCTAAAGGAGGCCATGGCCTCCTCTATGGGTAAAATGAAAAGTGATCAGATCAGACTATGGAGATGAAGATCCGCAATGGACCAGAGATTTGAGATGGAAGGGATTTGAGATGGAAGGGATATTGGGAGGCTTGGATCATGAAGAGGGATGTTGTTTGATAGATGGACAGAATATCAAACACCCTTTTGTGTTACTACACCTTCACTCATCAAATGGTTGCAAAGGATCGAAACCCAGAGTGTTCCAAGCCCTGGGCTTTAATGCCATGAAAGAATTAAGTGCAAAGTCCAATGATTAACATAAACAAAATTCCATACAAGCAATAGATCACACAAAGAACGTCAAGATATGGAGGGTACTCTAAAGCACAAAAACACTCATTATAAAGAAAGAAATGATCGATTTGTAATCTGTGTATAGAGGAGGCATAAACCCTTTATTTATGCACCCAGAAGTAAAATGACATGGCGAGAGTGAACATTTAATGGCCCATATCCCTATAGCAGTTATCCAAAGGAAAACCACATGATTGCTAACTCAATGGGTTCGATAAGACAAGTTTTATCACTCCAATATATACAACATCAAAGCATGTGCAACAAATTAAAAACATATCCAAAACATGAAATGAGCAAACTTGATACTTAACCGTGACAATTTATTGTCTCCTCATAACATGTCTAGCAATGTGGGGCCGTGTTGTATTTGCTACATATTTGGAGAGCTGGTGAACAACTCACAATCAGGCCTATCCTTTTCCATTGGAGCTAAGTGATACTGGCACTTTATATATCTTATGTCACAGATGTGATGTGCTATTTTTAGAGAGATCGGTAATAATAACACATGTTGAATATTAAGGAATACTTTTAAACCTCCACTAAATCTGCCTGATAAATAGGTCAAGCTATTAGAGACCACACTCCTGAAAGTGACATTTTGTGCCCCTAGTCAACAAAAACTTTTTACCCATTGACTGTGATTTAAACATAATGAATACTTTCTGTAGGGCACATTATTACATCATTTGTCGTGGTTCCATTTAAACAACGATATTTTTATCAATGTCCTTTGCTAATTTACCCTTCTCGAGTTTATTTTTAGAGTCAGAAATATTTGAACTTTGGCATAACAAAAGTCTTAGGCCTATGTCCAGATACACAACTATTCTGTAGCAAATACCAGAATGCTTGCAAAGTTCATATAGACATCCAAAATGCAACAGTTATATTTCTTATGGAAATTTAATGTCATCATAGAAACAAACATCCTTGAGACAATAACTTTAATGCAAACATTGGCTGATGAATACAATAATAGACATCCAAAATTTGTTTTACAACTAAACTCATTGATTCGGCTGGGAAAATTTTGCCCTTACCTTTCCCATGTTTCCCATCAACGGGTTTTACATTGCTTGAACTGTCTTTCGTGGCTTTAGAAGGTATTTCATCCAGACACTTATTAAGTCTTCCACCAAGAACCTTTTTCGTTCCAGAAGTTGATAGCCGCGAATAGAAAGTTCCTTGAAGCTCATCAAGAGTCATGTCGTTGATGTCTGTGGCTCTGTGATGCTTGGAAAAATTTGGTTCATCATTTTCATATTTGGATTTGGATGTTACATTGTCCTTGGAGATACTTTGTTTTCTCTTTTCACCAGCCACTGGATTTGTTTTATTCCCAACACGTTCAAGTTTATGCTTTTTGGGAACAGCTCCATCTTTGTCATCTTTATCTGGGAGATGAACATTTGAATCCCTTTTCTTTCTTTCCATCGCTCCAACTTTGTTATCTTTGTCTCTATAATGTTTGTTTGAATGTGTGTCATTTTTCCTTGCATCTATGGCAGGGTATATGGTGCCATCCTTTGACTTCAACTCATCTCGAATAGCTTCATTAAGTCTGGCTACCTGCAAATTGATTAGTTTGTTTATTTAAAACTAAAAAAACAGTTTAAATGTGCTCCACATTGCAATCTATTTAATCCCTATCTAGATTAATCTCTATAGCTGTTATGATGAAACAAGTATGACCTAGTTCTGCTAGTGCTTGGATATTTATTTTTTATTTTTTGTAGGAATCTGCTCGCTAAACTGGCGTTGTGGAGGAGGGAAGACCTGACAGATGTTGAAATGTGGTAAGGGGGGACTCTACCCCGGGCTTTTCTTACAGGCAGAAAGTTACGGGAGTTGTTTCTTCAATCTCTGAGGAGGTGGAGGCAGCTATGGCAACAGTAAGCAAGAGGAAAGAAGGGCAACAGAACAGACTAAAAAATCCTTGAATGCAAACCATGGAGGTAGATCCAATCATTTGTCTTGATTATAATGAAGTTAGGAAGAATGTATCAAGTGTTATGGGGAAAAGCCTGATTTGTTGTTTTTTGGAAGCTGAACTGACAAGGGAAGAAATTCATGCATGGGCCATCAATTGGAGGACCCTTGAAGATGTGGAGATAGGAACCCATGTGATAGGCTACTTCATTCCAGTCTTTGCTAATGAGATGGATCGGGATAGTGTCTTTGGGGGAGCCCATACTTCTTTAGGAATGCAAGACTCTTCACTAAATACTGGCACATCGGGTTCAACCCAACAGAGGAAATGCCACCGCTGGTGCCTGTATGGATCAGATTATAAACTGTGCTTTCCGGAGTACGCTGATACTTTTTGATATGATCACTAACACAATAGGAAAGGCAGTTGAAACTTCAAAAAAATTATATGGAAAAGGCCTCTTGAACTATCAAGAATCTGTGTGAAGCTAGATCTTATCAAACCGCTTCCAAAGAATGTTACCCTACAATTAGGAGAGATAGAATGGATTCAAGCACTGGGACAGCATCCCTCTCAGATGCAGATGATGTCATATATAAACACCTGGTTAGAGAATGCCCCAAAATACAGAAGCTTGTTGAGCAACTCAAGCCACTTATGGATACAAAGGAAGCCGAGGATGGTTTTATAAAACGTAAAAAAACTTTGTTATTAGAAATAAATGAAAAGAGGAGGGCAAAAGGAGAAGAAGGATGAAACCACAAGAAAAGAGAAACTTCAAATGTAATACACGAAAAAAGGTTTCTCAAGAGTCAAAACCCAAATGATGGATAAGAGCAAGATTGACAAAATGAATCTCTAATGGCAGAATACAGCTTCAAACATGGAGTGGAAAAGCTCATTGAATACTTGGTTCCTTGGGATCATATGAATCAAATGAAGGAAAGAAAATGCAAACAGAGGAAGCAGTCACCTCAGAAACAGAAAAAGTATCAGTCAAGGGAGGGATGCTGAATCAATAGCAGTATCAGACAAAAAGATCCAATATTGGGAATGGCAAGAAAGGCAGATTGACAACTTCTGAGAAAACCAAAAAGAAACAAGGGAAGATCAAATAGCGAGAATTCAACCTCAGTTGAAGAATTTCTAGGTGGGCACCAAGAAATCTAAAGCCTGTTTCGATGTTAATCATCTTCTGGAATATCAGAGGGCTCAATGCCCTAAGCAAGAGAAGGCTCTTAGAAAGAGCGGTTGTGAAATACAGACCCTAGATCATTTTACTTGAAAAAATAATCTGAATGAGGAGGCTACAAAACACTACACGATGGCAAGCCAACACAAAATGGACATGATTGGTGTTAGCGCTAAAGGCACAGCAGGTCCTCTCCCGATCCTATGGAATCCGGAGGAGGTGGAGATTATGTCCAAGGCCACGTCTTAGAACTGGATGGAGTGTCAAGTTGCTGGTAAAAAGGCAAAGGAAAGATTTTCTCTTCTCAACTGCTATGACCCCTAAATGCAGGAGGAAAAGAATGAAACCTGGGATCACATTTCCCAAATAACTGGAAAGGAAAGGCATAGAAAATAGATTGTAGGAGTTGACTTCAAGGCTAGAGTTGATAACAAGAAAAGAAAGCAAGCCAGCCAAACTCACCAGGGGTTAACAACTTCATCTGGTTCATTGAAAGAGCTGATCTTTGGGATGTGAAAACCAAAAACGGATGGTTCACATGGACTAACAGAAGGAAAAGCAAGAATACGATCATGGAGAGGATAGATAGATATCTGGAATCTACCATCTGGCGAAGCATAATGGAGTCCTGAAAGCGGAAGTTTTAATACAAAATGGTTCGGACCACTGGCCTATTGCTCTCAGCAAGCTGGCTAATCCTAAACCCAAGCATTCCTATTTCAATTTTGAGAAAATGTAGATGGATCATTCAATCTCTCAAGTGTAGTAAAAGGAAAGGGCTTTTGATCAAATTAGACATAGCATAAGCCTAAGACAAAGTCAATTGGGACTTCATGAACCAAATTTTGGGGAGATTCATTTTTATGAACAATGAAGAAAATGCATTTGCAACTGTTATGAGTGCACCGAATTCTCGGTTTTAATCAATGGCCCGTGGGCTGAGACAAGGTGATCTCCTCTCCCAATATCTCATTATCATCATGGCAGAAGCTTTGGGTCATTATTTCAATAACCTCAAACACAGACAAATGATTAATGGACTTCAAGCCTCCTCTGATGGTCAGAATCAGACACATCAACAATTTTTGGATGATACTCTGCTATTTGCTGCTCCTCATCTGCAGGAAGTGAGGGAAATTGGAGATGCTTTAAAGCTCTATGAAAAGCTTTGTACCAAACGGTGAATAAAGGAAAACCTAAAAAAAATCAACTGCACTTAGCAAAAACATAATTTCTTGAGCTACAAACTAGGAATTGCAAAAGCTGACTTCCCGGAAATTATTTGGGTATTTCTATGTTCAAAGGCGGACCTAAAGCTCAGATTTGTAATATGTTAGTGGAAAAAAACAGAGCCAAGTTCAATTTGTGGAAAGGCGGGTGGCTTTCTTCAATGGGCAAAACTATTTCGATCAAAGCAGTGATTCAGGCGGTTCCCCACTACTGGATGTCTATTCTGCAGATGCCTAAAAAAGTGGTCAAGCAAGTCAATGTCATTTAGCGAAACTTCCTTTGGCAAGGATCTCAGAGCATACAGAAATCTCCCCTTGTCTCCTATGTTAAGGTTTGTTCTCCTAAGGAAAATGGACGAGTTTGTATTTGCAGCCTGTAATGTCCCCAATGGGATGTCTTATAACCCAAACGGGAACACCTGAGAATTCTGATTTATGACAGCAATCTGGATGAAGAAATATTAGGACAACAATGCAATTTATCCACAAAATACAGATCTGAAATACCCTAGATATGGCGAGCTTCCATAGAGAACAAAAACCCTTAAATCTGCTTTTAAATTACTCAAATCTTTTACCAAAATATTCGGAATGAATTATGCACGCAAGAATACCAAAATACAGCCCGTCGGGTTTACCTAGTAGTGGGGAATGTGGGTTATATGTGGGAGGTCTCGGAGTCCATTCCCGGGCTGGCCACCTCTATAGCTCATCGTTACTTGGCTAGGCAGTGCTAGGCAGGTCAGCTACTTCGGTGGCGGAGGTGGTCTCTCGACGTGGTGCCAAGCCGGCTTGGTGTTCAATGCGACGTGGGTTGGGGTCAAGCATGAATCCTGTGTTCAATGTGACGAGGCATGTCCTGGCATTACGGCACGAGAGTTATCCCAAACCACTTTAGCCAATGGGATTTGGGTGGATCGATAAGACAGACGGTTGGGTCCAAATCCACCCAGTTTCAAACCCCATTGGGCGTGACTCCCTTCGGGGGTGGTTATCGATGGTGGTTGGTTGTCGCATCACCGGTGGTTGCAATCGATGCTATTCTCTAAGCGGGTGGCAAACCGGACTAGCGGGTGGTAGTTTGGATGGTGGCTCGACGGCTGGTCTTGGTTGTGTTTGCATCAATGAGTTGGCTTGGTGGCAGTTCTTCACGGCGGTGGTGGTATTAGCATCGTTGGCGGTGGAGTCTAGTTTCTCTTCTCCTGGCGGTGGTAGTCTTGGCTTGGCGTGGCTAGTGGCCAAGATGGCGGTTCAGCGGCTGATCTTGGTTTGGCTTGCATCGTCGGGTTTGTGTTGAAATTGTAATATCTGGTCAGTGGACATTGTTAAGGGAGGGGACCCAAGAACCCCCCAGTTCTAAGCTCCGGTCAAAAAACATTAAACTATACGAAAAAAAAGAATACCAAAATACATAATTTTTTGGACCCAAAACAAGAGCTAGAATTTTATTATAGATCTGCAAAAATACAACTTACAAAAGTGGCCGAAAGAAGGGTTTCTCAGCCCAAATCGTCTAAAACAAAGCTGAATATGACCTCCAAAATTATGGCAAAGTTGTTGGTGATGAGATCCGGAACAGCCGTGCCCTATAATGTGTCAAACTTCACCCACAAGGGGATCGCTACCCTAGAATTAGGCTGAAAATGAAGGTAGAAACCTGCCCCAACACTCTTATCTTTATAACTTTGATTTGGAGCTGCCACGAATCTGCGATATTGGGTCTTCAATCACTAATGGAAATCTGAAATTACTCCTTGAAACTCAAAGGAAACTCCTCGAGATGGAGGATGTTTACAAGGATGAAGGGATTTCTTTCTTCAACCTTAGCAAGAGAGGGTTTTTGTCCTCTAATGCAAGTGCACCAAAGGGGTTTCATCCTTTAGTGGGATTGGAAGAGCAATTCGCCCAAAACCAAACTATAGAATTCACAATAGCCAAAAAGATGCCCCTCCATGTGTGGCGACCTCCTTTTATGGTTGGAAGTGGCACAAAGCTCCATACAAAAGGCCCAAAGAGTTCGCCCACTTTGGAAGTGTTACTTTTTCTTTTAATATTTTATTTCCCCCTTTTTTATTCTCCATATGGTTCGATTTTTTCCTCCTTGGGAATAAATAAAAATAAGATGCTTATTTACTTTATTATCACTAATAAAATAATTAAAGTGCCTATAATAAAAATTACTATGCACTCAAATTAAATTATTAGGATTAGTTTCCTCCTTTTTCCACCCCTTAGCCGTCGAGAAACCAAGAATAGGCTAAGGGTCTTCAACCTGTTATTTTTGAGAAGGGGATATTACAATCCTCCCTTCCCCAAATTGTTTGCCCTCAAGCAATTGCAAACTTAGATGCTCCAAAATTTCTGCACCTTCCCACGTAGCATCCTCAAGGGGCAAACCTTTCCAACGAACCAAGTATTCCCTTATGATCCTATTCCTCAACTTCCTTTCACGAATATCCATTATGGCTTCCGGTTCCAAAACCAATTTGCCCTCATCATCTAAAGGGGCAGCTCAATAGGAGTGATGTGTTGGCCTAATGCCTTTTTGAGGCATGAAACATGAAAAACATTGTGAATTTTGTTGTGTTGGTACCTCTAGTTCATAAGCAACCTTCCCCACCTTCCTTATGACTTTGTAGGGACCATAAAACCTTGGTTTTAGCTTTTCAACTCCATTCCCTTTGAGGGAGGACTGTCTATAGGGTTGCAGCCTCAAAAGACCATATCTCCTACCTCAAATCTAAGTTGTTGCATTCGAATTCGTCGATGAAAAATTGTTGCTAAAAAAATGTGTGATAAAGTTCATGATTAAATTCAATTGAGAGGAATATATTGTTTAAATTAAATATAATAAAAGAAGATAATTAAAAGTATACTTTCATAGTTTAATATTTAAACCTATATAATTAAAAGTATATATAGTTAAAAAAATGTGTTACTATCCTAGAAAATATTCATATTTACATTTTTTTTTATAAACGCTCCACAAATATAAACAAATTGAAAATGATAAACAAAATTAAACACCTAAAAATTAAAATACAAAAGCATAATTCCAAAATATTCATATTTAAGGTTTATTTAATGCTAATAATTTTTAATGTTACAATTTTAAAAACCTAAAACCTAAATAAAAGTAAAGTAAACCTAAATAGTATAATATTTATACGATTGTAACTATACACTCACGATGCAATACAAATATTTTAATGACAAGGCATATCAAGACCCTCCACGGGAAACTGGCCTGCAAGCAACTCTAACGCCTTTGTTCTTACTCATTGAGCCCCAAACCAGCAATGATATGGCAGCAGGCCTTTCGAGCTGAAATAGTCAATGGCAGCAAGCAAATTGAAAGGAAATCGTTACATTGATTGCTTCACAAACGCTACTAGATCTATGCGTGACCTCAAAAACGATTTAGACATAGATTTTTTAAACGATTTTTAATTATATGCGCTGATCAAATTTGTTATTTTCTATGTACAAATGTATTGGTGAATTTCAACGAATGTTTTTGCCCTAATTTGAGGTTCGACGAATTTTGAATTTAATGCTTTCAGTTCGGCGAATGCGGCAACATAGCCTCAAATGTCCTCTCAACTCTATGTTGATCTGCATACAACTCTTTTGTTGATTTTGTGCATATAGTAGGTAATCTTTGAGTGCCTTCATGATATCTTGGCTTTGTTGTACCAAATACTTAGCTCCTGGACCTCTATTATCCGAAATAACAATATCAACAAAAGAAAAACATCATAACCATACAAGGCTTTGAAAGGTGTCATACCGATAGACATGTGATAGGAAGTATTGTAACAAAACTCCCCCAAATATAACCACTTGATCCAAGTTGATTGTTGTCCTGTTACAAAACTCCTTAGGTACCCTTCTATCCATTTGTTGACAATTTCAGTTTGCCCATCCGTTTGGGGATGGTAGCTTGTGCTAGGAGTCAACTTAGTGCCTGAAAGATGAAAGAGTTCTTGCCAAAAAGAACTCATAAACCTGCTGTCCCTGTCACTCACAATGTTCTTTGGCAACCCATGAAGTCTGAAAACTTCCTTAAAAAAATCCCAGCCACTAGTGGTCCATCAAACTTAGTGGGAAGAGGAAAAAAATGGGCATACTTAGTGAGTCTATCCACCACAACATAAATACCGCTCTTACCTTGCACCGTGGGAAGTCCGGTAATGAAATCCATAAAAATACTCTCCCATTTTTATTTGGGATAGGCAAAGGCTGTAAAAGACTTGCTGGAAATTCATGTTCCCCTTTACTTTGTTGGCATGTGAGGCACTCTCGGATGTGTTGAAGAACTTCTCCTTTGAGCCCTTTCCAAACAAATTTCTCTCTAATTTGTTTGTATGTTTTGAAGTACCCCGGATGACCAGCCAAAGGAGAGTCATGCATAGCCTCCAAAATCTTATGTTTTACCTTGGATTCGAAATCAAATAGACTCTATTTTTGTAGAGTATGATGCCATCTACTACCTTGTATCTTTCATCTTCAATTTCTCCTTCTAGGACAGCACTAGCAAACTGATTTTTTGCATATTCAGCTGTTATGACAGCCCTCCAATCTGCTGTAATTTCTGTCATAGAACAACAATATGGTTTCCTTGACAATGCATCCGCTACTATGTTATTTTTCCCTTTAACAAACTCAATATCAAAGTCAAATGCTTGGATTTTGCTTACCCACTTTGTTGCCTTTCATTCAAATCAGTTTGGTTGAGAAAGTACCTCAAACTATTGTGATCCGCTAAGTTGCCAAAACATTTTGGATACGGGAGCGGGAGTGGGGTATCCGATACGTGGAAACGGCAAATTTTTTTTTGACCCCGGATACGGCAGTACAAAAACTATATAAAAATTAAAAAATATATAAATTTCAGCCTTTTAAATAGGAATTTAATTATTCACCACATATTATGCATATGAAAGACAAGATAAAAGACAAGTTATAAGCAAAATAAGTGAATAACCACAACAAACAAGCTAGGATACCGATAAAACTTAGAAACTTAAAAGCTTAAAAGTTAAATTAAAATTTAAAATACTTAAATCGAACACAATGTGAATGTCATGAATCTCATGATATATTAAATTCAATCATAGATCAATATTCAAAGTTCAAACTATCTTTCATTGTCAATATTTATCATATTCCTCTTCATCAAGAGGATCAAAACCAGCTACATCATCATCATTATGTGGTTCATTAGAACCACATGGGCTCGAACCACTCACACTAGGGCCACTGCCAGTTGCACCCCCTTGTGCATGTAGGTCTCATGGTGCCAGTGCCACATAACTCCCCTCATCATCATATGCTCCATGGTGGGAAATGGATGCATCCAAGTTAACTATCTGTGGATCAATGTCCCAATGTCTTATTGACCCTTCTTGTACTCCGGTTGCTTGTGGGATAAAAGGCGCAAGTTGGAATGTATGTATACCAAATCTTCAACCCTTTTAGCCCTCAACCTATTGTGTTTCTGTGAGTGAATGAAACTATATGTACTCCAGTTGCACTCAGAGGAAGATGAACTTGCAACCTATTAAGGCAACCCAAACTTCAAAGTCAATGCAAAGTTCAACTTCAAACTTAAACACTCAAACTTAAATTTTAAAAAAACTAAAAGAAACTTAAAAGAGAATAAAAAAATTTAAAAGTTACTTGTGCCAAGACCTTGATTGCAAGAGGTTGCAAGTAAACCGATGAAGTACCATGGAGGTACCACCACATATGAGCATCCATCTTGTATTTGCTCCGAAGAGCGAGAAGGCTATGACCCGTTTCTGCTATGAAATTGTCAAACTCTACCATAACCTGGTCTTGGGCCTCAGAATCAAGGAAGAGCCTAGCCAATGCCACCATATATCCCTCACTGACTTCCGCATCCTGTATGGTGCTACCCTCCCTGGAAAGGAAAGGATCTTTGTGCTATAAAATCTAGGAGTCAATGCAAAAGCCAATAGATGTAATGGGGTGGTCATTTTGTTCCACCGCTCAATGAGGATTGACTTCACTTGTTTGAAAAATATTTCCTCGGGATCTTGTTCTTTTGCATTTATGACGGCTTTTATCTTCTCAATCATTGAGTCGATGCCGTCATATATCTCTCCTAGACATGGCTGATCCGTGTTAGTAAACCGGATCATGCTCATAATGGGCTCCGTAAAACTCAACAGATAATTCACTTTATCCCACCGTCCTTATCAAAGGGTCTTCACTTTTTGAGCCCATTGAGTGTTTGATTGCCTCCATATAGACCAAAGATTGGATGTTACCATCCTCATGAGTGCCTCTCGCACCTTCACTAGTCGTCTCAAGACGATTGTGTGTGATGCAAACCGAGTCTCAGCAACCTAATAAGAATGAGGAACAAAAATTAAAAATAAAATTGAAAGCTAAAAGAATACTAAAAAAGTTAAAAACTTATATTTAAATTTTAAATTAAAAAGAAAGAAAGAAAGAAAGTTTTTCCTTACCTTCAGTAGCTCCAACTGCGAGAATGATCTAAAAATGCCCTGTGACATGTGGTGGTTGGTGACAAACATTTGGATCTCTTCAACTTCTTCATACACTTGTTGGATCCACTCTATTTTGTTTGCCATTTTCTTTAGCATTAAATTCAATGAATGCACAGCACTTGGTGTCCAAAAAATATGCCCATACCATGCCTCAACTAGCATCCCCGCAGCTTTGCAATTTTTGGCGTTGTCCGTTATGACTTGGACAACATTTTGAGGCCCACTGCCTCAATGGACTCAAAGAGAATGTTGGCTATAAATTGGGCATCCTTCACTTGCCCCTCACAATCAACCGCTTTCAAAAACATTGCCCCTTAGGGCATACTGCAATCACATTGATTAAAGGGCGGTTTCTTGCATCTTTCCATCCATCAGAAACAATGGACACACCTGTTTTGGTCCATGAGTCCCTAATTGGTTGCAAGGAGGTTTCCACATATTTTTTTTGTTTATCCAAAAGGGTGGTGCGGATCTTCTCATATCCTGGTGATTTATACCCTTTTGGTGCCTCATTGATGGCTTTCACCATCTCATGCCAATAAGGTGATCTCACAACATTAAAAGAAAGCCCATTAGCATATACACACCTTGCAATGTGTTCATCTGCAATTGCCCTGGTCTCATTTTGAAAGGCCTTTTCCAATGGCCCTTTTGTCTTGCTTTTCTTTCGTGCAAGGGAAACATCCTCATCCGTGGAGATAGGAGCCACAAATGGATGTGGCATGGCCACAATTGGGGATCCACTAGGTGATGGAGCAACTGGAGGCCTTGTTGAACGAGATGAACCTCCTCTTTTAGCCAATGGATGATCTACTATCATAGCCACATTTGCCTCTGCATCTTCCTGCTCTTTGATATATACCAAAACTTTTGTTTTTGGCACCCCAACATTATTCTTCCCCTTGCATACTCTTATGCCATTACCCGTTATGGCACACAAGTGGCTTTTCACCCTACTGTAAGAGCCTTTGAATAGTCCATCACAATCATTGCATTTCCATTCAAAACAACCACCACCTACAAGTTGTTGAACTATTGTTACGTGCCTCCATAACGGTGAATTTGGGTCAAAGTCCTTAACCAAAGATTGCCCAAGAAGAAGCAGAACTTGTTGCCATTGTAGAAATACCTACAAGGTTCCAAAAAAAAAAAAAGCAAAGAAAACAATGGCATGCAATTGCATTGTGATTGAACAATGAAATTTAAAAGTTAAATAGAAAGAGCAAAAAAAAGATGGACATAAGCAAAAAAATCAAAATGTAATGTGTGCAAGATTAAATGGCAAAAAAAAAAAAAAAAACAAGGTTAGAAATTTAAAAAAACTTGCCTTCACTTCAGTAAACCACAAATCCTTCACAAATATTCCTCCTTTCTGACTCTCCTCACACTCCTACAAGCTTAAGCAATAACTCCTCAAACCCTAGACAAGCACAATGCAATTTTGGAGAGCCAAAGGTAAGTTTCTTTGATTTATGTTTTATTTTTGTGTTGTTCTTTTGTTTTATTGTTTAGAGTTAGCTTTTAGGGTTTAGATTAGAAAAATATTTCGTTTTTTAGAGTGGTGCTTTTAAAACAAAGAAATCATTAAAAAAAAAAAAAAAAATCACATGTTTTTTAAGTGGGATGGGAGCGGCGCGGGGCTGCGAAACGCGGCCGGGTACGGCATAGGTCATACCCGGCCGTTTCTATAGCCCCCCGCCGCTCCGCCGCCGCTCTGCTCCCACTCCCACAAGCGTTTCCTAGCCGTAACGGCTACCTAGGTGATCCGTCTTCACCACAAATCTGCCACAAACTAAGTATTGTTGGAACTTCACCAAGGCATGCATGATTGCCAACATCTCTTTGTCGTAAATGGAGTACCTACGCTTAACATCTTTTAGTTTCCTACTCTCATATGCAATTGGATGCTTATTTTGCATCAAAACAGCCCCAATACCATCTCTAGATGCATCACATTCAACAACAAAAGGAATTGAAAAATCTGGAACAGCAAGTACGGGCATGAACTCATTACCTTTTTGAGCTTGTCAAATGCTAGTTGGGTTGTAGGCGCCCAGCGAGAAAGCTCCATGCTTTGTTAAATTTGTCAAGGGAGTTGTAAGTTGTGCAAATCCTTTAACAAACCACTAATAATAGCTACAAAGACCCAAGAATCCCATTAATTGAGTCAATGTGGTGGGAGGAGGCCAATCCAAGATGGTTTGAATCTTTTGTTGATCACTCATACTCCTTGGGCATTGATGACATGTCCAAGGTACAAAATTTCCTTCATTCCAAACTCGCATTTTGATAATTTGGCAAAAAGATATTGTTGTTCCAAACTGTCCAGCACCATATCCAAATGCTTCAAGTGCTCCTCCCATGATTTACTATAAATTAAAATGTCATCAAAGAATACCAACACAAACTTTCTCAAATGCTCTCTAAAAACATGATTCATACATGATTGAAATGTAGCGGGGGCATTGGTTAACCCAAAAGGCATTACTAGGAATTAAAAATGACACCGAAAGGTTGTCTTGTGGACATCCTCTTCTCTTAACCAGATTTGATGATACCCAAATCTCAAATCAATCTTGGAAAAGAACACCGCTCCATGCAACTCATCAAGTAACTCATCAATCCTTGGTATGGGGTACCTATTTTTTATTGTCTTCTTGTTCAACAACCGGTAGTCAACACACATCCTCAAGGTCCCATCCTTCTTCTTCACAAGAACAACCGAAGAAGCGAAAGGACTAGAACTTGGCCTTATGAGACCCATTTCCAGCAACTCCTTGATTACTCTCTCTATTTCTTCCTTGAAGACCCTTGGATGACGGTAAGGAGAAGATATTACCATGCAGTGGAACCCTATTCTAACTCACTAATATATGCTAAACTTCTATCCGGTGGCATGATGAGGCAAATCATTGAAAACCTTAGCATGCTTGTCAAAATAGGTTGAATATCAACATGATAAGACTGTTGTGATGAAAAAGATGATGTATTTCTTACCAGACAATGTGTAACCCATGCAATCTGCCCTCTTTTGAAGGATCTTTCCATACTCTTGGTTGTTACAACTTGGGGAGCACCATTCTTCATGCCTTGTAGTACAACTTCCTTGTCTTGCACCTTGAATTTTAACTCCATGGTTTCGTAATTTTGAGTGAATTCACCCAAAGATTGCAGCCATTGTACTCCAAGTACTACATCCGTTTCACCAATGCCAATGACATAAAAATCTTACTCATGTGTCTCCCTAAAGTGAGCTCAAGTTGAAGGATCTTCTTTGTACATGAGAGTGAGTATCCATCCGCTACGGTCACGTTGAACCCGTGGAAGCCTTTATCTCCAATCCCGTCCTTGTGACCAAGCTTTCATCAATGAAGTTATGGGTAAAAGTTTATCTGAGATCTTAATGTGATCCTTTGTCCATGAAGGACACCTCTAACACAAAATGCATAGTATCTAGGTGCTCCAGATAAGGTAGAAGTGTGCCATCCGTGAGAATCTCTTCCTCTTCCTTCACTTGCTCTTCAATTTCTTCCGGATCAGCACTCTCTTCATCTTTTTCCTCATCTAAAACTACCTCAATGTAATGGGTTGCCCCTTTGCCAAGGCAACGGTGGTCAGGTGTCCATGGATCCTTGCAGTTGAAGCATAATTTTTTCCTTCTTAGCTCATTTTTGCCTCTATTTCCTTGTTGTTTTTCAACCACTCTCTTGGATCAGATTTTCCTTGAGTTGTCTTACCTTGTTGTCCAAAAGTTATTGTCCTTTGCTCACTATTTTGAGTTGTCCTTGGCAATCCAAATAACCCCTTTTCTACCCCAAACATGCATTCCTATGTTGTCCATAAGGTACAGTCCTAGGTTGTCCAAAAGGCAAATTTTTGCTTTTTGGGACAGCTAAGTTTCAAGGTTCAAAGATTTTTTTATAGCTCCTTGTAGAGAGGAAGGGTTGAAGGCCTTGACTAGGCATCTAAGTGGCTCCGTTGAGCCCTAAATGAACAACACCACAAGCCTTTGTTCACTTACATCGACACCATCCTAGTGAAGCAAGTCTCGAAACTCGAAACTATATTTATCCAATAATCCCTCTTGTTTGAGTTGAGCCAATTCTTTAAAGTAGATCTCTAGATCTATTCTATCAAGTCTTTCTATTAGACATTGACTGAATTCTTCAATAGTTGTGATAGATCCATGCCCTTGTGTGATCAACCCATGCTACCACCATTCATGTGCTACCCCTTCTAAATGCAAAGTGGCAAATTTGAGGGCTTCCTCCTCGTACGTGGGATTCAAGGACAAGTATGTAGCTAACTCCCGTAACCATGCTCTTGTTAAACACTTATCAGATCCATCAAAAGAAGGAAGAATTACCTTTCCCAACCTCTATTGTAAGTCTCTTCTTAGATGCTTGAATGTTGAACTCCTCTCTTCTTTTCGGTGCCCTTAGTATTCTTCAATTGGCAGAAATCTCTTAAAGACAACATATCTCTCACCCTAAAGGCGAGGGTTGGGTATTCATCATCCCATGCCCCTATGTCCTGTGTCACTTGGTGGATCTAACTCAACTAAATGTTCTTCTCTTTGAGGAATTTGACTCTAAATATTTGAGGAGAGAGTTTAATGGAGGTCCTTGCTTGATCAAAAGAGCTTTCTTCTTTGTTATTTGTTGTTCCCTAGTTGGATGATTTTTTTATATTGTGTCCATGTAGAACCTTAGCCAATTCCATAATAGATCTTGTCAATGTATCACACATTTCCCTTTGAGATTCCCTCAAGACCTGCTGAAAAGATTGTTGCGACTCCCCGTAGCTCCTTGTGATTACTTTTTGCATAAAACTCATGTCATTTGTTATAGGAGCTCTTTGCTCTAGATCATCCATGGTTTCTTTCCTTGGAGTCTAATTTCTTCTTTGATAAACCTGAGCTGATTTTTCCTTGTGCATCAAGATTTGATTTCTTCTCACATGCTGGCAAGGATCACCGCTCTGATACCACTATAATGTCCCGATGGGATGTCTTATAACCCAAAAGGGAACACCTGAAATTCTGATTTATGACAGCAATCTAGATGAAGAAATATTGGGGCAACGATGCAATTCATCCACAAAATGCAAATTTGAAATACCCCGGATATGGCGAGCTGCCACAAAGACCAAAAACCCTTAAATCTGATTTTAAATTACTCAAATCTTTTGCCAAAATATTCAGAATGAATTATGCATGCAAGAATACTAAAATACATAATATTGGGGCAACGATGCAATTCATCCACAAAATGCAAATTTGAAATACCCTGGATATGGTGAGCTGCCACAAAGACCAAAAACCCTTAAATCTGATTTTAAATTACTCAAATCTTTTGCCAAAATATTCAGAATGAATTATGCATGCAAGAATACCAAAATACATAATTTTTGGGACCCAAAACAAGAGCTGGAAATTTATTATAGATCTGCAGAAATACAGCTTACAAAAGTGGCCAGAAAGAAGGGTTTCGAGCCCAAATCATCTGAAACAAAGTTGAATATGGCCTCCAAAATTATGGCAAAGTTGTTAGTGATGAGATCCGGAACAGCCGTGCCTTAGAATGTGTCAAACCTCACCTAAACGGGGGTCGCTACCCTAGAATAAGGCTGAAAATGAAGGTAGAAACCTGCCCCAACACTCTTGTCTTCAAACCCTAGTTGGAGCTGCCATGAATCTGCAATATTGGGTCTTCAATCACTGCTGGAAATCTGAAATTACTTCTTGAAACTCAATAGAAACTCCTGAGATGGAGGATCTTCACAAGGATGAAGAGTTTTCGTTCTTCAACCTTAGCAAGAGAGGGTTTTTGTCCTCTAATGCAAGTGCACCAAAGGGGTTTCGTCCTTTAGTGGGATTGGAAGAGCAATTCACCCAAAACCAAACTATAGAATTCACAATAGCCAAAAAGATGCCCCTCCATGTGTGGTGACCTCCTTTTATGGTTGGAAGTGGCACAAAGCTCCATACAAAAAGCCCAAAGAGTTCGCCCACTTTGGAAGTGTTACTTTTTCTTTTAATATTTTATTTCCCCCTTTTTTATTCTCCATATGGTTCACTTTTTTCCTCCTTGGGAGTAAATAAAAATTAGATGCTTGTTTACTTTATTGGGGAGAAAAGGTTAAAAACAACTAGATGAAAAGTTTAAAAAAGAAATCCTCACTAGGGAATGGAGGAATTTTAGAGATCTGCACGCCAGGGAATGAAGAGATTGTGCTTACGGTGAATGAGCTTTTAGCCAATTACAAAACTCCTAAAACGGCGGAGAGGATTCTCTAGATTGGGATCACAAGGGCAAGGAGTAATACTTCATTAATAAAAATTTAATTGTAACCTTTCTCAAAAAAACATAATCCTTGGGCCATAATTGACTGGAAGCTGATATGGAATTCCCACGCATGGCATAAAGCTAGAGTGTTTCTATAGTTAGTGGTGCAGGGAAATATCCTCATTGGGGAAAAGTCATTGTTCCCAGGGCCCTAATTGACTAGAAGCTGATATGGAATTCTCTTGCATGGTCTAAATCTAGAGTGTTTCTATAGTTGGTAGTGCAGGGCAAAATCCTTAAGGGGAACATCTTTAGAGAAAGGGTTTTACAAGGCCGAGCAGATGTCCGTTATGTGAAATACAGAAGAGGAATACAATCACCTTCTCTTGAATTTCTCCACTCTAGAATAATCTGGGATAATTTCATTGAAAGTTTTAAATGCAAATAGGTGTCCAGCAGAGAGGTGGAGATGCAAATGGCTCAATGGAAAAGCCTGGTTATGCTGAATATCCCTAGAGATATGTGGCAGGCTGCCCCAGCAATGCTATGTTGAAAGCTTTGGATTGAAAGAACATCGCAGATTTTTCATAATGATAAATGTGAGGTCTCTAATGTCTAGGCAGGTATTTGAAGTAATATCACAGAAACCCTGTCTAACAGCGGCTATAGAAAGAATAACGAGGCTAATCCGAGAGAGATTCAGATTCTTGAAAATTGGCTGTGAATCAGGGTGGGATTTGACAAGATGATTGGAAAAAATAAAAATAAGAAGAAAGATATGGGAGAATGGGAGAAGCCTTCATAAAGTTGGAATAAACTCGAGTTCGACGGGACTTGAAATAGAACCTGGGAAAATCAGGGGCAGGTTATATTATCAGAAATCACTGGGGTAAACCATTGTTTTCAGGAGACTAAAATTGTACTCAAACAATATGGGGAAGGGGCTGGACTCATTTCTAGTTTTATCGTAGCAGTTCAGAATGGAATGGACAGGTTAATTGTTGAAGGCAATTCTCAAATCATCATTAATGAATCGATAAGTGGAAAGATGAACAATTGGAGAATGAAGAGCATCATTGAAGAGGTTTGGAAGCTTACTGCAAGTTTCAGGCAAATTAACTTTCAGCATTGCTACAGAGGTTTAATAAAGCAGCGAACTAGTTAGCGAATTATTGTTTTACATGCAAAGATAATGCCATAGTTGGTGACCGGAAGGACGTGGAGGAGAAACAGATGTACAAGAATCTCCTGCAGATTATCCATTTGGATAACAAAATGGAGAAAAAAGAGGACTGTTAAGATTAACCTGGAAAGATAATGTTTAGTTTTAAAATCAGAGATTATCAAATAATATTGGTTTAACACTACCTTCAATGAGGTAAATTGGAAGAGAATCATGAAGATTCATGGTAATAGTGATCGGACCTACTCTATTAGCTACCTTTGTAAAAATCTATGACAGCGCAGACACAGGATTTTTGGTTTTTATTTCTACAACATCCTTTTTTCAGAAACTTTCACCATGGCAACAGGACTTACATGGATTAGAATGCATGCATGGATAATTATAAGAGTGGTGCTGTCAGAGAAAAAATTTGGCCTCCTACAAATCTGACTTCCAGTGGCATGACTTTTTCCCATCTGGGGAATGCTTATGATCAGTCTTTTTGAGCTGGAAAAGCAGTAG
Source organism: Taxus wallichiana var. yunnanensis (assembly GCA_018340775.1). NCBI lineage: Eukaryota > Viridiplantae > Streptophyta > Pinopsida > Cupressales > Taxaceae > Taxus > Taxus wallichiana. The sequence continues at coordinate 332,276,860 of CM031240.1, read as the reverse complement.
ATTAGAACGTAGATGCAGAAGGAAACAGCAGGTCTTTCAAGCTGGAAGGATTGGCTGGAATCGTGATTCTAGGTGGTGTGTCTTTCGTTGGTCTTATAATACTGACTGGTGAAGGAATGCTGGATTAACATTAAACAACAATGGTTTTTGGTGTCAGAATAATAATCTGAATCGTCTCAAAAGCATCTCCATACACGCTCACCCTGCATCTCTCCAGCTTCTATCCGCACAGTTGATCACACTGGGACAAAAGCTTAATTCTACTCAGGCTGATAATAATGCGCAAAACCAAAGGCAGGATAGAATCAATCGGCACTTCAAAAGGAATGGAATGGCTGAGTTCTCGGACCATTGTGATGTTGTTAGGGAGGAGAACAACAAGTACGGGAGCAAACATTATAGCAGCCAAGAGACGGATGTGGAAGAGTTTCTACGTCCCATGCGCCCAATTTCTCTTAGGTCTGCACTACTTTGGGAGAAGCGGAATAAAGCCCAGCATAAAGTAGTAGCAAAAGGAGTGAAGCGGGGTCAACAGGGGAATGAGTCACCCAAGGATAACTTGGCAAGCTTGAAATCGGACACCACGGAGGAGAATAGTTTCCACGTGCTCCTTAGAAAGGGCAGAATGATGATCTCGAGGAGAGACCATGAAGGTCACAGTAATGTATGAGCATAAGAGTCTTCATGAAAGTTATGAGGAAGACAGAGGTGATGGCATGCAAAGGATATTGCTAGAGAGGAGGCGGTAACTTTAACAAGAGGAAGCTGTATGGAGGAGACGATACCTGTAAGGAGAAATTTTTCTTCAACAATATGGAGGAATATCTGTGCAATAGGGCTAAATAAATGGCCCAAGAGTTTTCAGCTCCAAAGCAAATTGATGAATTCCATCAATGAGAACATGATTACCTTTATAAGTGAACATGTTACTCCTTGTGCAGAAGGCAAGAAGAATGTAGAAGCTCTTTCACAAACCCTAGTGAACATGATGATCACCCTTAAGTATGGAAAAGATCACGGGTAGAATCACTTCTCTGGAGAGCATATCAAAGATGTTTCTTAAGTATGGAAGAGAGCATGCTAATATGAAGCAAAATCTTGTCACTTTGTCTCGTGATATGTATTGTGTGAATAAGCATATTCACCAATCATTTTGCTAGGTTAAGGATAAGAAGACTGATAACAAGGTTGGCAAGAAAGACCAACATTTCCTCTTTGAGGATAAAGGGGAGTCTTTAACCACTCTCGATCTGTTGGCTTCGTATGTCTCTTATGTGTGTGTTGGGTCAATACGCACCAACGTGTCGGTTATGGTTTTGTTTGTCTTTGTTTTGCCTTTTCCTTTCAGTCTTGACCTTCTGTTTTCAGAGTGTACCCTGGTCAAGGTGTGAGCCTCTCTCTTTTTGTTTGTTTTCTTAGTTGCTTATCAATAGATTTTTAGCATTAGCCGAAAAAAACAAGTATGACCCAAATCTCAGGCATTGAAAACTGACAACCAACTTGCCAAAGGACCACAGAATAATTGTACACATAAAAGATGTGAATTCCCAAACGCACAATTAATCGTAGTAGAACAGGTCTTCATCTTGAAGGCAGGTGAATTGGCCCATTATCCTATCACACTTCTATTATTTAGTTAGGTTATCTTCAACACAACATACAGAATGAACAAATTATTTTACCAAGGCAGACTTCCGTCCAGATGTATCAAGGCTGCGCTTTTCCAGCTCATTACGTAGCTCTTGAACTGTGACAGTATTTGTCATTGTTACTAAATCGTGATTTTTAGAAGTAATTCCATCTTCGTCAAGAGAGCTTTCATTTGCAGAGTTAGGCACTTTCTTTGTATCTGCTGCCATGTCTGTTCTGTCTTCATCTTTAGGCTGCTTTTTAAACTTCCTGCCTGTTGCCCTCTTATCCACAGGCAACTCGGTATTGGCACTGGAGATTTTCTTATCTTTTGATTCAGATTCATCTTTAATAGCTGCATCAAGTCTACCTACCTGCAAAATAGATAACAAATTTTTCAATGCTTAAAATGTTATCAATTTAGATCTGCTTCCTAGCTAAACCTTGTGTTTTTCAGTCTTGATTAATGTTGATACCTTTTACAAAATATCAATTTTAAGTAAAGTTGGGAAATAACGTTTGCCAAATACATACAACCAATGAAATCCCTGAGCCAACCTTAAATTATATCCAAGGAAAGATGAGATTCCATCATGCAAGAAGGTTGGTTTAGAATAGTCTCTTATTTGAATCATACAGCAATATAATTTGTAGCATATGAACCGCGGGATGAACCCATAACTTACCAATTCAGGCTTACATCCAGAAGTATCAAAACCGCGCTTAGCCAGCTCGTGACGAAGTTCTTGCACTTTAAGCTTATTTATCATACTATAATCCATCTACATACAGAATTTAGAAAACAGTTAAGGCATGAAATTGGAAGCAATTAGTGTGCCTTCACTGCCAGCAAAATTGCGTATGCTGAAGTTCTTAATTCAGGGTAAAGACATGAAACAGAGCAGCTAATATGAAGAACCAACACAACAATTAAAAGTGGGAATAAAATAGAATAATTCGCAGCATACTTGTCTTCCTAGAGCCAGTGAAATCCTAAAACTCCTACTTGTTGCTGCATTTACATGTGTAATTGTGCAGATGAAATGATTCGGGAATTCGACAGGACAAAGACTTATAATTAAATGATTGCTTCGTAATAACATCGCCAGATAAAACCACCTTCGTCAAGAAATGAAAACTCAAAATCCAGAGAGCAAGAAATCCTTGGAAAAATGAAATTGACCCTTAGCTATGCTACTATATGAATAAATCTTCAATAATGATTATTATTATTTGCTTAGGATCAAATAGTTATTGCTGTGTGGGATGAGACAACGGGTAGCCCTATTGCAGTGAAGTGAGTGTGTGGGGCGCCTTACTGTGGTGCGGAGTTGAACTTGTGTCGCAGTTCGAACACATTAAAATGTACCCCTTTTTCAAAAGTCCACAACCCCACCAAGTCCTCTGTCCCCCGGTTTATGGGCCGTCATAATTGAATCAAAATCACACTTTGGCCATCATCATAATTATTTGGTATGGATGCAATGAAAATAAGAAATCACCATTTCTACAGTGATAACTATTAATGAGATAAAAAATTGACGAGTGTTGCACCACCAGCAACAGAATATTGTGGATAACTGCGGTGGAATTCAAGAAGCCTAACTGGGGTTTCAAATGTCTAGAGCTTGGATAGGCTATGTTGTGTATGTACCTCGGATACTCTGGAACCCTATAGTGCGATGGGAAACAATGATCCTGGATCAGAAAAGATATCTAGATTTATGTTTGCGCATTCATTGGCGTTTTCTTTTTACCTGTTCCAGTGGTGGAATTACATAGCACTGTCTCGTTCCTGCATATTATATAATCAGAAGAAAAAAATAGAATTTGGCGTGTTCATTCTGTTGGACATTAAAATGGATTTCAAGAAATTTTAGACTACATGAAAAAATTGTACGCACCAGGTTTGGGGAAAGTTGCAGAAGTTCCGAGCGCTCAGTTTGGAAGTTGAAGTATTTGGCAGGAGTGACAAATGAGCCCAAGGCGTACGCCAGAAGCCTCCTGTTTAATTAATTATTTCAATATAACCTTTGTATTATAGCGTTTTCTTTTTCTATTTTGTAAATAATTCTTTGGTAGGATGGATACTATTGTTTTTTTGGTTGCTTTAGTATTGTGTGGGGAAAAATGTCAATCTCTCTTACGACTCCCAACTCTTGAATCCGGACCCTCAACATCCGACTCCTAACTCCCGACTTCGACTATGTCTTTCAAACTCCCGATTGGATTCGATTCTTCGCACCACTTTCAGGCATTCAAGCTTTTTGGGGACTCTGTTCACCAAGCCTCATCGATCGCCCTTCCACACCGAGCCTGACTTTTGTTGGGTCGACCTCTCCCAAGCTTGCTACCACAAGCTCACATCAAGCTTTGCTTTGTGTCGTGACCCGTCGAGCTCGTTTGTGGTACCTTCCTTCGGTCCTGCCCATTTTCTCTCGGTCTCTTTGGTTGTGAGCTTATATGTAACTCAGTGTGAAACTTGGTCTCGGATCCTTCGTCCCCCAAGCTCCTTCATAGTGGTTCACGTGTGAGTTTTCCCTGCATCCTCGCTCGGCCCTTTCTACCTACGCATCGTGGTTTCTCACCCCGCTCAATCATCTCGACTCTTGACGTTCAACCCCGACTCCCGACTCCGAGTGTGTCATTCAAGCTCCTACTCTAATATACAAGGATCTCACTCTACACTACGAGGATATATGTTGCTCAGATCGCCTACATCTCGGCAAGTTCTTGGTTTGTGACTCGACTCGATTCCATTTGGTCTCTTTTGTGTGATCAAATGTTCTGATGGAAAGAACGTTTATGGGGTTGGGAGTCAAACAACATGGGCAAAATTACACTTGTAGACAAAAGTGGGAAATGGGTGTGGGTCAATACAAAGCAAGATTGAGGTATGATAAAATGTAAACTTTCACATATCAAATGGGGACTTCAAAGAAGACACCAAGATCAAAAGATGAAAACTACTCCAATCAAGCAAAGGCCAAAAACTCAAACCAAAAATGGAGCACACAAATAGGAGGCACGTGACTATAAGGATAGAGGGGTGGAAGAAGTCTACAAACCCATTTCCACTCCTCTTACTTGGTCATCTAAGTTATATGTTCAAGAGTTGGTGAATGTGAAAAATAGAATGGAACACATGGAAGCTCGAGAGTAAGAGAAAAATGCAAGATCCGAGGAGATTGTATTAGCAAAACAAACTCTTGAAAAAGACAACAAAGTTTTAATGGAGCAAGTGGCAATGCTTCAAGAGGCCTTACAAATAGGAAAGCGTGAATGTCAAAAATGAAAATGATAATGAAAGGGTGAAAACGACTTAGCAAGACATGTTAAGCATCGACAAAATCGGTATATGTGTAATAAACTTAAAAACAACAAAAATAAGAACTCAAAAGGATCACGGAACAAACTCTCAGGGATTCGTGGTTGAGGAATATGGTAAAGATATAAATGCAACCAAAACCAAGTCATGTTTTCATGTTGTCAAGGGTCCATCAAATAAGGACAATGACGTAGATGCAAATTTGAGCAAAATGCAAGAAAGCGAACATAGAGAAAGGCAGGAGAGGATAAAAAATCTAATTATCAAAGGGGTAAAATAGTGTGGTAAAAATGAAAACAAGTTCATTTTGGCAAGTGAATTTTTAAGAGACAAGATACAATGGCAAGGACATATCATGCAAGCAAGGAAAATTGGAAAGGTAGATGAAGAAAGGGCTAGACCTATCAAAGTTGTCATGAGGAGATTATAAGACAAATACCAACTTTTGAGTGAGAAGGGACTCTTAAGGGGTCAAATTTCTTTTTAGATAATGATTTAACTTTGATATAATCGAAGGATAGAATGAAAGAATTAACTAAAGTAAGAGCAACAAGAGACAAAGGTAAAAGAGCGAGGGTTGTACAACAGAAAAGTTGTTACTAGCAAGATAATATCATAGTATTCTTCGCAAATGGATGACAACATGAGAACAACGAAATTGACGTCAATGAGGAATGAGTTAGGCCAATCGTGGATGCAAAGCTATGAGAACCATGCTTTGAGCTCTCAAAACCAAAATAAATAGGAATTGGGGCCCTCCCAAGTATTGTTAAAACTTACATGTTGGAATTGTAGAGGTTACCTTGGAGAAGGGGGCCTAAGTTAGGGCCTGTAGTAAAAGGGAAAGACGTAATTCATCTCATGGAAACTCATGAACATGATCATTGCAAGACTATCCTTTTCAAGGTTATAGGAACTTTGCGATCGAAATGAGGTAGCTAGCAATGGGAGAGGTTTTGGAGGTATAATGGTTTTAGTTAGAGAAGTGGAGGCGGAAGATTCAACAAGTAAGAGAGAACACAAACAAACAATTGATTTGGTTTAGAATATCAGAAAATGGGAGTAACATTAGAATAGCAGCTTGTTACTTTACACCTCAGGTCTCAAAAGCATACAAAAAAGGTAGACTAGATGGGAAAGATCCTTATGCAACTCTAAAGAAGGATATTTCCAAGTTTTCATGAGGGAAGTTCTTCTTTTAGGTGACTTCAATGCGAGGACTGCAAATGAGCAAGCTAACACATGGATTAGTAAGGAGAACCATAATCTGTTATGGCTCATGGAAGAAGATATTCATTAGTGGGCAAGATGGTCAGAAGACAATAGGGACATTAATCATTTGGGTGAAGAACTATTAAATCTTTGTGGCGTGTTTGATTTGATTATTTGCAATGGGATAGAAAGATGACATAAATCTGGAAATTTTACTTGTAAAACGTACAATGGGGAAAGTGTTGTTGATTATGCAATTTGCGCACAAAGTTTAGTCGACGAGATAAAAGAAGTGGAGATTGATGATTCTATCGGGGACCTAAAGTCGATCATAATCTAATTTCCATTGTGGTAGGTTGGTCGAGCAAGAATCACCTCACAAGGAACAAACAATCTCAACATCTTCTAGAAAAGGAAGGATTCTTGTAACACAAAAAAATTGTGATATCTTCAACATGACATTGAGTCACTTAATGCAAGAGGGGAATGTAAGATCGCAAGGCCTTAAAAGTCGTGAGTTAACAAACATAATTAAGAAGGCTCGTACAAATTGTAAAAGAATAAAAATAAGAAGCAAACAAATTATTTTCTGTAAATGGATGGTTTGACAAGGAGTGTAAAGCAAACAAGGAGAGCTATAAAAGAAACAGCAAAGAGAAGTTGAACACAAAGTTATACAAACAAGTCATAAAGAAAAAAAGATGAGTTCATGACCATGAGGAGGGAAGATCTTATACACTTAGGGAAACATAATCCAAAAGCATTTTGGAAGGAGCTTTAATTAAAGAAAAAACATACATATGACAACAATATCATAGCCAATCAGTAGTTTGAGTTTGCAAAACAACTTTATGAGCAGGATCCAAAAGTTGAAGGCCCTCCTTTGGTCAACATGACAACAAATTTTTTATTGTGTGAGAAGTTGAAGACGGTATTATGAAATTGGGGGTTGGACAAGTAAAAGACTTGGATGAGTTTCAAGCGTGATTATTTAAAATGGGGAAAGAATTTCATCTGTTTTGTGCTAATGCTAAATTCTCCTTCAAACTAGCCAAAACTCTGTTGTTGACGTTGAATGTGTTCCTCAACATCTCGACCTTAGTTTGCACCCTCAAGGAGGAAGTGATAGAAGGTGGATGGTAACCATATAATGCTAAGAATGGGGTCATTTGAGAAGAGGTATGAAAAGATGTGTTATACCACCATTATGCAGTGGTAGCAATTTAATCCACCTTTCTTGCTTATCGATACAAAACAACGTAAATACCCCTCTAAGCATTTGTTGAGCACTTTTGTTTGCCCATCAGTTTGAGGATGATAAGATGAACTGTGAGCTAGCTGAGTACCCAAACATGAAAATAATTCCATCCAAAAATTACTTGTGAAAATAGGATCGCGGTCACTTACAATTATCTTTGGGGTTCCATATAGCCTTTGAAGCTGTCTCCAAAAAAAAATAGTTGCGATCAGTCCTGGCTGTAAATGGATGTGATAGGGCACAAAAATGGGCATATTTTGTGAGCTTATCCACAATCACGAAAATAACATTCTTACCCTCTAAACAAGGCAATCCGGTGATGAAATCCATGGAGACCTCCTCCCATCTCTGGCTAGGAATTGGTAAGGGTTACAAGACACTGGTGTCTTAATTGTTTCCCCTTTATTCTATTGGCACACTAAACACTCGTGATAAAAACTTTTATACATCCCCTTGAGTCCTTCCCAAAAGAATTCTCTTTTTATTCTATGATATGTCTTCAAAAAACCAGAGTGTCCTCCAACAGGTGAGGCATGTAGCTCTGCAAGAATCTTATGCTTCAACTCATAATCTTTACTCAAGTATAACCTATCCTTGTACCATAGGGCATTACCTTTCCACTCAAATTTGTTAGATGTCATAGATCCTTGTTTGATATTCTATATTAGAGATTGTGTATCCTTATCTTGATTCCATTCCAATCTTGCTTCATCCACCCAATCGACCATCAACATGGACATTCCACATACTAAGGCATCTGCGGATGTATCCCTTCTAGACAACGCATCACTACTACATTTTCTTTACCCTTTTTGTATATGATTTCAAAATCATAACCCAACATTTTTGTTACCCACTTTTGTTGTTCCTCAGATGATAACCTTTGCTCCAAAAAGTATTTGAGACTATCATGATCAATTTTTACCTTGAAGTGTCTACCCATGAGATAGGGCCTCCATTGCTTGACCGCATGAAGAATAGCCATCATTTCTTTCTCATAGACATGTTTGAGCAGATCTTTTCCTTTGAATTGGCGACTCTCAAATGCAATTGGTCTTCCTTCCTACATTAGAACTGCTCCCAATCCTGATCCTGAAGCGTCACATTCAACAATGAAGGTTTTTGAGAAGTTGGGAGTAGCCAAAACTGGGGTGTTGCACATGGCTTCCTTCAGCTACTCAAAGGATTTAGTGGCTACGTCTGTCCAATGGAAGGCATCCTTCTTTAGCAATGCAGTGAGTGGGGTTGTTATTCTACCATATCCCCCACAAATCTTCTGTAGTACCCTGTTAGTCCTAGGAACCCACGAAGATTTTGAGATTTTGGGCCTTGGCCATTCCACCATAGCTTTGATCTTCTGAGGATCAACTTTGACGCCTTCATGGGATACAATATGACCCAAGTACTCTAACTCTTATACACCAAAAGAACATTTGGATGGCTTTGCATATAGAGTATGTTTCTCCAAAACTTCCAACACGTTATTTACATGTTGTAAGTGTTCTTCCCATGTCTTATCAAATCAATATGTCATCAAAGAAAACTAATACAAATTTCCTTAAAATGGCCTAAAAATAGTGTTCATCAAGCTTTGAAAGGTTGAGGGCACATTTGTAAGACCAAAAGGCATTACAAAAACTCATAATGGCCTCATGAGTCCTCAAAGCCATTTTATGAACATCTTCCTCTTTTATCCTAATTTGATGGTACCCCGAACGAAGATCTAATTTTGTGAAATAAACAACACCATGCAATTCATCAAGTAAATCATCAATTACTGGAATAGGAAACTTATCTTTGATGGTGTACTTGTTGAGTTCTGGTAATCTAGACACATCCTCCATGTTTCATCCTTCTTACGTACTACCATGACCACCGTGAAGAATATGCACTCGGCTATGCTTCGATGATCCCGCCTTCAACATTTCCTCCACCATTTTCTCGATCTCACTTTTCTGGGAATATGGGTATCTGTATGGTCTGATGTTAGGTGTTTGGCTCCCTGGAATCAATTGAATGACATGATCATGATCCCTAACTAGTGGTAGTCCCTTTGGAATTGCATCAAAAATAGATGAGTGAGCATCCACAATCTTCTGAAGATCGGGTGGCATTGAAGACTCTGTATTTTGTACTTCTATGGAAAATAGCTTTTCTATAAAGCCATCCACTCCTTTTTTGAGAACCTTCTACATCTGATGAGAGCTAATAATCTGTGGAGACTTAGCTACCATCCCATTTAATTGTATTGTCCTTCCATCTAAATGAAATCGCATGAACAATTCTTGGAAATTCATCTCTATAGACTAAGGTTGTGAGCCATCGACCCCAAAACAATATCTACCCCTCCCATAGAAATAGCAAACATAGGTGAGTCTAACATGTAGTCTCCCATGGAAAGCTTGATACTATGGCACTTTCTGTCGTGCACTTTGTTGTCCCACCATCCGCAATCATAACTTGCATTTCTAGAGCTGGGTAAATAAAACAATTGAGGGGCAACTAACTTACTATTTATGAAGTTATGAGTACTCCCGAGTCAATCAACACCGTCACCTTCTATTTTTGAGATAGCCAATAACCTTGAGTGTTTGAGGAGTACTAATACCTAACAATGCATGGCAAGAAATTATAGGTTGGTGATCCTCTACTTCATCTTCTACTGGTTCCTCAGCCTCTCCTATAATTTCAGCTTCCTCATCATCCTCATTACCTCCGTCAATATAGAACAACTTCTTCTCAGCACATTTATGTCCCGGTCCATATTTGCTATCACAGTTAAAACATAATCCTTTTGCTCTCTTTTCTTCCATTTGTTGAGGAGTCAGTCTAATTGGCCTAGCAAATGAAGGGGAAGAGATACTATGGTCTCTGGTGTTAATGAAAGGTGGCCTCCTACTACAAAGAACTTTTTCCTCTACACGACATGCCATGATAATAGAATCAGAAAGCTTGATTGGATTAAACATACGTACCTCATGCTCGATGTGGTCCTTAAGACCCCCAAGAAATAGGTCATTCAGATTCTCTTCTAGAATATTCTCCACCCTTAAGGATAGGTTTTGGAATTGATGCACATAATCTTTGATTGATCCTATTTGTCTGTAACTTTGCTAATTGACTAAAGTAGTTCTTTGAAACACTGGAACTATAGTGCAATTGCAACTCCTCGGTAAAAACTGTCCAAGTGACACCTAGACCATTCTTTTGCCTCTGAGCACATAACCATCGATACCAAACAAATTGGTCGGGTTCAAGATATAGGGATGTTAATGTCACCTTTTGTCCTGATGGTGTTTGATGTAACTCAAAGAAGTTCTCCATTTGATTTATCCAATTCAAGGGATCCTTACCATCAAATTTGTGCATATCCACTTTCGGCATCATGTTCCGTGGTTGCGAATAAGTTTGATTTTGATGGACTGGAAAAGTGATCCAATATGGTTAGTTTGTCCATGATTTTGAACTGAAGGTCCTCCTTGGTTGATATGGGCTGGATTTGGGCCATACTGGTTACCCTTTACATGTTGTATGATATCATCCAACCGATGATTGATTTGGGCTATGTCTCCTTTAGAGGCCATCTCAGATTGTACATTTCACAACTCATACTCAAGTTGGCTCACCTTATGATCAACTGAGGTAAACCCTAGTGCTGAGGAATCTATATTTACCCCTTCTGACTCCATCTCTTCAATCACTACCCCATCTTTATTTGGGGTTTTACCCGAAGTAACCGGATTCTTTTTGCTCTTGTGGAAGGCCCGCCATGATGTCAAACCTTAGGGTTTAGGGTTTTGATACAATTTCGGCCGAACAAGAAAAACACAGAGAAGATACTAATACTATTTTTTTGAGAGCTTTCCGAAAATGTAAAGAACTTGAAAATTTTCCACAATTTGCACACTAGGGAATGATTTTATGAAAAACCCTAAATTTGTAATAACGTTTGCAAAATAAATAAAAAAGTCTGAAATTTTCAGAGAACCTTATTTGAAATGCTTCACAACTTGATAAAATATCTCTAACCAATTCACTCTGTTCGCAATATGTATGAAACAAAAATTAGGGTTTTACCCTAATTTCGCCCATCGCACTTTGATACCACTTGTAATGAAATTACTTATATAATTGAATTTTAGAGTAAAGTAGAACACCAAATAACACAATATTTCAGAATAATGATCTCAATATGCAATTAGAATAGCTTCGTCACTTCGAGGGGGCAACCTCCAAACCATATAATAAGACTTAAATGCTCAAATGATAATAATGAAATACTACCTATAATCCCCTATATATATATATATATATATATATATATATATATATATATATATATATATATTCGCCATCACATCAAGGCCAACCTATTAAGCATGAGAAAGTATAAATGATATAATAAAATGATATGGTAAGCCACAAGTCAGATTAAGAGCAACTACTCATATCCTAATACAAGCTCAATATGCAATAGATTAAGGGCAAACCATATAATGACTCAAATGCTCAAAATGATAATGAAATACTACCTATAATCCCCTATATATACTATTCATATGCTATGGCCATCACCAAGGCCGACCTATTAAGCATGAGAAAGTATAAATGATATAATAAAATGATATGGTAAGCCACAAGTCGGCTACTCATATCCTAATACAAGCAATAGGTTAAGGGCATAAGCATGCCCTTCCCCTTCAAACCAACATTGTCCTCAACGTTGAATAATCCTGGATGTTGCTGCAGAAAACCTTCATCCTCCCAGGTGGCGTCTTCTATGCTCAGATTCTTCCACTTGATTAGATATTCCTTAATGTCTCTAGTTCTCAACCTCTTAGTACGTGTTTGTAGAATCTTCTCTGGCTCCAAAATGATTCTTCCTTCCTCGTCAAGTTTTGGTAACTCTGTCTGGGCTTCAAATTTTTGTCCAATAACCTTCTTCAGGCATGAAACATGGAATATTGGGTGTATGTGTGAAGATGGAGGCAACTCTAGTTTATAAGCAACACTACCAATTTTTTGTAGAACCTGATAAGGGCCATAATATTTAGGAGCAAGTTTGTTTTCCTTTTTTATGTTGCTTTAAGGACATCTGTTTGTAAATGAGATGTACAAAAACCTAGTCACCAATTTCAAAATGTCTTTCACTACGGTGTTGATCTGCTTGTTGTTTCATCCTGTTTTGTGCTAATGCTAAATTCTCCTTCAAACTAGCCAAAACCTGTTGTTGATGTTGAATGTGTTCCTCAACATCTCTGACCTTAGTTTGCACCCTCAAGGAGGAAGTGATAAGGTGGATGGTAACCATATAATGCTAAAAATGGGGTCATTTGAGAAGAGGTATGAAAAGATGTGTTATACCACCATTCTGCCAATGGTAGCCATTTAATCCACCTTTCCTGCTTATCTGATACAAAACAACGTAAATACCCCTCTAAGCATTTGTTGACCACTTCTGTTTGCCCATCAGTTTGAGGATGATAAGATGAACTGTGAGCTAGCTGAGTACCCAAACATGAAAATAATTCCATCCAAAAATTACTTGTGAAAATAGGATCATGATCACTTATAATTATCTTTGGGGTTCCATGTAGCCTTTGAACTGTCTCCAAAAAAAATATTGCTACGATCAGTATTTGGGCTGCAAATGAATGTGATAGGGCACAAAAATGGGCATATTTTGTGAGCCTATCCACAATCATGAAAATAACATTCTTACCCTCTAAACAAGGCAATCCGGTGATGAAATCCATGGAGACCTTCTCCCATCTCTCGGTTAGGAATGGTAAGGGTCGCAATGCACTGGTGTCTTAATTGTTTCCCTTTGTTGTCTCGTTGGCACACTAAACACTCTGATACAAAATTTTGTACATCCCCTTGAGTCCTTCCCAAAATAATTCTATTTTTATTCTATGATATGTCTTCAAAAACCCAGAGTGTCCTCCAACAGGTGAGGCATGTAGCTTTGCATGAATCTTATGCTTCAACTCAGAATCTTTACTCAAGTATAACCTATCCTTGTACCATAGGGCATTACCTTTCCACTCAAATTTGTTAGATGTCATAGATCCTTGCTTGATATTTCTGTATTAGAGATTGTGTATCCTTATCTTGATTCCATTCCAATCTTGCTTCATCCACCCAATCGGCCATCAACATGGACATTCCACATAGTAAGGCATCTACGGATGTATCCCTTCTAGACAATGCATCAGCTACTACATTTTCTTTACCATTTTTGTATATGATTTCAAAATCATAACCCAACATTTTTGTTACCCACTTTTGTTGTTCCTCAGATGATAACCTTTGCTCCAAAAAGTATTTGAGACTATCATGATCAGTTTTTACCTTGAAGTGTCTACCCATGAGATAGGGCCTCCATTGCTTGACCGCATGAAGAATAGCCATCATTTCTTTCTCATAGACAGGTTTGAGAGCAGATCTTTTCCTTTGAATTGGTGACTCTCAAATGCAATTGGTCTTCCTTCCTGCATTAGAACTGCTCCCAATCCTGATCCTGAAGCATCACATTCAACAATGAAGGTTTTTGAGAAGTTGGGAGTAGCCAAAACTAGGGTGTTGCACATGGCTTCCTTCAGCTGCTCAAAGGATTTAGTGGCTATGTCTATCCAATGGAAGGCATCCTTCTTTAGCAATGCAAGTGAGTGGGGTTGTTATTCTACCATATCCCGCACAAATCTTTTGTAGTACCCTATTAGTCCTAGGAACCCACAAAGATTTTTGAGATTTTTGGGCCTTGGCCATTCCACCATAGCTTTGATCTTCTGAGGATCAACTTTGACGCCTTCATGGGATACAATATGACCCAAGTACTCTACCTCTTGTACACCAAAAGAACATTTGCATGACTTTCCATACAGAGTATGTTTCTCCAAAACTTCTAACACTTTATTTACATGTTGTAAGTGTTCTTCCCATGTCTTACTATAAATCAATATGTCATCAAAGAAAACTAATACAAATTTCCTTAAAAACGGCCTAAAAATAGTGTTCATCAAGCTTTGAAAGGTTGAGGGTGCATTTGTAAGACCAAAAGGCATTACCAAAAACTCATAATGGCCCTCATGAGTCCTAAAAGCCATTTTATGAACATCTTCCTCTTTTATCCTAATTTGATGGTACCCGAACGAAGATCTAATTTTGTGAAATAAACAACACCATGCAATTCATCAAGTAAATCATCAATTACTGGAATAGGAAACTTATCTTTGATGGTGTACTTGTTGAGTTCTCGGTAATCTGGACACATCCTCCATGTTTCATCCTTCTTACGTACCATGACCACTGGTGAAGAATATGCACTCTAGCTATGCCTGATGATACCTGCCTTCAACATTTCCTCCACCATTTTCTCGATCTCACTTTTCTGGGAATATGGGTATCTGTATGGTCTGATGTTAGGTGTTTGGCTCCTGGAATCAACTGAATGGCATGATCATGATCCCTAACCGGTGGTATCCCTTTGAATTTCATCAAAAATAGATGAGTGAGCATCCACAATCTTCTGAAGATCGGGTGGCATTGAAGACTTTGTATTTTGTACTTCTATGGAAAATAGCTTTGCTATAAAGCCATCCACTCCTTTTTTGAGAACCTTCTACATCTGATGAGAGCTAATAATCTATGGAGACTTAGCTACCATCCCATTCAATTGTATTTCCTTCCATCTGAATGAAATCACATGAACAATTCTTGGAAATTCATCTCTATAGTACCTAAGGTTGTGAGCCATTGGACACCCAAAACAATATCTTCCCCTCCCATAGAAATAGCAAACATAGGTGAGTCTAACATGTAGTCTCCCATGGAAAGCTTGATACTATGGCACTTTCATGTGCACTTGACTATCCCACCATCCACAATCATAACTTGCATTTCTAGAGTTGGGTAAATAAAACAATTGAGGCGGGCAAGCTAACTTACTATTTATGAAGTTATGAGTACTCCCGAGTCAATCAACACTGTCACCTTCTATTTTTTGAGATAGCCAATAACCTTGAGTGTTTGAGGAGTACTAATACCTGACAATGCATGGCAAGAAATTGTAGGTTGGTGATCCTCTACTTCATCTTCTACTGGTTCCTCACCTCTCCTATAATTTCAGCTTCCTCATCATCCTCATTACCTCCATCAATATAGAACAACTTCTTCTTAGAACATTTATGTCCCGGTCCATATTTGCTATCACAGTTAAAACATAATCCTTTTGCTCTCTTTTCTTCCATTTGTTGAGGAGTTAGTCTAATTGGCCTAGCAAATGAAGGGGAAGAGATACTACGGTCTCTGGTGTTAATGAAAGGTGGCCTCCTACTACAAAGAACTTTTTCCTCTACACGACATGCCATGATAATAGAATCAGAAAGCTTGAGTGGATTAAACATATGTACCTCATGCTCGATGTGGTCCTTAAGACCCCAAGAAATAGGTCATTTAGATTCTCTTCTAGAATATTCTCCACCCTTAAGGATAGGTTTTGGAATTGATGCACATAATCTTTGACTGATCCTATTTGCCGTAACTTTTCTAATTGACTAAAGTAGTTCTCTGAAACACTGGAACTATAGTGCAATTGTAACTCCTCGATAAAAACTGTCCAAGTGACACCTAGACCATTCTTCTGCCTCTGAGCACATAACCATCGATACCAAACAAATTGGTTGGGTTCAAGATATAGGGATGCTAATGTCACCTTTTGTCCTGATGGTGTTTGATGTAACTCAAAGAAGTTCTCCATTTGATTTATCCAATTCAGGGATCCTTACCATTAAATTTTTGCATATCCACTTTCAGCATCATGTTTCGTGGTTGCGAATAAGTTTGATTCTGATTGGACTGGAAAAGTGATCCAATATGGTTAGTTTGTCCATGATTTTGAATCAAGGTCCTCCTTGGTTGATATGGGCCGGATTTGGGCCATACGTTACCCTTTACATGTTGCATGATATCATCCAACCGATGATTGATTTGGGCTATGTCTCCTTTAGAGGCCATCTCAAATTGTACATTTCGCAACTCATACTCAAGTTGTCTCACCTTATGATCAACTGAGGTAAACCTTAGTGTGGAGGAATCTGTATTTACCCCTTCTGACTCCATCTCTTCAATCACTACCCCATCTTTTTCTGGGGTTTTACCCGGAGTAACCGGATTCTTTTTTGCTCTTGTGGAAGGCCCCGCCATGATGTCAAACCTTAGGGTTTAGGGTTTTGATACAATTTTAGGCCGAACAGGAAAAACCACAGAGAAGATACTAATAATATTTTTTTGAGAGCTTTCCGAAAATGTAAAGAACTTGAAAATTTTCCACAATTTGCACCCTAGGGAGTGATTTTATGAAAAACCCTAAATTTGTAATAAATTTTACAAAAAAATAAAAAAGTCTGAAATTTTCAGGGAACCTTACTTGAAATGTTTCTCAACTCTAGTTAAAAATATCTCCCACCAATTCACGCTCGGGTTCGCAATATGTGGCGGAAACAAAAATTAGGTTTTTGCCCTAATTTTGGCCCAAATCGCAGCTCTGATACCACTTGTAATGAAATTACTTGTATAATTCAGATTAAGAGCAACAATAGAACACCAAATAACATAATATTTTAGAATAATGATCTCAATATGCAATTAGAATAACTTTGCCACTTCGAGGGGGCAACCTCCAAACCATATAATAAGACTCAAATGCTCAAATGATAATGAAATACTACCTATAATCCCCTATATATACTATTCATATGCTATGGCCATCACCAAGGTTGACCTATTAAGCATGAGAAAGTATAAATGATATAATAAAATGATATGGTAAGCCACAAGTCGGCTACTCATATCCTAATACAAGCAATAGGTCAAGGGTGTAGCAAACAAACACCCCTAATTAAGTCCGGAGCAATCAAACATATCATGAAAGGTATCTTTTATTTGTTAATCAAGCTTTTTTATTTTTTATTTAATGACATCAAGTTTTTGATTGGATGAAATTTAATTGGATAGGTAAGATGTAGATATTGTAATAGTGTAGTCTTAATTCAAATTATAATAAGCATAAAACAAATCATTATACCTCGATTATGGCATGGTTTAAGCCCACATACTAAAGGGTGCTCCAAACTCCAACGGGGTCTAGATCCTACAAGGCAAAAACACTAAACCAAAAGATATTAGATAGATATATGGTGAGCTTCCCGGAAAGGTCACCCCAGGAGTCAATGGACTTCTCAGTGTGGGTATCAACTCACATCGATACAATTAAGTTTGATAACGATAAAAATAAATGACAACAAATGGTTTAAAATTCGAGAGAGTTATTAAGGTCTTGTTCACCTTTGTAAGCGGCCCAGACTAGGAGAGTGGCAATCTCGAAATCCTTAAAGTAATCATATAATAACTCTTCGGTGGATTTTCATATTCCGTGGAGGATCTCGATCTCATCTTTGAAGTCCTCAA